>WEDG01000826.1:0-62500 GCA_017591395.1 Schistocephalus solidus | reverse complement strand
AGATGGTGCAAATAAATGCGGATCAGTTGAGTGAAAATTAAAAATAACACATGATAGCTCACGGTAAAGGTCTACATTGTGTTTCAAAAGTGTACGCTGATTCGGGATATGGAATCGGTTTATGGTATGACAATGAGTCAGAGCTGGAAGCCGCAGACCAGCGACCCTCAGCAAGAATGTGACAACCCAAGCAGTTCCTTCTTCGTACTGGATAATGACCACATATTTCACGAGAAAGCCGAAGAAATAATTTACGGCACTCTCTCTCTCTCTCTACACATCTCCGATACTATTGCAGCAGTGTGTTCAAGGCAGTTTTAAGACAAATTCGCCCTTTGGGAGTTCACAAGTAAAACCAAGAAAGGACTCCTAAACAGGTAAAAGTGGACTTCCAAGAAACAGAGGTATAATCTTTAAAGAAGGAAGATGTGGTTGTTTGAGTGCTTATAGTTTAACTTTACCCGCGTCACTTTCCACGAACGTGTTTTGACCGCCACAAGCGACGAGGCCAATAACTACCAAGTGTGATGTGTACACTTGTGACTTGTGCATGAATTCGGTTCGTGTCTAGACAGCAAGCCAAAGTCAAGTAGACCGGACGTTGGCGTAGACATTAGGGCTGGCATGGCTAAACTGGTGGTCCATAAGAGCTACGCACAACCTGGTACCAAACTCCGCACGTACGGGACCTCACTTAAGAGGGGTTTTCGATTGCACGTAATTGAGCGGTGGCATAAAGGCCACGTTATGAAGGGGCCATGGCGATCCGAGTCCGCGTTCTCAGCAGAAGTAATTTATTCCATCATTTGGTAAGGATGCAATGTATGGCCGCCTTAATAGGATACATGCGGCTATGCGCTATATTTCAAGGATATTGCGTTCAGGATTAAGGCGAGGTTTATGGTTAGGTTTACATTTGATATTTAGGTCAGAGTTGGGGTAAGGGTCATGATTTGGCTATGGGTTAAGGTTTTTTATCGTGTTAGATGTAGGTTTAAGGTCCTGGATAGGGTTATGGTTAAGATTAAGGCGATGGTGTAGTTTTATTTGAGGGTTCATGGTAGCATCAAGGCACGGGCAAATTTTCTCTGCCTGAAAGTTACCGTACGCTCACCTATTTTAAGCGTAGGAGGCCGTTCCTATCCCCGTGTCCTGTTCATGTGGCCATACGAGGCATCCTTACACTGTAATTTACCAAACCCAAATCAAATCAAGACTTTTATTACGCAGTAATAGTTCAAACACTCTGGAGTTATTAAAGTGAGAAGTGTGATTATTGCTTTCATTCTCCATGAACCAGAGGCCTCTACGAACATGGTGGCAATCTGATATCACTGACAATGTGATGTGAGCCTAGCCACTTACGAGGGCCATATGTGCGCTGGTTTCTCATTCTTTGGGGCCAGACTTTGGCAAGGTGCATAACCCAAATTTCAGATCTGTCTTTTTGTCAATTAGGAAGATACTGACAAACTGTACTGTTTGGGTACTAAAAACGCAATATCTATTGTTCTATTGGTTGTTGACGTATCTGTGCATGTGATCGAATAGGCCTATTTGCTGATAAATGTGTTTAATATGAGCGTGTGTAGCAAAGTGGTGTCTGGAGACCAGTGTCCCACGGTTCATAGATCCTTATTGTGTTTGCCATGGGACCCAGTTGGCCACGCGATTCCTACATTTCCTGTGACGGTGCGGAAGAGTAAGGTAGACATAGCCGGAGGTTAGCCGGGAATGCAGGCACTGGCTCGCGGTTGTAGCAACGCAATAGGTTCACAGGTTATTGGCCAGACTTATACGTGACGGGAATATGCGGTCATTAGGAGTGGTGCAGGTGGCAACGTATCAACATAGTTGGTAATGGGTAACCTTCGCGTCTTGGCGGTTTCCCCCTTACGATGGCTGCAACTATGTCCTACGAGATTACCCTGAGACTGTGACTTGGTTTTGTATACGGGGCAGGAGATAAGGACGTTCTTTGTGATGGCAGTGATGGTGATAACTTTTTGTGGTGTGGGAGATGGATGTCTGGCCGTGAAATCGTAATAGATCCGAAAATGTCCAACGAGAGAAATCCGCGTCCCAAAATATCAGGTGAGGATGTAGGCTCGTAAGTCGGGTTTGGATGCTCATAAAGTTCACTCGCGACCCTTGAGTGTTGCGAGTATCCCGCTTGTTTTAGTTCTGTTCTATTGGATTAGTTTCAAGTGTAGCTCCTTCTGCTCTCTATGTCGTCCTTTAATGCCGAAGAAGATATCATAGCGATCCCAACCTGTGTCAAGAGCTAGGAAGGTTTCAATTGGTTTTCGAGACCCAGTTGACTGTTTTCCCGCTCGATCTTAACGTTCATATGGGTGGTGTGTTTCAGGTAGCCATGAGACAATTTCCACTGACAATTAGCCAAATATTGTCACTCTCCTTCGTCGTTGTCAGTTATTACATGACCACTGTGTCCTCTATGCTTGTGGGGAGTTTGAAGTTTGCGTAAACGGAGTCGAAAAATACGCCAGTTCCGTTGTGTGTCCACTAGTGTTTTTATTGAATGAACGGTCGTCCGCATATCGGAAAGCGCGACAATAATCTTGAATGCTGTGTGCGTTTGTGGTTTTGAGTAAAACAGCCATAGTTTTTGTAACTCTATTTCAGACTGCTCCGCTAAGTACACGATCACCAGTATGGTAGAGACCATGAGGCCACGGCGAATGAAAGCGAGTGTACGACCTAGGTTCACCACTTTTTGTCCCGGTAAATGCTTGTTTATCTCGCCACGTTTTGCGTACCCCTGAATGCACTTTTCATTAGGAGTGAACCAAGCAGCTTGCAACTTCTTTAGTCTCAACATCAGAAAAAACCAATTGTATTTATGTGGGTGCTGTCTCGGCATAGGTCTTGCATAGACTGTAGTTTTGCTGCTGATGTGCTAATCCTAAGACTTCCAAACTAGCGGCACTTATTTTATTTCACAATTTCCTTCGTTGTTTTCCCAAGGTCAGTTGCTCTCCTTCTAAAACTGGCACTTGTGCCATGTTGAAGCCCATCCAGTTGTTAAAAGGTGATTGGCGTTTGGCCCTAACCGGTGCTCCCTTACCTTGGGGCCGCATAACCTGGGTTTGATTTGTAGCCTTATATTTAACATTATTAGTTACTGGCCTTTAGAGTACTGCACATCGACTTCGGCATCAGCACATCATACCGATTTGTCCTCCTGACTCCGAGATGATCAGACAGTTCCATGGATTTCAAAAGGGTGCATTCACGCTGTTTTGCGATGATGTGGAAAATTGCTGGTTTCTGAGAGAAAGATTTTGGGATTTTGAACTTCCCGTACGAGGAGTGGCCGTGTCATTGGCAATGTAGCTCTAGAAAACGTAATAGATGCGATCACCAGCCCATATCCCGCTAGTCCATACCGCAAAGTATATTCTCAAGCTTGACTTCTGATGGCCGGAAAAGAATAGCAGTTATTTAAAGATTAATTTTAAAATGCCGAACGACTTGATCATTCAGAAAACGTGCCAAACGGAATCTCTCATAGCGTGTTACACATTCAACTAAACAAACAGCACGGTTACAGCAAAGCGAAAACACAGTTAAAGGCAAGTTTGTCTGGCACCTACGCAAAGTGCTCCCATTGTGGAGTTCGGAGTTCGGTGTAAAACGACGCCACGGCTATGTACGAGTCTAAATAAAAGAACAACTAGCGGATTCTGAAAGTGATCGTGACGTCTATTGCGTGTGGCATATAAAAGGTGCATAGGTAAATAGTGGGTAAGTCCTGTTGCCGGAGTGTTGGAGTTGGATGAGGTGGCGGTAAGAGGTATCGGACAGCTGAGAAGAGGGAGAATACGGGACGGAGGGATATAGGGACGGAGAGGTGGGAGAGCAAGATGTAGGGGATCTCAGAGCCCGTCCGGAAGAATGTCTGGTGCAGCAGCTTTAAGGGGGTGCACGCCTACGACCTCTTCGCGCATTCCACATCGGATGCGGAACGTCTTCTTCCCTCGAGAGACATCCAAAAAGGAGTCTCCATAGGGTGGTTTCAGTCGCCATCGGACTCGATCACAACGGGGGTGCATGTCAGCACATGTTGCCAGGTCCTTCTAGAGATATAACGGAGATATTGTCCGCAGAACTTGTCGGAGACGGTGCAGGAGCCTGGCAGGATCCTCGACCACACCAGGAAGTGAGACGTTGGCACAGAACAACAGTTCAGTGGTTGAATAATCAAGATCTGACTTGAAGGTGGAGATTATACACAATAGGATGAGGGTGGGTGGATCCATCCAGTTCTCGGATCCTCTGCAACGCGTGTGGGGGTCTTCAACGGGTGATGACCATCGTGTTGGTAGCTGGATGATAGGTTTTTGTTCGGATACGAATACAGGGAGGATAAGATACTGCAAGAGGTGAGGTTCAAATTGGGCATTCTGATCAGTTGTGATAGTGGATGGAACACTGATAGTGACAATCCCACACTGAGGACAGCACGGACCACCATGAAAGCTTACACATTAGACGGAAAGATAGCTTCCGATCACCGAGTGACATCATCACACAGATGAGGAGGGAGAAACGATCGTTAGACAGAGTTAGGGGCTTACGTTGTCTAAGTGGGCACAGGTGAACCTTGTACCATGGCCGGAAAATGTGCCAATGGGTACTCCGTTATGCCACTGGACCTTGCTCCACTGACAGCTGAGACATTCCCATGTTTGTGCCTTCAGGTCCTTGTGCATCTCAGGCCAGACGAAGCAGTCGGAAACTAATATTTCAGTAACTCGGCTCCTGGGGTAGAAAAGGTTGTTCAAGGAGGAGAAAACTTTTGCCCGAAGGGGTGGCAGCACAAAGAACGGTGAGATGCCATGAAAAAGTCGCAGTCAATAGCACCATCACCCGTAGTCAAAGGAAGGTTCTGGACTACGAGCACGAAATCTTCTCGTCAAAGGGAGATCCAACATGGCTTTTCGGCAGAAATTCCAGCAAGTTCGATTCCGGCATTGAGTTTGATGAGCATTTGAAGGGCTGGACACTGCGTCAGTCACCCAATTTCATGAACCGTAAATGGGGCGAAATGATGAAGTGGGAAATGTACTCGAGGTGACAGTTCCCCGAGAATTGCGTTTGTCAGATTGGGACTGGAAATCAAATGAAAGCGGCTTGTGGTTTGTAAATATTCTGAATTCTCGGCTTTCCAGGAAATGCAGGCAGTGCTTCACGGCAGGAAAACGACATGAAATTCATGTGCGAATGTGGAGAAAGCCAAAGGCACAGGCTATTCTCAGTAAATAAACAAGAAATCTACTTCGACTATAACTTTCAGAATATTGGGATAAATGTTCGTATTTATATCCTGGCCGGTAAGCTGAACACCCTCAGAAGTATATTCCATAAGTGGTATTCTACCCGTTTCCTGTTAGGATTTGAGCTTTCTGCCCTTGGTACAAGGAGCACCATAAACCCATCTCCCTACAACCGTTCCTCTCCCACCTAACGTCCGATTTAATATCGAGGTTTCTCCAGATCATTCGGTGTTACCAGGCTTTTCTAAATTCTAATACATTTCTAAGCGCGTACTGATGACCAAACCCCAGAAAAAAAATACGGTCCGCGATACATTCCCCCAAAGTGTCAACTTCCTTCAGAGTCTGCTTCCGCGATCGCCAGCAAGGCCGATCAGCCGATGTTCTGAATTCGTTTTCAAATAAACCCAATATCTTACAGGCAGATAAATATTTTTGGTTAGGATGACATGGATGGGCGCCTAATCGGACATGGGACCGCCTGAGCGACCGCCTGCAATGCATGTTGCTATGCGCCCAATGCCGGAGAAATTAGGTTAAGGATTAAGCTGACGGTAAGGGCTAAGTTTAAAATTAGGTTAAGGTCATAGATGGGTTATGGTCACGAGAATGTCAAGGATTAAGATTTGGTTTCGTGTTCCTTGTAGGATCTAGGTTTACGGTCGGGCTTGGGTTAAGATTAAGGTTACAGTTAAGTTTTACGCTAGGGTTGGTGTCAGAGGTAAAGCCACGGGATTTTTTAACCTCTCCGAAATTTTATCGCAAGGCCGCCTATATTACGTTTGTGAGGCTTTCCTTCTCTTGTGTCCTGATTAGGCGGCCATACTAATCGTCATTATCCTACTTTTCTCCTAGAAAGATAAAAACGGGTGAAAAAGGACAATTTATTTTTTTTGGAAACAGAATAAGAGAGTACTGATAGCAGCGTGTGATCCTATTGTATTCCCTTTGCCGCACATATCAAAAAAAACCCAAAACGATCAGGGTTTTCTAAAAAAGGCATTTCTTATCATGAGGAGGACATTGTAAGGAGCTATAATTTTGCTCGGATTTTGAACACAAATTGATTAGCTGTCGGAGAGCTAAGTATGCAGGCTTAGATCATGACTCTTACCAAGCCGTATGTCGCTGGCCATGGTGAGTCACCGTTCGTTTAACAATTTTTACATTAGCTGTTTTTTGTCTATATCACGGTTTAGTTGTGTAGCGCTATTTATAAGGTACGTATCCCAAAAGCGCTGTGCAGACTGGCCTCTACAACGGGCGCGACTGTTATAGCAGGGCAGAAGGAGCTAAGGGTTACGTTATCGCAGAGACGGGAGTGAAATACGTAGCGGATCACTGTGTCCGATCTACTTCTTAATTGCCTTGACGCCGTTCTATCACTGGCAAACCTTGCGAAGGGGAAAAGATAATGTGGGTGAGTAGGGAGGATGCCTTCCCGTTTATACTGAGTTGACGCACGTCAGGGCAATCAGACAATTTTAAAATTTTGACTTGGGTAGACTGTCGATTTGGGTGAATAATCTCAGTGAGAAGGCTGAGCGCCAGGTGACGATGGCTCTTCAGTAATATGGATTCGCAAAAGCTCGCCTAAGTACGAAGTTGAGGTTATTTAAGTCTAATTCATAATGACAAGGACAGCGAGGTTTCTGTAGTACGCTTGACGCTTTCTCAAAAGCTGGTCAGTTACTAAGCCTATCGTCTGTCTAGTCATCTTAACCTAGCCCTGCACCTGAGACAGGATGAATAGGAGGCGTGGGGCTAAGATCGACGTTTTGCAAGTCTCTCTTACGATTAACCAACTCAGCTTTAGGCCCCTACTGCTCAACTTTTTTACTGTTGTGGCCGCAAAACTAAGCCCTTGCGTGCGTCTTGGGTCTTAAATGCAGCTTTGTCATTTTCTGACATCAAGGATGACATGTTTCAATGCTCAAACCCTCCGCTTTGATATTTTACCCCTTTTTCTTATTTAGCCAATCAAACAGAGCCTTATTCATTTAGATGGGTAAATCGCTTGTCTTAGGAGTCGTCTCTAATGAAGGTGATTTCTTCCCGAGCACATGCTGGAGACGAGGATCGATAAAAGCTTGCCATCCGTTGTATCGTCTAGCCTCACCCTATTCTTATGGCTGCATTCCAAGGTCAACGACTGTCTGCAAATCTGCCCAGGCGAGCTTGCTGGGTTTCTACTGGACAGAAACGGACAAATAATTTTTGAGTAAAACTATGCGAAGATTTTGTTATGGATATCATCAGTCAGTCTCTAACTTTCTTTTCCATACTACTGATTATCCTCATATCAGGCAGCGATTTCAGAAGACGAGTTGGTAAGCATATGTTCGCTTTCAGAAAAATCGCCGTAGGCGTAAACATTTATAAGGCTGCGGGTTTCAGTAAGTGGTGTAGAAAATAAGCGAGATCGAGTTGTAAAAATTACATTACGCAAAAGTGAGGTGGGGGTTGATGTGTTAAGAGTGCGTAGGAAATTTGTATGCAGTAAGCAATTTAGTTGGTTTGTATTCGTTGATAAACGCTCACAGATATCTAATGGAACTCACTCATACCAGTCTAACTTGAAGCTCACTCTCGAGACCCGCCTACAGCCGCACTCCGGCGAGTAGTATAATAGACTGATTAAAAAATGCCGGCAAACACCATGGAGTCTGAAATGTCCATTTCTGACTTATAAGTCCCATTCAGCCAGGCGTACCCAATCTCAGGTAGTGCACCAACCGAGGATCAAAGCCGCAATGTGTTGAGCAAAACACTAGGCGTCTAACCAGTAACGCACTGGCTCGGTGTCTTGCAAGTTTTGACCGGGAATATTGACTTACATTCGTTAATGAATGCCCACCGGTACTTAACGGAACTCACTCATTCCGTTCTGCCTTGAGGCTCATTCTCGAGCCAAGGCCGCATCCGCACACCAGCTATTAGTAGAAAATACTAAGTAATCATGCCATGTAAGACCAAGGAGACTGGAATATCCATTTCTGGCTTATTAGCCGTCGTCAGCTAGTCATACCCAATCTTATTTAGTGCACCAAACGAGGATCGAAGCCGCAACCTGTTGAGCCAAAAACTACATCTCTAACCATTGAGTCACCGACTCGTTGTCTTGTCGAATTCGATTGGGAATATTGACTTACATTCGTTGATGAACGCTCTCCGGTATCTAACGGAACACACTCATTCCGCTCTTACTTGAGGCTTACTCTCGAGCCCCAACCACAGACGCACTCCAGCCAGAAGTAGAATAGACAAATTAAAAATGCCGGAAAAGACCATGGAGACTAAAATGTTCATTTCTGGCTTATTAGTCGTCGTCAGCCATTCATACCCAATCTCAGGTAGTGCACCAACCAAGCATCGAAGCCACGAAGTGTTACGAAGAAAACTAAACCTCTACCCATTGAGCCGCGGACTCGTTGTCTTGCCGGTTTCGATCGGGAATATTGACTTGCATTCGTTGATGAACGCTCACTGGTATCTAACGGAAATCACTCATTCCGCTCTGACTTGAGGCTCACTCTCGAGCCCCGCCCGCAGCCGCAATCTTGCCAGAAGTAGAATAGACTGATTAAAATGCCGGCAACGATCATTAAGACTTTCAAGTCCATTTCGCGCTTATTTGCAGGCATCAGCCAGTCATAACCAATCTCAGGTGGTGCACCAACCGAGGAACGAAGCCGGGACGTGTTGAGCAGAACACTAGACCTTAACCATTGCGCCACGGGCTCGCTGTAAGGCCGGTTTTGGGAGAGAATATTGACTTGCATTCGGTGATGAAAGCTCACCGGTATCTAACGGAACTCACTCATTCCGCACAGCCTTGAGGCTCACTCTCGAGCCCTTGCCCACAGCCGCACACCGGCTTGTAGAAGAAAAGATTGATTGACAATGCCGACAAAGACTAGGGAGACTGAAATGTCAATTTCTGGCTTATAAGCCCTCGTCATCCAGACATACTCATACTCAGTGGTACACCGACAGAGGATCGAATACGTGACCTGTTGAGCAGAAGCCTAAAGCTCTAACCACGGAGGCATGGGCTCGTTGTCTTGCCAGTTTCGATCGGGAATATTGACTTGCATTCGTTGATGAAGGCTCACCGGTATCTAACGGAACACACTCATTACGCTCTGGCTTGAGGCTAACTCTCGAGCACCGCACACAGCAGCACACCGTCTATTAGTAGAAAAGACTGATTGACAATGCCGGCAATGACCAGGGAGACTGGAAAGTGAAGAATAAGAAGAAGAAGAAGAAGAAGAAGAAGAAGAAGAAAAAAAGAAAAAAGAAGAAGGTTGTTCGTTCACTGGAATAATGGGTTAATTCGTCTGAACTATCAAACTCTTACTGGAGTTCATCGTCAGAGATAAAACAGCAACATAAAGAGAACATTAATAGGGGGCAGGGGCCAATCAGACAGTAGTGGCGCCAGTCCGGAGGTGACTACGCAGGGCCCTGTATGCCGGCGCCAGATCGATAAATCGATTGACCGAGTTCTCATCAGAGGCCCAGACTTCAATCGCATCTGGCTTGGCCGATGATCTTCATGGCTGCGAAGTTAAACTCGTGACCCGTTTCGTAGGTGTGAGCAGCCACTTGCGATAAACTGTCACCCCGTCTCACGGCAAGTTTATGTTCGTGTATGCGCGATCCAAGCATGCGTCCGCTCTGTCCTGTGTAGTTACAGGAACAGTTTTGGCACGGGATGCTATACACTACCCCCGACTGCTCATTCAGATTTAATCTGTCCTTGATTCTCATGGCCTTACTGCGCATGGTAGCTTTGGGTCGGTGTGCGATTCCGACACCAAGTCCCGCAACAATGCGCTCGGTCGCTTCTGACACGTTCTTGATATATGGCATCGCATGCCATAACGTAGGGGTTGGTTCTGGTTGGGTCCTCCGCAATCGAACACGTAGACATCGGCTTATGAACGCCTTCGGATAGCCGTTCCGCATAAACTGGTCGCGGAGGTAACGGGCCTCACGTGCTTTTCCACCGGGTTGCTGCAATGAGTCTGGATGCGCTTGAATAGTGTTCTCACACAGCTTTGTTTGTGAGCCACCGGATGGTTGCTGTGAAAATTGAGAAGCTGTGTGGTGTTCGTCGCTTTCCTGTAGACAGCCGTTTCTATTTCGCCGTTGGGACGTCACCTGACGAGTACATCAAGGAAGGGAGCTGCTGCTCTTTTTCTTCTTCCCTCGTGAATTGTATATCTGGGAAAATCGAGTTAAGGTGATCATGGAAATGCTGCAGCATGTTCCTCTTCAGGATAACAAATGTGTCGTCTACGTAACGGCACCAAAAGATAGGCTGCTGTTTGGTGAAAGCGAACTTTTCCAGCTCTTGTAGGACCGATTCTGCAACTAAACCGGAGATTGATGAGCCCATTGGAGTTCCCTTGATCTGCTCATAGGTTTCTCCGGCAAAGGTGAAGTAGGTCTTTTGGCAAAATTCGAATAGCTTCATAAGGTGTTCAATTTTGAGAGAACTTTGGGTTTCGTCATATGACTCCTCAAGTTTCCTGCGCAGGACTTCTTGTGCTAAACTCGGCGGGATGGATGTGAATAAGGACGTCACGTCAAAAGAGACCATCACTTCGTCCGATTGAATCCTCCAACCTTGGAGGTCTGCCAGGAATTGGGAGGCCGAACGGACTGAGGCAGGCGAATTGCTTTGGAGGAATTTCAATTTCGAGTACATCCATTTTGCTAGATTATAGGTGGGGCTGCTTTTCAGGGCGACTATTGGCCGCCGTGGAACATTTGGTTTATGGACCTTTGGTAGACCATAGAAGCGAGCCAGAGCCGTATCCGTTGGTTTCATTTGGCGCCGTTCGCTCTCCGTAACCACATTTTGGCGTTTGCATTCTCCGAGTAATTTATTCAACTGATTCGCTACTGCTTTGGCTTGTGCGTCCTGTGCTGGTCTGTAAAATTCTCTATCATCTAGTAGAGCCTTGGCTTTCCCATTGTAGTCTTCTCGATTCATTACGACAGTTGATCGCCCCTTATCAGCAGGTAGAATGATAATTTGTTCGTCCGTCCTTAGTTCCTTCATAGATTTTGACTCACTCTTCGAAACACATTAAGTTGGTCTGTGTGCCATCAGCAAAGATGTTACACGTTGTCGGACGGAGTGTTTCTCGTCCTCGGTTGTTTCGGTTCTCACAAGCATGGCTTCCAGGGCTGCAATGAAGTCGACAGTGTCGGCATCGGCGGTGTTAAAACAAGCTTCATGTCGCAGCACCCGTAGTTGTTGCTCAGTTAGTTGCTTAGATGAGAGGTTGTGGACAAAGTTCGAGCTTCTTGTGTCGGATGCTTGTAACTTATTCCGTTTTTTGTTTCAAAATTACTCGCTTCTTGACTTGTCTGTGCTGCACTAGAGCCGAGATTGTCTTACCAAGGTCCTCAGTTATGGACTCATCGAGAACGCGGGCACAAACTCTCTTATTCTGCTCGATCACAGCCTTGTAGATGCCGGTGGCAGTCATCGATCAGAACTCTCGTCATCTGTTTGATAAATTGCCCGCCAATTTCCCTGCCAATGGCCATGTTAACGGGTGCCTTATAACTCAGGCGGGGTGTAGGGGTACTAGTTATGGGTAGCACCACACAGCTAGCATTTGGGCGCTCCGTTTGACTCGTACAGGTGATGAATGCTCCTGTGGCTGCCTCTAACTGGTACCCAACTCTCACCTGTAGCTCCTCGATGTTGGGTTCTTCCCAGCGGCCACACCCCGGGCAACCGTCATGACCGGCGGGCTAAACCAGGTGAGGGTCTCCGGTGTTGTGTGTGCCTTCACACCCGGTATGTCTGACTCCCGAACTCCCGAACTCTCCCTTCTCAAAAAGTCATACGGTGGGGGCGACAGCAACCCCGTAGGCGGCCCAGGCTAATACGGGTCGTCCTCCCACTTAAACAAAACCGTGACCCATAGTGGAGTTTGGCAGCCGTCTGGATGTCCGAGCAGTCCTATTTAGGGACAACACTGCTTGCCTCCTCACGAAAGAAGGGGCTAGAAAAGGTGCCCTAAACAAATGCTGGTTATCACGTCTTCTGCAGCCGGCCGCGGCTCGCAGATCGCAAAATACGCGGTCGTAAAACTCAAACAAACAACAAAAGTCCCCGTCCTAATCCCCCTCGCCATACCCACCAGGCTGCTCGGGTGAGTCCACTATCACGAGCAGCCTGGAATGTTCGTTCATTCTTATAAAATCCTAGGAGCGACCGGCCGGAACGGAGGACGGCGCTAGTTGCTCGGGAACTGGCGCGCTACAAGGTGGACATTGCTGCTCTCAGCGAGACCAGATTCTCTGAGCAGGGTCAGCTGGAGGAGGTGGGTACCGGCTACACCTTCTTCTGGAGCGGCCGGCCAAGGACAGAGTGACACGACGCTGGTGTTGCCTTTACCATCCGGAATGACATCGTGGGACGTCTGCCCTGCCTGCCACAGGGTATCAATGATCACCTGATGAGACTCCGCCTGCCTCTTCGGGGAGACCAGTTTGCCACCATCATAAGCGCCTACGCTCCCCCAAGGAGGAGCTCTGATGCGATGAAGGACAAACTCTATGAGGACCTGCACGCCCTGCTGGTGACTGTGTCGAAGGTGGACAGGTTAATTGTCCTTGGTGACTTCAACGCCCGCGTCGGGACGGACCACGCTGCCTGGCAGAGAGTGCTGAATCCCCACGGTCTCGGTAGCTGTAACGATAACGGCCTCCTTCTTCTGCGCACGTGTGCGGAACACCGTCTCCTGCTGACGAACACCTTCTTCCGCCTTCCGACGCGGGAGAAGGCCACGTGGATGCACCCTTGGTCGCGGCGCTGGCATCTGCTGGACAATGTTCTCGTCCGGAGGTGAGATCGACAGGACGTGCTGGAAACCAAGGCGATCCGCGATACCGATGGTTGGACAGATCACCGCCTCGTCATCTCCCAGATGAGGCTCCGACTGCAACCCCAACGAAGGCCCCAATGTAAGAGGCTGCCAGGTAGGTTAAATACTCTTTTATTAAATTTGCCTGCTCACTGTTTTGATTTCAGCAACCAAATAACCAAAAAACTGGAGGAACTGCATGCTCCAGATGATACTGCTACCGTGGAGACCAGATGGTGTCAACTGCGAAATGTCATCCAGTCCACCGCCCTCGAAGTCCTCGGACGCACACGCCGTCAACACCAGGACTGGTTTGACGACGATGACGCCGACAACAGCCACTTACTCGCGGAGAAGAATGGAATACACAAAACCTACGTGGACCTTCGGACTGACGTCCCCATAGCAGCCTTCTTCAGATGCCGGCGCCTTAAACAGCAACGGCTGCGGGAGATGCAGGATGCCTGGATGATCTGAAATGCGGAGGAAATCCAGGGTATGCGGACCGCAATGAAATGAAACTTTTTCAAAGCCATCAAGGCCACCTACGGCCCATGTATCAAGGGG
Source organism: Schistocephalus solidus (assembly GCA_017591395.1). Lineage (NCBI taxonomy): Eukaryota > Metazoa > Platyhelminthes > Cestoda > Diphyllobothriidea > Diphyllobothriidae > Schistocephalus > Schistocephalus solidus. Next base: position 48,735 of record WEDG01000826.1, on the reverse strand, counting down.
ACCGCACCGCTGCTCAGCACTGACCGCACAACTGCTGACAGAGAAATCGCAAATTCTGAAGCGCTGGGTCGAGCACTTCAGAAGTGTCCTTAATTGCTCATCAGCCATCTCCGATTCTGCCATTGACCGGCTCCCTCAAGTGGACACGAACAATGACCTGGGTCTACCGCCTTCCCTACCATAAACCATCCGGGCCGTGCAGCAGATTTCAAGCGGTAAAGCCCCGGGGTCCGACGCAACCCCACCAGAAGTCTACAAGCACGGTAGGCCCGGGCTGATGGCAGAACTCACAACACTCTTCCAGGAGATGTGGCGCCAAGGACAAGTTCCTCAGGATTTCAAAGCAGCGACCATCGTCCATCTCTACAAACGGAATGGGTACCAGTAACTCTGTGGTAATCACAGAGGCATCCCGTTGCTCAACGTCACCAGGAATATCTTTGCCCGTATCTTTCTCGATCGTCTGAACGGTCACCTAGAGCAGAGCCTGCTCTCGGAAAGCCAATGTGGCTTCCGCCGACACCGCGGAACAATCGATATGATCTTTGCCGCCCGCCAGCTACAAGAGAAGTGCCAGGAGATGCGAACTTACCTATGCACTACCTTCGTGGATCTAACGAAAGCCTTTGATACGGTTAATCGTGAGGTACTGTGAAAATTCATGCAGAACTGTTGCTGTCCTGAGCGGTTCACGCAAATGGTGCATCAGCTTCATGACGGGATGACGGCGCTCGTCACTGACAACGGGACGGTATCCGAAGCATTCGCAGTGACCAACGGAGTGAAGCAGGGCTACGTATTGGCTCCCACCCTGTTCAGTCTCATATTCTCGGCTATGCTGATGGACGCCTACCATGATGAGCAGCCTGGGATCCGCATCGCCTACAGAACTGACTGGCACCTTCTCAGCAGTCGGCGTATGCAGGCTTCAACGCGCGTGTCATCGACGACACTCCATGACTTGCTCTTCGCGGACGACTGAGCCCTTAACACCGCGACGGAGGAGGACATGCAAAGGAGCATGGACCTCTTCGCCGCAGGTTGCGCCGATTTTGGATAAACGATCAGTAATCCAAAACGGTTGTCATGCACCAGCCGCCACCCAGCCCTGAATACAACGCTTCCCAATTCAATGTCAACGGTGCTCAACTCAAAAACGTGGAGACCTTTGCTTATCTAGGAAGCACGCTGTCACGAACCACGAGAATCGATGACGAGGTTGCCCAACGGATCTCCTAAGCTAGTCAGGCCTTCGGCCGGCTACAGGCCTCCGTGTGGATTCGCAACGGTATTCACCTGAAAACCAAGGCCGTCGTCTTGACGACACTCCTCTACGGAGCGGAGACCTGGACCGTTTACTCGAACCAAGCCAGGAAGCTGAATCACTTTTATCTCAGCTGCCTCCGCAGAATACTGAAGCTGAGATGGCAAGACAGGATCCCGGACATGGAAATCCTGGAGCAGACCGGAATCCTCAGCATCCACGCCATGTCTGATGCAAGTGCAACTGCGATGGAGCGGCCACCTGGTAAGAATGGACGACGAACGACTACCCAAACGACTTTTCTACGGAGATGTCGCTACGGGTGCTCGCCGACAGGGAGGTCAAAAACGACGCTACAAGGACACGTTGAAGAAATCACTGAAACAACTGCAAATCAACCCGGCGACCTGGGAGGACCTCGCCCAGGATACACCGGCATGGAGAAGATTCGTAAAGACTGGTTCAGCAAACTATGAGGCCAATTGGATCGCCGCCGCCAAGGCCAAAAGAGCGTCACGAATGTCACTAGCGCCCCGGACCAACATCGTCGATGCCCAGGTCCTGCCAACATGCCCACGCTCTCAACGCATCTTCCGCGCGCGAATCGGCCTGGTTTGACATCTTCGGACGCAATCCACCAACAATCAGACAATTCCAATTTCTTCGTAAAATTCTGCCAACCCTCCTTCATACTCCCCCACCCTCACTCCTGGCATAAATTCCATTACTCCCACCATCATAGAGACCACATCCCAATACTCATCGCCTGTTACCCGCACCACCGCAACCACCACCGACTTTGCCATCACTACAACCACCATCACCACCACCACCACCACCATAAGTGATGGGGACTCTCTCCCTAACCTGTTCTCATTGCAATCGCACATTCACCTCACGCGTCGGCCTGGTCAGTCACTTGCGAATCCATCGTACAGAGACTGGTGAACCAGTGCCTGGAGCTCCAACACACAGCAGAGATCGCCGCCTCCACTGCCCTCACTGTCCTCGCGCATTCACACATCGCATGGGCCTATTCGGTCACATGCGCATCCTTGACAGTGGATTTAACCGCAATGCCGACAACACCTATACACCATGCACACCCGCCAGTCCTCCAATTCTTACCGCCACTGCCACCCCAACTACCATGAATGACATCCCCTCAGCCACTACCGATTTCTCCTGCCCACACTGCGCCCGCAACTTCAACTCACGCATCGGCCTGGTCGGTCACCTGCGAATACATCGCACGGAGGATGGTGAACCAGTGCCTGAGGCTCCGACATACAGTCGATCCTCACAATCATCATAATGAACCTGGAAAAATCACGGTTTCCTAGAAACCGTGGCTTGGAAGGCTGCCAATCTGACGCTTACACCAGACCGCGCTGTCGGCCCAGTGTATGTTTTGTGTGTGTCGAGTGGCTGACCAGTGGACTGGGAGTCAGATGGCGATGGCTCCTCCATATCCCCTGCTTTAGTGAATATTGGTGTGTGCGTTATGGGGGCCAGGTCGTGCTGTGTCGCGCGAAGACGGGCACGCCGACCCGTCAGCCAATGCACCCACTCCCATATCAAACAACTGACCGGTTCGGATGGTGGTCTGATTATGGGGGTTGGGGAAAGAGAGAGAGGTCGACTGCTCAGCGCATCTTTCCTCACTATAAACAATCTGACGCGCTTGAAACTATCACGGTGCGCTAAAAGCCGTGGCTTGGAAGGTTGCCAACTGACGGGATAACTCGGACCGCGTGGTCAGCCCAATGTGTGTTTTGTGGGGAGTGGCTGACTGGCGGAATGAGAGTCAGGCAGTAATGGCTCCTTTTTAATGTGGCCTTTATGGCACTCCCACTCCGTGGGATCCGAGCCAGGTGTGGTGGTACGCCCAGGGGCGGCTCCGGCCGCGCCAGCTACCTGCGCCCTCTCCCATTGCCGGTCTTATTGACTCTGTCTTGACACCGGGCTCAGGTGGGGGAGGAGGAGAGAGTCCGGTAGCTGCAGCGAAAGGCTACTATCACTTAAAACTAATTCACGCGCAAGTCACCGTCCCTGCACCACCTGGTGTGGAGCATACGGTGGACCTCGTCGAAATCGACATACCTCAGGCATCGTGGCATCAGTCCCTCTTGCATGCATTGGTGCAAAAAGCGTAGTTGCTCGTACGTTGCTGCCTATCGTGTAGCGAATAGTTCCCAGCTGCGAGCTGTCCGAAGCGCATCGCACACGAAGTTTTCACGAATGGAGGCGAAAGTTTGCATTCCAGGTGTGTGAATGGGATGTCCGCAGCGGCGACTGGAAGGTTGGCTAGTCGGTTGGCCAGTTCGTTGCTGAAATGGAGATGGTGAGCAGGTGTATTCATAAAAACAATATTCAACTTACAAGTAAAGAAGAAGAAGGTTGTTCGCTCACCGGAATCATGGCTTTATTCGTCTGAGCATTCGAAAATTTACTGGAGTCCATCGTCAGAGATAAAACAGCAACATAAAAGAGTAACATTTATAGGGGGTTGCAAGTAGACACTAGCGGCGCTAGTCCGGAGGTGACTACGCAGGGCCCCGTATGCCGGCGCCAGACTGAAATGACCATTTACGGCTTATTAGCCGTCATCAACCAGTCATTCACAATCTCAAGTGGTGCACCAACAGAGGATCGAAGCCGCGACCTGTTGACCCGAAGAATATAGCTCTACCCATTGAGCCGCGGACTCGTTGTCTTGCCGGTTTCGATCGGGAATATTGACTTGCATTCGTTGATGAACACTCACCGGTATCTAATGGAACTCACTCATTGCGCTCTGCCTTGAGGCTCACTCTCTAGTCCCGCTCAAAGCCGCACACCGGCTAGTAGTAGGAAAGACTGATAAACAATGCCGGCAAAGAGGAGGGAGACTGGAATGTCCATTTCTGGCTTATAAGCCATCGTCAGCCAGTCATAACCAATTTCTGGTGGTGCCACAACCGAGGATCGAAGCCACGACGTGTGGGGCAGAACACTAAAGCTCTAACCATTGAGACAAGGGCTCGTTTATATGCAAGTTTCGATCGGGAAAATTGACTTGTATTCGTTGATGAACGCTCACCGGTAGCTAACGAAGCTCAGTCATTCACTCTGCATTGAGGCTCACTCTCGAGCCACGGACGCAGCTGCACAACGGCTAGTAGTACAATAGACTGATTAAAAATTCCGGCAAAGACAAGGGAGACTGGAATGGCCATTTCTGGCTTATTAGCCGTCGTCAGCCAGACATATCCAATCTCAGGTGGTGCGACAACGGAGGATCGAAGCCGTGACGTGTTGATCAGAAGACTAAAGCTCTAACCATTGAGCCACTGGATCGTGGTCTTGCCGGTTTCGATCGGGAGTATTGATTTGCATTCGTTGGTGAACGCTCACCGGTATCTAATGGAACTCACTCATTCCGCTCTGCCTTCAGGCTCACTCTCAAGCCACGCCCGGAGTTGCACACCGACTAGTAGTAGAATAGACTGATTAACAATGCCAGCAAAGGCCAGGGAGACTAGAATGTCAATTTTTTGCATATAAGCCGTCGTCAGCCAGTCAAACCCAATCTAAAGTGGTGCACAAACCGAGGATCGAAGCCGCGTCATGTTGATCAGAATACTATAGTTCTAACCATTGAGCCATGGGCTCGTTGTCTTGCCGGTTTCGATCGGGAATATTGACTTGCATTCGTTGATGAACGCGCACCGTTTGGTAGCGGAATTCACTCATTGTGCTCTGCCTTGAGGCTCACTCTCAACTATGTCAAATTTGTTGGCCGGTTGGCAGACTTTATGTGAGCTCTGAAGCTGTCTTCAGCTGTTTCTGCTGTTGTCAGTAGACTCCCTCCCGTGCGTTTATTTAGTTCAGCAGAACATGATAAATATCTCTGTATTACTCATATATCTTTATCAGCACAGCAACATGTCTGATCAGAAGTAACCTTAAGCAAACGCTCTCTTGTTTGATCGTTTATGGATTTTTTGACGAAATCTTCGTCGATATAGCGATTTACTGAAAAGTATATAAATTTCCCATGTCCAGTCATTTCCGACCCTTAGTCAGAGTGATCATCACAGATCGTGCTTATAAGCTCCTGTACTATAAATTTATTCCTCTGCTCAGGACACAACGAGCCGGCGACTTGACGCCATGGTAAGATAAAATAAGAACACCAGCCAGGTAGAAACAGTATCCTGATCACTGACTGGAAACAACTGATTGTACTTAGTTCGTTGACGCAGACAATATCTTCCATGTGATTCGCTGTTATACACCGTGTCACAGCACATCCCAATGACGGCAGAAGAAACCGGTCCCAGTGAATCTTGTGTGTCATAAGCAGTCTTCCCTAAATTAATGGACCTGCCTGATAGACTAGCTGCAGGCTGCCGATCGCGTCTAAAGTTGGCGGCTAGAGTAGGGATGCCTCGCTTGACCGACCGAACAGGACAAGCGAATAGAAACCACCTCGTCCGCTTAAAATTGGTGCTCTTACGAAAAATTTCCCGAAGCGTAAACTATACCCGCGTCTTAACGCTAACACTAAGTCCAACATAAAACTAAACTTTCACCTTAATCTTAACCCTTGTCCTACCATACACCTAAACCCTACAGTTAACATGATGATGACCTCTCCCCTTAGCCTAATCACGGACCTTGCCCCCAACTCTGGCCTTAACCTCAAACTTAAACATAACCCTACACTTAACCCTTGCCCCACTTTAATCCTCAACATAACTCCCTTGAAAGTTATCGCAAAGCCGCATGTATTGTGGGCGGTACCTTTTCCCGTGTCCCGTTTAGGCGGCCCTACAAGGCGTCCTTACCGCGGCTAATGCGTTATGGAGCTTCTGATATGACCAATGGGTTGGTTACGAACCAGGTACTCTGTTAGGTAAAGTTAGGGCTGGGCGCAATATGGCAAAACGATAACCTGGAGAAGGGTAGTCAGCCGCGGCGCTGTTTCATGGCAAACATATTCCACCACCACCAGACAAGGCATACAGCACTGTGTTATAGAGGTGGCTGAAGACATCCAGCGCATGGCCCAGGAATAGCAGAACAGCTTCCGCCATCCAAGCGACAATCACTACCTTGCGAGCTAAGGTTTGCGCAGTTCTTGAACCGCGATCCGCACAGCGACAAAGGCCAATGGCGCTCAGGGGAGCTACTTCCTGTCCATTAGCCGCACTTTGCACACAAACTATCGCCATCCGTAGGGAGGGTTTCTCACCAAGCTACCACTACGTGCAACTGCCCCGTAAAAGCACGTCCATCATGACGCAGGCTCTCATCCTTTGACGACCTCGCTAATTACTTTCGCTCTTTTATCTCTCATACTGCCACCGTATCCTAAGCCATCGGATAAATTGGATTACAGACACTGTTTTGCCTTCTTAACAATCCACTTGTACCCTCTTAAAACCTGTGATTGTGCTCATTAGCGTACAAACGGATAAAACAGGCATTAGCCTTGAGAAATGTGTGCCCTGCGTGCAAAAATACAATCGTCTACTTCAAAAGATTGGACTGTATATGCAAACCGACCAACACGCTAGAAAAAAGCATAAAAACGATTGTTTGTAAACCCGTCTGTGATTATCCTAACGCAGTTTGATCTGCACACACACACAGGCCTCCGTAGACAGTGGGGCATGACAGTTTAGCACGAAGGCTCCGCCAAGCACTCAGGATTATCTTAGCACATTACTTCTGCGAACAGGGCTGAAGACAACGCGGAATACTCAGATTACGTGTTTATTCAGCGCGAGATGCAAGGCAAGAATGGGCAGGTTAGGCGTTTGTGAGTGGAATGCAGTTACCCTGTGTTAAATAGCCTAAAAGATAATAAAAAAATAATATAACCAGCAAAAAGTGTTCAGTACCGGGGAGGAGTCCAGTTGCACACTTGCTAACTGTAGGGGAGAAAAACAGAAGAGACATTCGAGCGTGCAGTTATTGCTGCAAACGGATTGAGATCATTATACTGAGCAGACGTCTGGAGGTAGATACAAAAGTGCGTTTATTGGTCTTCATCCTCTGTGCGTATCCACTAAACTACTTTCTGGGTCTCTGCCATGCAAGAGCACGAAGTCAAGTTCGGCGGTAGTGCTGGCAGTAGGTGGTTATTTGAGACCGATGTAGTCTACCGGATTAGAACCTGATCATCTTAAGCCGGAGTCCCTGCTGCACGGAGGATGTGGTCATATGATCCACCAGATACCGCTATTTTTTCTGCTCCTCGCTATCCCTCCCTCTGTCTGCACCGGGCTTGCATGTGGAAGGAGGGTCATGTATCTGCAGCCAAATGGCTGGGTGTGGATATCACCTCCTTGGAATGGGGCTCGTCACTTGATTTGCAAAAGGGTTCCTATTTGGGGGAGGTTGGACAGCACTGGTCTTCGAGTTCCAGCACAACGGAATCGAAGGAGCCGGGAGATTGCATCCAGAATTCGGATATTCCATCTGCTGGGGTGGAGCCCTCCATAGAAGCGGAACATCTGGATCGGTTGGCTTGGACCCCAACCTGGGGTTGGTATCGGGGGATGAAGGTGACTTGCTGCGGTGACTGGTTTTGAAGGGGAACCAGGAGAGGTTACGGCTGAAGGAGCGTAGCAGTGAGCGTCGTGAGACGCGCTGGTTTTCAACTTCACGTCTACTTTGACAGAACTGAAATGAGGTGGGATAAATGTTTAATGATCAAACAGACTTACTGAAGAACTGGGCAACAGCGTTAAGCTATCAGGGGTCTAAAGAATTTAGTTTTGAGTGAAGCAAGTCGGTAATCAGCTGGCTTGTCGTAGAATTCAGTGTCGTCTGGTCACATTTTCGACATTTTACTTACATCTAGTTATTTGAAGCATTTTTCCCGGTATTCACTTGCTTTAAATACGATTAGCTAATCTGAAGTAAAAGAAGACAGTTTCAATTATCCCGGGGTCACGCTGTTTTAAAACGGACTAATTAAGAATGAGGCAGTATCCTTAGACCATTGACGCTGTACACTCACGCCTCACTCACGGCATCCAGCCGGTTTGTTTTCTTTTACGGTGTTGATGTAGGGGTAAAGGACAGCAGCAATACAAGGTTCTAGAAGATAACCGTATCCTTAAAATGATTTTTCAGGCGAACTGCAAATACTTTGCTCAGGACGAAACAGTTCACATCAGGTACAAGAATCTGTTAGGATATTCCAGGCAATCCAGGAAAGGTGATTGATGTAGCTATAGAATAGTTGTCATCGCCCGCCACATGAATTCTATGTTTTTGTCTACCTGAAGGATACGAATCTGCCAGTTCAAAACCTGGTCCAACGAGGGAAAAACTTAGCTGTTTCAGAGTTGAAAGTCATCGAACTGTGGAAAAGCCTAATCCGCAAACTAATCGGATATTGATTAAATCAGGCATGGTTGTAATTGTACAAAGAACCATTGGTAGGCAGATACGTGACGCATGCTATCTATGGTTATCAAAGTGAACAGCTAATTTTGTGGGCCATCGCAAAAGGAGGACAAAGAGGAGGAGGAGGAGTGGAGGTCGTTGCAAGTCGTTCGGGCGCAGGGACAAAAATCAGTCTAGCCTATACAGCGTGTTGCGAACGGTTGGGTTTTCTATCTTGACCAGGCAAAACCAGTGAACAACCGCAAGGCACCGCTGCTTGTCCTCGTGTGTCCACCAACCAGGACGGCGAGTAGGGCAGGCGTGTGAGGGATCTGATAGCGTCACCCCCAGCCCATCAACGGCTGCGATGGCCCTGCCTACACCGGCATGCCACACTACAGACAATGAAACGACGACTGATGAATTAACCTACCTAGAGGCGTGAGTATACCAGAGAGTGGGAAGGCGGACGCATTCGGCGGCTACTGCGGCGCCGGCGTACGCGCGCACTGCGTCAAATATGTCAAAAAGCCTGAGCGCCGAGGTGACAAGTGTGGCGGGCATGTGTGTGTGCTCACAGCCGAGGCAGTTTTGCGTACATGCTGGACCAAAATGCGCGGGCAGTCAGTTTGAAGACGGCAGCAGCGCTACCAGTCTGCGGGGTGCATGCGTTGAAGACCCTTGCCCTGCTTGAAATGACTCCTCCAGCCAGTAATAAGCACAACGGAGGGAGATCTGCACCAGGAATCCCAGCGCCGAGACGCTGGCTAAAATTCGTAAATGACCATATACCAATCTAGCCTGACTTTGGGGTGGAAGAGGGTTTTCCAGTTTCGCCTTAGGGGTGGTCTCCAATCCTTAGCAGGATGGAGCATGATGCAAAATAATTAGTAATTCAATATAATTTATAGTAATCAGAATTTTACTTGATAGTCTCTTCGTCGACCTAATGAACGCTAGCAATGTCTCTTCTAAAACTGATTTGAAATGATTATTTAAAATTTTGTTATATTTACTTGAAACGGATGCTATGAAAATATTTTTTTCATATCATTTTATTAGAAAATTGCGCCTCCTTCAAACATCGTGCTCAGATGAGTTGCATGCTGTCACCTTAAACAAGTCATTTATTGATATATTTTCGAAGGCGTAGTCTGTATTTTAAACACTCCTAGTCTTTACAAAATACAATGTATGCTTTTAAAAATTAATTTGATGTGCATTTTCTGATTCTATGATGCGGCTTGAAAGCTAAAACATGATTGAAAATGGGTCGGAAGCGAGCCAAGTGGTCCGTGAGGAGGTATACAGGACCTAGGATATCAGACCACTCAACAGGGCTCGATGTTACTATATTCGGTGACTCCGGCAGACCGCATAGGTATGCATATCTCACACTTCTATCGCCTCATTCTGATGACAACCTAACCCCGGATCCTTCGACTTGAAAAAAACTTCCCTCCTTCCCAGGACCCACTGAATTCAGAAGACCCGCAGGTATGCTCTCATAAAGCAAGGATCACACGTTCTTATTTATAAAGATAAGTGGTTGCGCATATTTGAGTACACGTGACAAGGGTTTCAATGGAGCTCATTGCATTTTGTCTGAGTCATTAAAAGAAATCAAACGGGTATTTATCAGAGGGGACTCGTACCAAAATCGATCAGTTAACTTCGGCTCGACATTGAGAGCAGGCGAAATATAACAGTGTAAGGTGCCGGCCCCAATAATGAAGGGAGCGCCGATGTATGAAGCAACCGCCTGGAGGGTGTTCATCACTAAATTTTTAAACACGGAAAGGAATTACTTGAGGGGCTACAAAAGGGGCACGTTTCCCGACGAAATACCCTACTATGGTAGAACGATACGTCATAAAAGAAACCATGTATAATGAAAGGAGCATGCCCCTATACGCCCAGTTTTTTGATGAAGAGACGCTAAAACGGTCAATTTTAGCCGGCTATACACCAAACCGGTTGGACCGAAAAGTTGACAAGACCGGTCGCTGACTTTTCAGGTCCGAGAGATTGTGGGGTTTTTGAACACCAAAGCAAATGAGCTCGCGTATCAACTGGAGTTTTTCCCATCATTCGGTCGCTATATGACCAACAGAAGACAGGAAATAGACCAAGTAGTATGCTCCTGTCGTCTCTTAGGAAGACGAAAAAATGCCGAGCAGCCGGACAGGGTGACAAAACGGCTGTTAAGATGAACCCAAAGAAGGCTGGAGCATGCGAAATTATCAGCAAACTGCCGGTTTCCTCAAGTGCCACCATCTACCTCCAAAACACCACATCCTTCAAATGTTAATATCAAGCTAAAGAAACAAGAACCTACTTGTAATAAACGAAGAGCGCTAGAGGCGAGATGAAGCGAAAGAAGGTATGATGGCTCCCAGACATGTGTGGGGAACCTCCCAGCCAAGGGTGGCCAAAATTCAGGTTCGAATGTCGTCAACTAGGTCATCTCGTCTAGTCCACTGAGGACGGTGTCGAGAAGGGGTCGTGATAAATCGTTGCGCTTCAGAACTGCGAACTACCTGAGCCTCGAGGCCACGTCAAAATAGTGGCAAAGGAGGATTGGTAAAGATGATGGTCGATAATGGCATAATCGCTGATGATAAAGGGTAACCATACGCCAGCCAGTATGTTTATGCTTTCTAAAAGCTCGATGAGAAAAGACAACGAAAGTGGTACGGGAAAGAAAATAATGGCAAACAAGCTTCCAGGTCACACCGAGCCAACAACAAAACGATTAAAGTGATCACAGGGATACCCCAATCGAGTTCGTGTCATGACCACACTACTGGCCAAACTTCTCAATGATGCATGAAATATCAAGTGACTATGAGTTACTCACTTTTTTAGGGTATGAATATGTAGATGATTCGTTGCGAGTTCCTTTGGATACAGCGTTATTTATATGAGACACGATCAAGCGCATACAACATGCGATGAGCATAATAATATGAGCTAGCGTCGGCCAGTTGTAGCAAAAACATCGCTGATTAGTTTCAGTTACGCAAGATCTATTTGAGTAAATTATGCCGTCACGTAATCCCAGGGGTATCTGGTGGTGCTCTCGGATTCAGTCCCAACTCCACGTATGCGGGGCTTGCAATCAGTGAAGGCCGGTAACGATGATTTATAGCGTGGTCCAGAGTGAGGATGGAGCAATGCCCCTATGCGTGGAAAGCAAAATTGATTGATAAAACGGTAGCCTCCGGTCAAGGCTCTGGTTCTGCTAACGGTTCTGCTCTAACTGGATAGTGGTGGAACAGGATCATACTGCTTTACACCTTCCAGGCTGAGCATGTTCCATCGCACCAAGCTAAACTTTGCTCAAATAGTAAGCATAGACCCGGAGGACAGATGCCTCCATCGGAGTCGGAGTTACGAACTAACTCCGAAATTTCCTGAAACAGAGCGTAACAACTTTGCTTAATTTTTGCTTCTTGAAGTTGGCCGATAACATAACGAAGTAGGAGCAGTTCACTTGGAAGCCTATCAAAATTATGCTGGAACGAGAGTATATATTAGCATTTAGATTAAACATGTAATCCTGACCCCATATCTAGCAAGAGGTATGTTACGTAGACAAGACTACCAGTCCAAACAACCAGTCGAGGAATTAATATGTAGGCGATATCACTACAAGGACTACATCTTTCTTTAAGTTGTTATTCTGGCGGGCACAGAGTTCAACATATACCGTCCCAAATATCATATCAGAATATTCAGTAGACGCATTCACATACCAACATGTTAAGACTAGCTAATATCGCAAAATCTTAAAACCTGCAGACGCCATCGGTGTCTGGCGAAGGATAAATGGACATCGCTGCAGACCATACCCTAATTTCACTTAATCTACCGATTTAATAAGCAAGGCCATTCATTGCGACGTTTGCTGGTGTCCGAAACTAATTACGTGGCTCGGCTGTACAACGAAACTTCCCCGGAGCGCATTAGCACGCGACGTCATCTCGGCCTACCCCCGCCCGGCTTTCGGTGATGACGCCAACCTTAGTGGCAGTAGTAGGTGGCCACGCACGAGGCTTGTCGCCTGCGTGACCATCGAACGAGTCCGCAAGCCTGCCCACACTCTGCTGCGGAGGCGCGTCAGTATATGACGTCTCAGTCGCTGTCGTCAATTTAAGGGGATGACTCATTCGCCGTGCCCCCCCGTCCCAGCCCCCATGTGGGAGTCCGGGTTGACGCGGCAAGGTTTGTAGAAGCTACCAAGCGAATTTACTTATAGGGAAAGACGCTAATTAACAAAACCAGGGGCATGCGTTACTTATCCCAATGCTTGCCCCAGCTACCGTATGAGCTTTTAACTAGGCATATCAAGGCAGTCGTAAATATTTGTCAAGCTCTTGTCTCGTAACCCCCCGCTTGTCTAATTACTGTCAGTTACTAACTGGTGGTGTGAATTAAAACTACTCCATGAGCGATCAAACAGCAAAAAAATGACCAATTCGGCTCAACGGGTAATAGACATTAGTGAAAGAGTGTGAGTAGATTTTTAAAAGCCTACCGAACTGGGGGTTTCGAAGTCGTCTGTGGGCAGCTGCGAGGAGTCTGTGAGGATACTGTGTGCAGGTGTGACGTTTATCGAGTCACATTTGATGGAAGCACAAGAGCAGATAACCTTCAAGTTCTCGGAGGTAACCAAACCAACAAGGCTTCCGTGTTGACTGTAACTTGCAGGGCTACTCGATGAAGTGGAACTTTTCATCCCGCGGAAGGAACGGCGATGCTCATTGTCGGACGTGGAAAAGGTGGGGGAGGAAGATGAAGGGGAGAAAGCGAAGCAGTTAGCCGAGCTGTTTCGGTTGGAGCCTCGCATACGACCCCTGTGGGGGATTGAGAGCTGGGAAGATGTCCGTGGCGTGACGGGACTGAGAGACCACCGAGGACAGCCTGAGGACGGGGAGACCCCGGGGTCAGCTTTCAGATACGTACGAACTGCGGTACTTGTTGGATCAGCGTTGCTATTAATGTTCCCTATGTTTACGGCTGCTGCGGTGACCGCCGAAAATGGAGAAACGCAGGGCGGAGGGCAGATCGCGGATCGGGTACGAAGTTCGAATGTTGACCAACCGGGAGGTGATAGGGCACTATCGATGGGTCGTGCCGCAGCCGAAACCATGAAGAACGGGTGTGTTGGGAGTATTATAAGCAAACGGGTCAGCCGGTATATGTAGACAGCGACACTCAAGTGCTCACCATATCGCTTCGGCTAGACTTTTATGTGGTTATTAGAGGGCGTTGGCGAGTGCGTCGGCGTCGGCGTCGTCGTCGTCGGCGAGAGACGTAGGGACCAAACCCAACATCCCCCAGCAGCTATAACGGTGAATGACCTTAGCATTAGGCTGCCACTTTACAGTAACGAGCCAATGCGTGGATAATGATCACTGGAGCCAATTACCAGTAGCGTTACAAGTAAAACCTGATTGAACGACGGGACAGCCAATAAGTGAAGGGCCTTGGCCACTCCCACACTATTGGAGAGAAGTTCAAGCATAACCATTGGATGGCGCTAGGGTCCTAAGGTAGATGCACATACTAGTTCTGCGGACGCAACGCCTTGCGATTCTGGCCCCACAGATTCAGGACAATCACTCAGTGCATCCAAATTTATTCCCAGGTTAAACGCTTGGTTTGAGTTCACACTTTCACGCTCTGCCGAACCGCCGTCCTGCAGTGAAACCACTAATTTTCTCTGAATCAGTGTTGCAGTTCACCTTCCTTTTTCTTCGCCACTCAGTAGCTCCTTAGCTCTGATTGCATTTGCGATCGTGTTGAAAATAAAGAGACCCTCAGAGCGGACCTCTGCATAACTGAAATTGCTTTCGGGGGAATAACTTAACCTGGGTGAACGTAGCTTTGTTTGGCCCATACTCGAAAAAAACGCTCAAAAAGAACTTTTGAATTGATGGTTTGCCTCATTTTCAATTGGAAGAAAGTTTGATTATTGGAAAAATCCTCATGGGGAGGGGGGTTTGTAATTTTGCCAAGCAAGAAGGAAATTAACACAGATAACTTTTGAAGTCTGGTAACTGGGCCTTGACCCTATTGTCTGATACAGATAAAGAACAGCTACAGGCTTTTGAATAACAGTCCGCTCTTCGTTGAGCAATGGACATTCCGAGCACCTTTTTCCAAAGTGACGCTACGGCGGAGCATGCAAATATGCCGCTCTAAAGAGTAGTAATCCAGATCACCTTCATCACCCAAATTTTGATGCCCCTTGATCACAGAAAACTAAAATTTTCACATTAAGGCACCATTTGGCACCCTAACGGAAAACTGACACAGTTTTTTTAAATTAGTTCCGTTTTAGTGAAGGCATTGTTAATTTCTTGGATTTTTAGTGTAGACTCTTTTAGTCTTCGTTGGGCCTCTAAAGAAATTCTGCGGAGGAAGTAGATCAAATATATAAAATGTCTATTTGGCTAATCCCAGACTCTAGAGAGTTTGACAAACTGATATAATAGGTCTTTCCAAATAGCCTTCGCCCGGCCTACATCTTTTAGGCAAGTTCTCCCGAATGGAATGCTTATGTCAGGTGTTCTATGAATTTACTTAGCTATCAAGAATTTAAGAGAGCCAGATTTTTCCTATTTTTCCTGGGGTATCCTTTCTATTTCGATGAAACAACTGCTAAGCACGACCAACTTCGCAAACTTTTAAAAAAACAGTTACCCTCGCATTTACCAGACACCTAAACCTCAGCACAGGGGAGGATTCATTTATAGATTCCTGATAGACTCATCGTGAAATGCTTCTGGGTGATAGCTTACCCAGCATCTTATATGTCAGATTGTCAGGTTGCCGAGGCGGAGAAGTAGGAAGGTCGGAATCAGTTCAGTTATTTTGTTACCAGCGTTAGAAAAACTAGTACGCCAGTGTGTCAGGTGCGACAGATGCCTTGACTAACCTACTGCACGTGGCAATTATCACGTTATGTTGTTCAAACGGTACGCGAATCTGATTTCGATGCAGTTAATCAAATTAGTCGAGCTGACACTGCAGGTGCAGTGGGGACGGTTATCAAGCCTCCCACCGAACTGACTACCTGAAAATAAATCATCCTCTGACCATAATGCAGGCTGTCATAAAGCCGTGGTAGGCTTGACCTTTCCTGACCGCTTAGCTGCATCCACCACCATAAAGATGATTAAGTTGCTAGTAGTTTTAGCAGAAGTGGTGGTAAACCGCAAGCACGGTAAAAATAGTCGATCTGGAAACGGTAGGGCTCTGGCAGACTGGTGGAAAGATATGCACAAGGACATGTTCAGTCTAGTAGTTAATTGTGAAGACAGCAGTTTAAAATACACCGATAGGTTATATATGGCGTCTCCAACGATCAATTTTGAGGGCACTAAATGCTGCTGGGATCACAACGCAGTAAATGGAAATAGAAACGCCACGCACATTATGCAGGTGATCAGAGCCTATTTGCTGTAGGGGAGGGAATATAAGCAATTTCTACCAGCAATCGTCCCGATCAGTTGAAGTCTTACGCATGCCATTCTTGAAACTAAATGCTAATCATGGCCGCCTTTATTTCTCCCTTCATTTTTTCCTATTTTCCTTCACACGTTACGTCCTACGAAATTGATTGACGGATGTAAGTGCTTACAAAAATAGCACAAATTAGGCCTAAACAGGCATCTTGGTTTAGACAGCTATGCAAACGAGAATACAATAAAGTAAGCGCTCTTGACGATTCCTGCGTACAGTAGACTTCCTATCTCGTGAAATAACCAAAATTTAGACACTCCTTTTTGATTCAAACAAAGTACTTAAGTAGGTTTATCCTTGTGATTATAGTGCAGTTAATATCAAGACATTTCAGTCACGTGAGGAAGCCGGCTTGCGGAAACTTCGCAAGCTGACTGGAGTACTGGCTCCCATTTGGAGGCTCGATTATAGAGAAAGGAAAAAAGAACCAGAAAGGGATGAGGGAGCAGGAGGAGGTGGAGAGAACTTTGCTAAACTGAGATGATTGAATCTTCTTTGTTTCTTATGTTTTGACGTCCAAATCAGTGACTAATGAAAAAGATACAATTTCGTCCCTTGCATGCAAAGAAGATTCCGTAAAGTGCTTTCAGAAATCAATCGTTTACACTAAATTTCCTAGCTCATGAAGTGTCAGCGAAAGTTCTGAAATGTGTTTTTTGATTTGAACATATTACTTAAGTAGGGTTATAATATTGATAATCGCGTAGCTTATCTCAAAATATTTTAGTCAAGACAGTAAGTCGGCTTTCAAAAGAGCTTATTTCTGACAGCCTGCAAAAATTACATATTTTATATTTTAAAAAAATGCACAAAAATATCATCACTATCACATCGTTTTCGAATGCTTAACTTGAATAAAGGATATTTTTCGGCTTAAAAACCGTTTCCAATAATGAGAGTTATAAATCGTTAAATTTGCAATCATAACACTTCACACAGAATGTATACCGTATGTAGTTTGGATACAACGAATTCAAGTGTAATTGTCGCTATTGTTCAAAATCATTCGGCAATTTAGAACGTTTTTTATAAGCGAAAGCTACTCTTCCTTCAAGCATAATATTTCAAGACGGTGTGATTTGCTACTAAACGAGAACAAGATTGTATTTATGAGTATGTTTTCTATAAAACATATTTGAATAGATAAGGACGTCGAAAATCGAGGAAAAATTATAATACTTAAGTGTACCTTTTTACAGAGTATAATTTTGCGGGCAATCAGAAATAAGCTTGTTCAAAAGTTGGCTTCCTCCCCTGCCTGAAATAATTTGCGATTTGTTACGCGATAGTCAAAATTATAACACCAATTAAGTAATTTTTTCGAATCAAAAACACATTTCGGAACTTTCGTTGACACTGAGCTAGGAAATTTACTGTACACGATTGATTTCTGAAAGCACTTACGGAATCGTCTTTGCGTGCAAGGGAAACAAAACCTTAAACTCGCTCAACTGCTTCGCAAATCAGGACGAAATTGTGTCTTTTTTATTAGTCACTGATTTGGACGTCGAAACATGTGAAACAAAGAAGACTCAATTATCTAAGTTTATCAGAGTTCTGTCCACCGCCTCTTGCTCCTTCACCTAGCACTGGTGCTCTTGTTCGTTTTCTACAACCGTGCCTGCACATGGAAAACAGTACCCGGGTCAGCTTGCAAAATTTGTGCACAAATAAAAAGATCAAACTGAGATTTGCCATTCGTGATCTGTTATACTTGACTTTGAAGCCCGCTCGCTGGCTATGTCGATCGTTGTAATACAATTGTATTTGCCTGGATTATGTTCCATGCATGTAGACCTACGACTGTGTAAGTCTTATCTAGCGATTGGTTAACTTTTAATATCCGTCGTTTAAATATCCGTAGGCATAACTTTATTTGGTGGACACTTAGGACTTTGCGATACTCTAAGAAATAGTGAAACATGTTTTTGAAGTAAAACAGGTCAAACAAGTCGAAGTGAATAAGGCCGCTTAATGGTATAAGTATCGATGTACTATAAGTGACCTTCCACGTGGGTAACTTTTTCTGAGTCCCAACCTTAACTCTAATCCCAACTCTAAATTTAACTCAAGTAATAGCACTCCTAATTTTAACACCAAATACAACCTTTGTCTTCCCTGGAATTGAGCCATCTCTAAGACAGGAAAGTGGTTAGATATCTCAAAAAGATGTACTATTTGAAAATAAACTCAACTGAGCTCATGCGCACTGGCCGAATTAGCAGACAATACCTTTTATACGCATTACTTGGGCAATTATTTCGGATGATAGCAATACTGGCAGATCGGAACGCTGTTACTCGAAAGTCAGTCAATCCGCTGGTAGAACGTAAGTTGACGTTATGCTCCATGTTTCTTAACACGCCAAAATCCACATGTTATGTGTTTTAAAGGAAGAACTTTGGATTCTGATCAAAAGGTCGCGGGTTCAAACCTCTGGTTGGGTATGACTGAGTGATCATGTCCAGAGATAGCCATTCCAGTCCCCCCTGTCTTTGCCGGCAATGTTCATCTACCTATTTTACTACTAGCCACTGTGCGGCTGCTGGCGTGTCTCGAGAGTGAGTCCCAAGGCAGACCGCGACGAGTGAGTTGCGTAAGCGGTCTGAGAGCGTTCATCAACAAAGATTTAATGTCCGAATCCGATCTGGCTCCATGTTGCTCAGATAAAAGTTGCAAATATCTCACAATTTTTGTCATTCCCATTTTGTTTATTTCTTAATTCACAGGGCAGTGTGCCCGTTGATTCTGACGACATCCATCACGTGCCCCGCAGCCAGCTGGACGCAGGGACAATAACTTGCGTGTGAATTAGCTTACAGCGAGAGAACACTTTGGCAGCATCTACCCAATTTTTTTCTCTTTTATCCACTTGGGCCTGGTGTGAAGAAAGAGTCAAGAAGACCGAAGGCGAATTGGGTTCAGAGAGAGAGAGAGATGGGTAGAGAGAGAGAGACGTCAATAAAAGCCGGTATTCCCAACCAGTCAGCCATGCAGACACACTTAGCGTGTCCAACGTAGCTTAACTTCGGTGATCTGACAAGAACCAGTGCTTTCTACGTGGTATGGTTGCCGACCTAAACCCATAGTAAATGTGAGGCACTGCGTTGGTTTACGCACCTCAGAAATCCGCTCGAATGAGGAGAGTAATTTTCAAGCGAACTGATTGTTTTTTTATTTAACGGAGTAAATAGATGACAGCTAAATATGATTTAAGGCATAAACTTTTACCTTGAGACAGTAACAATGAGTAGAAAACTCATCACTGTGAAGCTGCTCCTCTTTAGAATCATGACTTTATTTCATCAGTAGACTAAACAACTCCACGGTAATTTTTGCAGTTGTATTAAAGGATATGTTCAATCGTAAACCAGCATGAATACCCACAAACTCGATAGGCCCCAAGGCAGCTGATTGGTTCTGAATTCGGAAACTGAAACCGCGCTGTGCCAGAATGTTGTTATATTACGCTAGTATCGCCTAGTCGTCTGAGTAGATGCCAGGCTATTTTGTGCAGTTGTGCATTCCCACCCCCCTTTGGAGATATATAGGATGGTTGCATGTAAGAGGATTGATTACTGTGAGCTAGGACCTTGCGGTGTTCAGCAAGAACCATCCCTGTTTAGGATAGAACAACAACAGTCTCAATTGAAGACGATGCGTGGCGCGGCTTGCTGCTGCTCTCTTACTGAGTACTTGCTAGTTAAAGCCGCCAATGGCGTACCTTTACTGACAACAGTCGCTCTGCCCCCAAAGTTTAAACCTGTCTAGACAACAAAACTGCATTTTGCACTACTTTTAGCACACAAAAACGACCTTTTGTCTGTTGTGGTCGACTGGGGTCACCACTGATTTGGGGACTGGATGTGGAGGACCTTACATTCAAGGTAAGAATGCCCACTCAGTAGATGCTCCCATCCCATGCTTTCTTTTTCGTTGTTTCTAACTGTCCTAACTGCCACTGAGTAGTACACATAAACTAAGACGAATGGAGAGGATGTTCGGCATACGTGCTGGCTCCGCCGTTTAATCGAACCCGACTTCTCATGGATGCTTAATGACGCTTATCATACGGGTTTGGAACAGGCTCCACAGTAATGCCACTGCAAACCGTCAGATAGTTTAAATTAGGGTTGAATTTTAATTACAAGTGACACAATATTGACAGCATTGGTACTAGCTAAAAGCCCAGCGACGTGTTTTGCCGGCATTCGGTCGCTGCCTAACATAGCTGCGAGGGGTCCGGCTCATCACTAGATCCCCCAGCGTTCCCTGCGTGCTTTCTGGTAGACACTCCAGTTTAAAAAATGCTACTTTTTAATATCCCCAGAAATTAATTGCACACACAGTCTGTACAACCTACGGAAAGTGTTGGTTACTTTGACTGAAAATTGATTGTATACAAGATCCACGGGGCAGTTGTGCTGATATCTCTTATGCCTAAACCAGGAGATTGGCCTGCAGTCGCATCCACGAACATCGTTAAGAAGGCTAGATCATCGCTATCAGGTGGGCATGCACACACCGGAGATGTACACAGATTTGTATGGCAGAAAACTCGCATTGTTGGCGTCTGCCATTAAATCCATTCGTCATTTCTGTTTTGTTTTTTTTTCCGTTTGTGTGATCATACGAAGTTCAATCGGAATCGTAAGCATGATGCCCGGAAGTTTTCCCAGTTCTGAGTAATCATATATTATATACTGGTTTTTATATCTGCTGCCCATTTACCAATCGGGCTGTTTTTTACACCAACCATTGTTTTTTAAGGCACCTATAACAGTTATTTTGTGACGTTTTTTGTTGTATTTTAGCCAATATGTCCCGAGAAATATGCCTCCTTTCCATCTCGCCTGACGTTCTTCTGGTTTACTGGGTAAATTTTTCCTCTCATAGTAACAGTTTATTTCGTATTTAATGTCATTCTGTTGTTTCCTATTGGTGGCTTCATCTGCTAGCCAGTTTAATTCGATGCTGTAGGAGAAACTTGGCTCAAGAAAATGACTGCTCTACTTGCGTACCCTCCGTCTTCGAGGCATAAACGTGCCCGTCGCACAAAGTACCACTAGTAGGGCGATGTAATGCGTTACAGGTGACATCATATTGCTAGCACCGTTACCAGCTGAAAGCCTAGACATGTGTTTCTTCGGTGTTCTGCCGCCGCTTGACACAGCTGCGAGGGGTTCGGTTCATCATTGCGTCCCCATCCCCAGCGTTCCCTTCGTGCTTTCGGGTAGGGACTCCAGTTTAAAAAAATGCTGCTTTCTAATTTCCTCAGAAATCAATCGCAAACTTAGGCGTAGACGGAAAGTTGTTAGGAATATTGGGATTTTAATAGCAAATTTTTTACCAAACACAGTTTCCTGGTTAAACTGGAAACCGAAACTGAGAGTATTTCAAGTTGAGTGATGTTGAACACTTTCTGTTCATCAACCACGTTCAAAGCATTACAGGCGCAGACTGCGTGCACCAACAAAAATAATTCTTTTTGAAGGCCGGAATGGGCATATGCTGCAGTTCAGCTAAGATGGCTGCATCACAGTCGAACAGACTGTAGAGGCACAGTTTACGTAGATCTACGGGAAGTCAATATGATACCGTTTTTAAGGCGTTTTTACATATTGCACATTTAAGGAGGTTTTTAAGAGGCTGAATATTACTCGAGAATATCAAGTAAAGAATGATCCGACTTTCTGTTTAATGTCCGGATGTCGTCTCACATGCAGGCTCTATTGAACAGTAAGCGGGCAGTGTTGTCACGTGGCTGGCATGGTTTGCTGCATACAAGGTTATCGATGATCCGTTTGGCAAAAAATGTGCACCGATAGGCAGACAGCTTAGTTCTGTGCCCTTAATACACACGCTGCATTAAGTTGAGGCTCTGCTCAATTACTAAACAAGGAACTCTCTGAAGCTGTAATAAATGTTTGCTGTTCTCCGACAACAAAGAAAATACGAGTCGAAGGAATGACACCAAAGGTGATCGAGATCAGAATGACAATTTTCGACATACTATCTGTCGTCAGCCAGCCATTACCTAACCGCAGAACTGGGCCACTTGAAGCGGGGACTTGGAGTTTTTGGTCATTAAATACTAAAACAGAACTCCACCATTAGGTCATGAGCACATTACCCTATGGTATGCGAATAAAGATTCACGTGGAAATGGCGATCCACTGACCTGGTTACCCGGAAATTAATTTTTTCGATTTAAGCCGACTGAGCTGAAAGCCCAAAACACAAACGTAGAAGATTTAGTTTACTACTCATTCGCCTAAAGTCCGTTTTTGAACGTCCGGTTATCTGAACCTAAATTTTGAGTGTGGCTGAATGGTGAGTACCAATAAACTGGAACTGTTAATTTCCCTCGACACTTCTTGGTCAGTATTTCACCTTTTTTCATTGTTTATATTTTGTCCAAAGTTTTCCAGAATTCACAATGGAAGACGCAAAGATTGGACCAGAAAAAAAATAATTCATGGTAGTAACACAATCTGCAAACGAATTCTCAAGTCTCGTCTCCGTGTGTATAACAGCAACAGGGGCAACCACCAGGATAAATCCAGAAATATCTACATAAACTCATGTTATAACTTTGGTGTTATTCCGTAGTGTGTTTAATTTTAACTGTTGAAGTTAGTTTATTACAATTTGTCTGTTAGAACTCAATTGTTGCTATACCAGAGGTAACAAGGTTCACTTATATTCTTTTTTTTCTCCGAAATCTGTCAGAACTGTGGCCGGATTAAATTAATGCTCGTCTGATCAAGTTCCTTTTCACATTTCTATTCGAAAACAAATGAGCGAATGACTTTCATGGCCTTTGAACCTCTGTCTCCCTCTCTTTGGATGAACCTCAATCGACGAACTGGAAGTGAACGCGTGCGTGACATCGGCTGCTGTGGCCTACAGCCACAGAATTCTCCTCATTAACCAACACACCACTGTGGTAAAACGCATTGTAAGAAAATGAACACCTCACTGCCTTAGTCCAGAGGCGAAGATACATGAAGCCCGTAGCCAAGGTCAATGCACACTGGCTTTTATACGCTTATGGCAGACTAAGCGCAGAAGCACGCTGTAGCGTTCGAGCGAACAGGGGGTAAAAAGGCCTCGCGCCTAATTGAGGGGTATAAGGCTGTATCTGATTGGGAGAGGATGCAGTCACAGCTCCATCGAAAAGTCTCCATTGATCAATTCGGACTGAATCGGGAAACTTTTGATCACACAGCATTATGAAAACCAAATAGTCTGAAATAGAATAAGAGGTTATTGAGGTTATACAGAAATGCGAAATCGGTATAAAACAGTAAATACGGCGTAAGAAAATAGATATAAAAGGGAAACAATAAATGCGACAGGACTTATCGGTACAGCGGAAAAACGCGTGGAACTAACTGATCAGAAAACCAGTTTCTGAAAAAGACACAAAAATAGGAAAAACTTCATTAAAGCAACCACTGCTCGGATAGACCCGTTACAACGCAGAAGCAACAAAGCAAAACTGACTCTTGTGGCCAAGCACTGATATTAATTATTTGATTACAGATTGAATTCTGGTGGATGGTCACATGTTTACAATCCTTGGTTCAAACTGATCTAAGATTTTAGGGTTATACATCGAATATTCGGGAAGATTTATGTAGAAGATTTGGGTGAGCACTCAAATGAGGCATTTTTCCTAGTCTTATAAAATTTTCTATTGTTAGATTCGGTACTGAGCCCTATAAACCTTTCGTTCCCAGACAAAAAATGCCGGCATCGTAGAGCGTAAGCAACATAAGAAGAGTATGAGAAACTCGGCAACGTTAAGAAAAATTGCAAGCATTCTTTTGGTAAAAAAACTACAAGCAAACGGAATGTGAACGTTCCGAATGGAAAGCAGGCATTATGTAAAAAAATATAACAGTTCTTTTAACACCAAGATTTTGATTGATTGAGTAAGGATTTACTGAAGATATTCAGAGAAGGAGATATATACATCTTATCGTTAAATAACTAGAAAGCGTTTCGAAGCAAGATGGTCGACAACTTGAGGCTCTCTGAATCAGAAGGCAGGAAAGATTGTTAGGTGTACAAGATTTACTGAGGCGATGGAGAGTATACGCAATTCAGCAAGCAATGTTAGCAAGCATTCTCACCAGTCTCGGAGTGTCAGTTGTTAAGGTTGTTGAACCCCAGAGTCAAACGCGCGTGCGCTTTGTCGCCTGAAGTCAATCAGCGAAGGACGCAGCGCCGATTGGTCTCGATCTCGCGTTAGGCTAGTGCCGATCCTTGCGCTTTCCCAGCGGTAAATTGACACGGAGCGTGCAGCGGACAGAACAGCGGAACGAGCAAGTGTCACGCCGACGATAACGGAAGCAAACTGTCACAAAACCCATCCGAGGCCTAAGGAGGTATGTAGCGACGCTGGGGGAATTACACTTGTCTGAAATAAAAATGCGGAGTCCAACGGTTAGGAAAGTGGACATGCGATACAGACGGGAGGGACAGGCGGAGGGAACTCAGTGTGTTCTGCGGTTGAGGAGTTGATGCAGAAGGAAGAGAAGGAGGAGGAGGAGGATCGGAGAGGAGAGGAAACGATAGGTTGAGGGGGTTTTTAAAATTGGGCTGCCACTCTTTTCTGCTCTCTATTCACTTGGGAGTTGTCTTGGTTAAAAATAAGGTGACCTTTTTTACTCGCTGTTTACCTATTTGTATCCTCTCTGCTTGTTTGTACTACAGCCATGAGATCATGTGTACGCGAGGAAAATAAATTTGGGCTTAACGTTTGCACTGTATTCACTGGCGATTTTCCATGATGCCGATCGTTGCAATTGGTGGCCAATACGTCGCGTTTGCGATCTTTCGCTGCTAACTTTTTCACACATAATTTTTATCTACGGTGAATAAAAGGGCATTATTTCTGAAGATTTTGGAAGTATAATTTAAAAATCCGCGGTATTTCCCTCTCATTTCCATTGCATGAGGTTGCATTTAAAGGTTGTGGACAAGGCGAAGCAAGAAGTAGAGGGGATGGTGCGACAGCGGATTTTTTGGGGAACTGACATGGGACAGATGGAGGGGCCGATCAGCAGGGGGGAGGACCAGAAAATGTTGTCCTCGAGATAGGTCCGGTGTTTTCTCAGGAACAGTAGCCTTGCCCCGATCGACTCTGTACATGTCCTCCTTGTCACCACTAAAGACCTAGGTGGTTTTGGGAGTGCATAAGAGCACCCGCAATGGTCCTGCCTATGGTGATACCCGCAACTTGCGCTGACAGTCACACCGAACAAGCACAGGAGTGCAGTTAAACAAGTCTGTTTCAAAGGCCAATTGAGTTCGCGGCGCAACCGGAGATAGTTGTCGCAAACGATGAACAAACTTTTCAGGAATGTCGTCGACCCTACGAGAGTTTGGTGTGGGGTAGTTTTGAAAATCATTTGGGCTTCACTGCAGTTCAGGTTTGACTTCAGTGTCGGGTTAAGACTAAAAGGTATCTGAGGCAGGTAGTCCGACCAGTTGGTTGCCTCCTTTGCGGTACGCAGGATGGTATTTAGTTGGTCATTGAAGCGCTAGACCAAGCAGTTGTCTGTGGGATTGCAAGCTACCGTCCGAATGCGTATGCAGCTAGGAAAGACGGGGAAGGCTTAAAACGAGGTGGGACGCGAACTGGGAACCTCAGTTAGTGGATGGGGATCGAATGTGGAGGTTCCGCGACTGATGAAAACTTCGAAAATTCTGGTTACCTCTACGTTCGGACAGAGGATGGCTTTAGTCCAATGGGTGTACCGTCAACGCAGGTAAGAAGGTGAGGGTAACCATTGGATAGAAGTCCACGGCATCCAAATGAACGTGCATGAACCGAGCATCGGGCCTGGGAAAGATGCCTGGAGGAACGTTGTTGTGATACCGCACCTCGTTATACTGTAAACGCAGATACAACCGTGATCAAGCTTTGACTTACAGGCAGGATAGCCCCCTCCGCGAGGAGCTTTTGGAAGACTCGGATAACAGGGTCAGCGAGCCCATTAAAAGAACGAAAAACAGCTCTGCGCATTGAAGGGGACAAGGAGGGGTGATGAGACATGGAGACCTTACAACGCCAATGGCCGAAGGAACATCCATGAGCTTGAGACCACCGATTGACTCGTCATCAGGACAGACGACTCGCTGTCGCTTAACAGTCACGATTGAAAATCCGATCAAATGTGCGAGAAGTAGTGCGGAGAGTGAAGGTCTGGCCAGCATGTCAGTCACTTCATTCTTCGTGTCATCGATGTGGCGGATGTCGGCGATGAATTGTGTGCTTAAGTCCAGATGGACAATCTCGCTCTAATTAAACTTTACAGAGTGGAAGCGACAGGGGCTTCGGCTCAGTGGGAAGGATGAAGTCACAACCTTCCAGGTAGTATTGGAAACGTACTGTCCCCAAGCAAAAAGCAAATAGTTCACGGCCGAAAGTACAGTACCGCATCTCAGGTGGTGAGTTCTTCATGGAAAAGAAAACGAATGTACGATTCGCAAAAGGAAGGTGTTGAAGAAACAAAAGTAGGGCTACGGTTGACGCATCAAAATAATTGACGACAGTACCTCGGGAGTCGGGAGCATCTGACAGTAAGCGTAGGGTCTGAACGAAAAAGTAATGACCGGATCACGTAAATCCATGTCCTGCACTTTAGCATTTCAGAAATTATTTCCTTGATTATTCTCTGGAGTCCGTATGTCAGTAATAACATTGAGAACGCTGGAGAACACACTGTGGAGCCGAAACTCGTCGTTGCTGCGCCATGCATTGGCAGAAATATTGGCAAAACACCTGTCTTAGCTCGTAGCTATTACCTTTTTCGGAAGTACGGTAAAAAGTCTTTGCCATATAAATTCGTACTACAAGTAGTACAACTGGTTAAGATATTGGGAAGTAGGGGGTTATTCCACACTGGATGATTAACTTTCAATCAAATGTGCATTTAAATTACAGTTTTAAACGTAAAAGTTCATGTCCTGATCACCTGACACGGAGTCCTTCGGTAAATAATTTCAGAAATAATTTCCTTGATTACTCTCTTGAGTTCATACACCACAAACCACATAGATAATGCTGGGAAACACAATGAGGCGCCAAACCGCTTTTTGCTGCGTTATTCAGGAGCAAAAACATTTGCGAAACTCGTTTCTGGGCTTTTAGCTAGTACCTTTTTCAGAAGGACGGTAAAACGTTTTTGCCATATAAGATTCATACTTCTTTTAGTACAACTGGTTGGGATAATGGGCAGTACGTCCTTATTCTTCACTAGTTTATTGTCTTCAACCCAAATGTGAATTAAAATTTCGGGTGTGAACCTAAAATTTAATGTCTGGAGCACCCGATACGGAGTCCTTCAGTTAATAATTTCGGAAATTAGTTCCTTGATTATTCTCTTGAGTCCATAAACCACAACCCACAAAGAGAACGCTGGGTAAGACGATGAGGAGCCAAAGAGTAATCGGGAAAATAATTTCTTAAGTATTAACTGCAGGAGATGGATTCAGGTGATCTCAACATGACTTTTTACGCTCAGACCCGAAAATTCAGTGAACATTTGGGTCGAAGATAATCAACGATTTTGAATAGCCAAGTATTGCACATTATAAAAACCAGTAGTACCACAAGTATTGTGCATCTTATATGGCAATGTCGTTATACCGTACTTCCGACATTGATACTAGCTAAAAGCTCAGACATGTGTTTCTCCAATATTTCTGCTGCTGCATGACGCAGCAACGAGTGTTTCGGCTCTTCATTATATCCCCCAGCGTTCTCTGTGCATTTTCCGTTTTATGGACTGCAGAGAATAATCAGGAAAATAATTTTTGAATTGAATAACTGCAAAACATCGAGTGACGGGATCCGGACACGACTTTGTATGCTTAGACTCGACATAATAATGAACATTTGGTTCGAAGACAATCAACCACTGTGCAATAACCAACGAATGCCCATTATTATAACCAGTAGTAATACAAGTAGTATGAATCTTATACGGCAAAGACGTGTTGCCTTACTTCCGACATAGCTATTATATTAAAGCACAGATACGTTTTTCACCAAAGTTTTTACTGCTACATGACGCAGCAACGAGGTATTCGGCTGCTTAGTGTGTCCCCATGCGTTCTCTATGTGGATTTGGTAGGTAGATTCCAGAGAATATTCGGGCAAATAGCTCCTGAAAGGATTAAATTAAGAAAATGGTGTAAAGATATCCGGTTATTACTTATTAAGGTCAGAGCCAAAATGTTATTGAAAATTTTGGTTGACGAAATTCAACGGGAGTGCCAATTATACTAACTAGTAGTACTACAAGTATTATGATTCTTCTTGGGCAATGACGTTATACCATACTTCCGACATAGATACTAGCTAAAAGCCCAGACACGTGTTTCGCCGATGTTTCTGCTGCTGTGTGACACAGCAACGAGGGGTTCGGCTCCTCAGTGGGTCCCCAGCGTTCTCTATGCGGTTTCTGGTATATGGACTCCAGAGAATAATCGGGTAAATAATTTCTGAAATTATTAAGTGCAGGACATGGAGTCAGGTGCTTCGGACATGACTTTTTAGGGTCAGAACCCGAAATTTCAATGAACATTTGGGTCGAAGACAATCAACCATTGTGGAATAACCACGTAATGCCCATTCTACAAACAAGTAGTACTACAAGTAGTATGAATCTTATATGGCAAAGACGTTATACCGTACTTCCGACATAGATACTAGCTAAAAGCCCAGACACGTGTTTCGCCGATGTTTCTGCTGCTGTGTGACACAGCAACGAGGGGTTCGGCTCCTCAGTGGGTCCCCAGCGTTCTCTATGCGGTTTTCTGGTATATGGACTCCAGAGAATAATCGGGAAAATAATTTCTGAAATTATTAAGTGCAGGACATGGAGTCAGGTGCTTCGGACATGACTTTTTAGGGTCAGACCCGAAATTTTCAATGAACATTTGGGTCGAAGACAATCAACCACTGTGGAATAACCACGTAATGCCCATTCTACAAACAAGTAGTACTACAAGTAGTATGAATCTTATATGGCAAAGACGTTATACCGTACTTCCGACATAGATACTAGCTAAAAGCCCAGACACGTGTTTCGCCGATGTTTCTGCTGCTGTGTGACACAGCAACGAGGGGTTCGGCTCCTCAGTGGGTCCCCAGCGTTCTCTATGCGGTTTCTGGTATATGGACTCCAGAGAATAATCGGGAACATAATTTCTGAAATTATTAAGTGCAGGACATGGAGTCAGGTGCTTCGGACATGACTTTTTAGGGTCAGACCCGAAATTTCAATGAACATTTGGGTCGAAGACAATCAACCACTGTGGAATAACCACGTAATGCCCATTCTACAAACAAGTAGTACTACAAGTAGTATGAATCTTATATGGCAAAGACGTTTTACCGTACTTCCGACATAGATACTAGCTAAAAGCACAGACACGTGTTTCGTCAATGTTTTTACTGCTGCATGACAAAGCAACGAGTGTTTTGGCTCCTCAGCGGGACCCCTGCGTTCTCTATGCGTTTTCTGGTATATGGACTCCAGAGAATAATCGGGAAAATAATTTCTGAAATGATTACCTACAGAAAATGGAGTAAGGTGATCCTGACATGACTTTTGAGGGCCAGACCCAAAATTTCAATGTTCATTTGGATCGAAGAATATGAACGGTTGTGGACGAAACACTTAATGCCCATTATAACAACTAGAAGTATTATATATATATATATATGGAATGGTACCGAAAAAGACAAGGGAGACCGGAATGGCAATTTCTGGCTTATTAGTCGTCATCAGCCAGTCATACCCAATCCCAAGTGTGGTCCGCCTGGGATTCGAACCCGCGACCTCTGGTTTTTGAGTCGAACGCTCTACCATTGAGCCACGGGCTCGTTGTTTTTGTCGGTTGTGATCGGGAATATGATGATAGTGTGGGGCTCACCGATCTGCTTAAGGAACATGTATGTTCCGTTGTGCCCTGGAGCTCAGACTAGAGCCCTCGCAGGCGGTCGCATACCGACGTGTAGCATATGATGGAATGGTACCGACAAAGAAAAGGGAGACCGGAATGGCCATTTCTTGCTTATTAGCCGTCATCAGCCAGTCATACCCAATCCCAAGTGTGGCACACCTGGGATTCGAACCCGCGACCTTTGGTTTTTGAGTCAAACGCTCTACCATTGAGCCACGGGCTCGTTGTTTTGGCGGTTGTGATCGGGAATATGATGATAGTGTGGGGCTCACCGATCTGCTTAAGGAACATGCATGTTCCGTTGTGCCCTGGAACTCAGACAAGAGTCCCTCACAGACAGTCGCATAGCGACCTGTAGCATATGTTGATAATGTGGAACTGACAAAGACAAAGGGGAGACCGGAATGGCCATTTCTGGCTTATTAGCCGTCATCAGCCAGTCATACCCAATCCCAAGTGTGGCACACCTGGGATTCGAACCCGCGACCTTTGGTTTATGAGTCGAACGCTCCACCATTGAGCCACGGGCTCGTTGCTTTGTCGGTTGCGATCGGGAATATGATGATAGTGTGTGGCTCACCAATCTGCTTAAGGAACATTGATGTTCCGTTGTGCCCTGGAACTCAGACAAGAGTACTCACAGACAGTCGCATAGCGACCTGTAGCATATGTTGATAATGTGGAACTGACAAAGACAAGGGAGACCGGAATGGCCATTTCTGGCTTAATAGCCGTCATGGCGCCCTGGGTCGATAGTCATGTTTGTGTCCTGAGTGCGGACAAAGGACGTTCTACAGTCGTCTTGGATAAGACCGACTATATTCAGAAGGCCAACAACCTGCTGGAAGACCGACAGGCATATCTTCGATGCGATGGTGAACCGATGAAGAAGCTGATGATGCAGCTAGACAAAAACGCTTGCCGATATGCAGACAAACAAAGTAATAAGTAAGTCGGTAAGACTGGCTGTAAAACCATCTGATGCGGCCGCAGCAAGGTTCTACGGATTACCAAAAGTACACAAGGCCGATATTCCCCTCCGTCCAATTGTGTCATTGCGTGGTGCACCAACATTCAATCTGGCTAAATGGTTGTTCCGACACCTGAAGTCTCTCACCTCGGGCGCAGCCACAACGGTTACTTCGGCTACTCAGTTCCTGGAACGGCTCAAGGGGATGCGACTCACCGCAGACGAGGTCATGGTGTCATTTGATGTCACCTCTCTCTTCACTTCAATACCGCAGGACTTAGCAGTCAAAATGGTAAGAGAATTGCTTGAGAAGCAGTACGATGATGCAGGCGAGTCGGTGAAGTGGGGACATCTTGTCCAACTCTTAAAAATTCTGTCTGAAGACGTACTTCACCTTCGAGGGGACCATGTACGAGCAAATCAGAGGGACACCAATGGGATCGCCGCTCTCGGGCTTCATCGCTGAGGCAGTTCTCCAAAAGCTTGAGACTCTGGTTTTTGAAAACTACAGGCCAACGTTTTGGACTCGATACGTCGACGATACCTTCGTCATCCTCAAACGAGAAATGATCGAAGAATTCCATAGCGTCCTGAATTCCGTCTTCCCGGACATCCAATTTACAATGAAGGCCGAAATTAACAACCAACTGCCATTCGTGGATGTTCTTGTCCATCGAAAACCCAACGGGCACATAAAAACTACGGTTTATAGGAAGGCGACCAACACACGCCAAATTCTAAGTTACCACAGTAAGCACCCGTTGTGCCACAAACGCAGCTGTGTGCGAACTCTCTACAGAAGGGCAGAAACACATTGCAGCGAGTCGGATGACAAAAGGGCAGAACTCCGCTACCTCCAGTGCATTTTCATGGCCAACGGATACCCTCGTAACTTCATCGAGCGCAGCAGGCTGGCCAAACCAAGACAAAATCTGGTAACAGAACAGCCAAAAGTCTGGCGTGCACTGCCATACATTGACGGCGTCTCTGAGGCAGTTCCCGCCTCCTCAGACCGCTGGGGATCGGAATCGCCCATAGACCGGATTAAACCATTCGGAATCTAGTTATGAGACCGAAAGCCCCCCTTCCACGAGGTGAGACGTCAAACATCATCTACCGGATCAAATGTGACTCCTGTGAAGTTAACTACGTCGGAGAGACAGGGAAGCGGTTGCAGACCCGTGTTACCGAACACGTGCGGGCAGTGAGGAGAATGGACCCATTGTCCCTGGTGGCGGAACACTGTGCAAACTCTGGGCACACGTTCGCCTTCCAAAACGCTGAAATCCTGGGTAGAGGAAATGACCGCGTAACCAGGGAAACAATTGAAGCCTGGCACACGGAGCCTACGTCCATGAACCGTTGTGTCGCCCTTCCGGCAGCCTACCAGGCCCTCCGGGCGCAGCTCATCGAACGTAAGAGCAAACACGGAATTAGGTCAAACGTGAATTCCACCGCGGGAGAACCTAGGATGGATATGCACCTAACCACGCCACAATTCGGGGCTGACGAAGGCGCAGTCATGAGTGCCGCCGCATCAATTACTACCCCGATAGACGAGGAGACATGCACTCAGGACACAAACATGACTATCGACCCAGGGCGCCAATTAAGGTCAATGTGGACCCAGACAATGGCCGCTCCCCTCAACGAGAGACATGTCAACTGACAGCAATTTCCTCCTCCCCCCTTCTTCACCCCGGTGGATACAGAGATGATTCCTGTGTGTATGCCGGCAAAGAACGCCAAAGCCAATTAAGGACTCCCCCACCCCGTCCTCCTATAGTGCACACTTTTAAGGTAAACCCGTAAAATCAAGCCTGTGTTACAAACTGGCTATCACCCCCCTATAAATACTGTGAGACGCGGTACGATACTCACCTCCGACGATGGAAGCTTGTATGCTTTTGAAACGTCAGGACAATACACCTATAGTCCCTGAGATCACCTTTTCTTCTCACACATATATATATATATATATGGAATGGAACCGACAAAGACAAGGGAGACCGGAATGGCCATTTCTTGCTTATTAGCCGTCATCAGCCAGTCATACCCAATCCCTTGTCTTTGGCGGTTCCATTTCATATATATATATATATATATATATATATATATATATATATACGCGAAAATGCTGACCCCAGGTGTTCAGATGGAATGCGAA
Organism: Schistocephalus solidus; assembly: GCA_017591395.1. Classification (NCBI taxonomy): domain Eukaryota; kingdom Metazoa; phylum Platyhelminthes; class Cestoda; order Diphyllobothriidea; family Diphyllobothriidae; genus Schistocephalus; species Schistocephalus solidus. The sequence goes on along the minus strand of WEDG01000826.1, from coordinate 15,426 downwards.
GGCAAAGCTATTTCTGGTGAGGATGGTTTAATCACCATCTGACGTTTCACGCTCGTCATTGAGTGCATAATCGGAGATAAGGCAGAATGGGAAATACCTGGCTTTAATATATCTTTTTTATTCACTCCTGATAGGTCCACCAGGCTCTTTCCTCATTGGTCCTCTCTTCTTGCCTAAGTGGCGTCTGATGGCTTCATATGGCACTGGTAGATCGATCCTGTGGTTGATCGAATCGGCATCCGACGAAATAAGGGTATATATAGACGTCGTGTCCCTCTTCACATCCATCCATAAAGCGCTAGTCACTAAAGTCATCAGCGAGCTACTAGAGAAAAGGTATGATAAAAAAGGAAAACCATTTAAAAGGCAGCACGCGATGGAGTTACTGGACTGTTTAATCACGTACTTCATATTTAACGACCATGTGTACGAGCAAATCCAGGGAGCCCCTATGAGCTCCCCGATTTCCGGCTATCTCGCAGAGGTGGTCTTGCAGGAACTAAAAGCACAAGTCTTCTTGTTTCATAAACCAAAATTATGGTTGCCTTACGTGGATAAAACTTTTGTCATCCTGCGTCGAGACGTAAAAGAGGCCTTTATAAGTAAATTGAACTCTATTTTCCCCGAAATTCAATTTATAATGGAGGAAGAAAAGGACGGTAAAATTCGTGTCCTTGATGTTCAGGTGTCGGGGTCTCCCGAATAGCGACCAACACCGAGAAAATCCTTCAATATAACAGCAACCACCCTCTGTCGCCTAAATGCACTTGCGTCTGTCACTCTTTCGACGCATCAACACACACACACACTGCAGCACACAGGCCGAGAAGATGCGAGAGCGAAAATCCCTTTAGCAGCTCTTCCTCACCAACGGTTGCCCGCGGAGCTTCATACACAAATGCTTGTATGGAAGGCACATGCAAACCAACGGGAAGCATAAGTAAAAGCCCGAAATCCTCCGAGCGCTGCCTTGTGTGCGTGACGTCTCCGAGACCACCGAACGCATGCTGAGACCCCCTTAACATGGGTCTTGGTCACAGGCCGGAACTCACCATCCGGTGCTTGCTGATGCAAACCAAGAGGCGGCTACCCTCTGTAGACACGTGAGAAGTCGTTTAACGGGTCAACTGTCTAGCCTGTCCGGCCAATTACTGTGGCATGACCGACAAACTACTAAAATCACGCATACAGGAGCACACTTTAACCGTTAAGCGAAAAGATGTACGATCGCATGTCGCCATGCACAGCCTCGAAACTATCATAACTTCGGTTTCGACAGTGCACAAGTAGTTGATCGAGCTGAAATCAGAATGGCGAGAGAGATAAGCGAGGCCTGGCAATGTGAGGCCAATTCGATCAACCGTAAAATTGACTGACCAGTGCCGTAGGAGGCCGTTAGGCACCAACTAGACAAGAAAGCAGTACAAAGGAAAACACAGAAAGATTGACCTTTCAGAAATGAGCAGGAAAAACCTATTTACCTTATGTATTTAAAAATGTGCTTAGGTAAGAGTATGAAATGTTAGCTGAGTAAAAGATCCCCAAAGATCACCCTACTTTCTCATTCTAACTAAACACCTGAGCTCAGCATTTCTGTGTATCTTTATATATATATATATATAGACAAGTCAGGTGAACACGCCACTCTCCGTGTCGTGGGTAGGACGTTGCTTGATCCCGTTCTGTCCCCCCCACCAGATTGCTACAAGGGCTTGCTTATGGCATACTGATGATCGGATGGGATCGTGAAACAGATCTGATCGTCTGAAATGTTGCCCAATTATGTGCTGTTTATGTAATATATATATATAAAGACAGAATAGCATGACCAGCAAAGAAAGACAAGGGGGCTGGCATAGCCATTTCTGGCTTATTACCCGTCATCAGCCAACATACCCAACCCCAGGCGCTGCGGAGCCCGACGCTCGAACTCGACCTTTTGATTAGAAGTCAAACGCTCTACCCACTGCGCCACGAGCTAGTTGTTCTGCCGATTTCGATCGCGAATAATAACTATGACGGTTAATATGCCAAACTAGGCATCCCAGTCTTCCTTGCTTTTGTCGGTCATGTTATTCTGTTTATATCCTTAGCCAACGTGCGGATGCTGGCGGGTTTCAAGATTGAGCCTTAAGGCACATCGGGACGAGTGAGTCCTGTAACCAATCGGTTAGCGCCTTCTTAGCATAGTTAATATTCCCTATCGAAACCGGCAAGGCAACGAGCTCGTAGCGCAGTGGGTATAGTGTAGGACTTCTTACCAATATGTCGCGAGTTCGAGCTTCGGGCTGGCTGATGACGGCTAAAATGCCAGAAATGGTCACTCCAATCTGTCTAGTCTTTGTCGGTCATTTTATTCTGCCTATATCAGTGGCCGCCATGCGGATGCTGCTGGGGCTTGACAGTTAGCGCCAAGACACAACGGGATGAGTTAGTCCTATATAGATATACGCACATGGCACAAGGAACACGTGGTTCAGTGGTTGGGGTTTTGAATGTCTTTAGGACCGAAAGTGGGTTCAAGCCTCGGGAGCCAAAAAGCTGGGTGGAGTATGACTGGTAAAAGTTAGCAATTTTCGTTAAGCATGGAGTTTGGAGTGCGTTCATGCATTATAGTCGTCCAGTTTGGTGTAGCTGTCATCATTCTTAGCTCGTAGCTGTTTTTTGGACAACTAAATCAATATATTGGTTGAGGTATGCTTCGTCCAAGGGTATGGCTTCCGACATTGGCGGACTTTCTGGGACAGGCAATAACCAAACAATATATTTTGGGGCCAAGAAAGGGTATGTCCGGAGTTCAGGGCATGTTTGCCCATTTCAAACAGGTGGTTTCGCGTCTTTACTGCAAAATGATGAGTTTATGAGCCTATTTTATAGTGATTACTTCTTTTTCTGCAGCTTAGCACACATCTTTGTTATCTTCTATTCTTTTAGTGACGTTTCAATGCAGTCTACGCCACTAAAATAACCTCAAATTAAATCCATGTCAGAGAACCAGCCTTCTGGCCTGAAGTTCTAACAGGAGACTTGCTTACAAATTAAAATCCGACAGATCCACTGATTGCTCTGATTTTTTTTTGCCACCCAGCCCGCATATTCCTTTTTTTACTTTTCTTTAAGTGGCTTCGTTGTAGAACCAGGGGTGGGTAAACGATGTCTAAACACACAAATGAAAAAAAAACTAATAAAGTAAATACTCACGCATTCTACTGTAAAACTTGTAGGTGGATGAAGTCACGAAACAAGATTGCCTAGCCATAGTGAAAATGGGATTTGCTTGATCGTGCAACCGTCCAGCAGTTTGCAATACAACAGCGGTTACTTAATCAACTTCTTGACTGTTATCCATCCAGTTTAATTCTGGCTTTTTACTCGGTATTAGCAAGTGTTGATTGTGCTGAAAACATAGACGCCTGTGATACAAATGTCTATGTGCGGTGGCCTACCGCGTCTAGATTCCAACCTCAGTGCCGGGGCAGTCGCAAAGCACGTGGAAAGGGAAAAAATAGCATATGCGATCAAGTAAAAAATAAACTCGAGAAATTTATTCAGGGGTTCGCAGTGTCGATGTTCAATATATTTAACAAGTTCATGTAGAATGCATGGTTTAAGAGTGTAAAAGATGCATCTAGTAGGATTTTTGCTGCGATGTGTATGGGTTTGATAAGGCATTTATAGCATTCTTGCTAACCCATGTCTCATCCTGTAACCGGAAGAGGTAGGTGAACGTCAACTCCATGTGGCTACGCACAGTATCGACTGCGGATGGTAGGTTGTGGCTCCACATTTCAACTGGCTGAGTGTCTGATACCATTAAGAACATAAATCGGTTTGAGTACTCGGGTCTGCCCGATCTGTGGTATGTATCTATGCCCCCTAAACGGTCCGCGTGGTAGATGCACTGGACCAATACGGAAGACAGATCAGGGTGTGGCAGGCGTAATTCGGGTTAACCTCCCATAGCAAATACTGAACATGGTGGCACTCATAGGTGCAGGCTCACGCCGCACCAGGCACTCTTGCCATTTATGGCGGTCCAACTCCGTGGGATCTGATTCAAGTGTGGTGGCATGGTCAGGGGAGTCTTCGGACGCGCCAGCCACCTGCGCCCAAACCCACCTCCGGTCTTCTTGCCTCTGTTTTGACACCGGGTACAGAGGGGTGAGTGAAGAGCGAGGGAGTGTGGTAGCTGCAGCTCAAGACTACTACCACTCAAAACTAATCCGCGCGGAAGTCAGCCTGCCTGCACTGCCATGCTGTGGAGCACACGGTGAACCTTGTCAAAACTGACGGTCGAACTGTCGTGTATTCCGTCATGTTACACTTACGCACGTGAGCTCCAGATTACTCTTTTCATTTTTTTGAAAACCTGATGCGTTGTGTGTAGGAGCTTGGGGGCAAGCCGCGTGCGGCAAGCGTACACGCTCAATCGCGATCTGTCGATCAATGACTCCAAATCTCCGCATCATATGACTGACTGGCTCGGATGGCGAGCTGGTACATGGGACGGGGAAGAGAAAGAAGGCCGATTAGTCAAAGACCCTCACTAGAAATTATCCATCGCGCCTTTTGAACCACCATCATGCGCTACAAATCATGGCATGAAAGAGTGCCAGCTGCCAGGTTGGTCCTTTTCGAAAGCTGTAATGGCTCCTTTATTATACTGATTTCTATGGAATTCCAACTCACATGGGATCAGCGTCGACTACCTGGAGTTTCATGTGCAGTTCAGATGTGTATGATACGCGTAGATCGGCAGTTTATCTTTATTAGCCTCTCCAGACGATTCCGCCTCCAGTTATCTTTTCTGTGTTACCGTGGGATCAGGTATTGGAGGGAGGAGCGAGTGAAGTAGATGCTTCACAAGTCTAATATCATTCTAAACTACTTGGGGCGACAATCACCATTCCTGCGGCCGCCATGCTATGGTGCACACAATGGATATCATCGCTAGCGATGCTTCAACCACCGCATGACTTATTGACCTTAACAAATTTTTTTTAGAGGCCGGAGCTCAACGATGAGAATAAAAGGTCATATTCCCATATTTAATCAGGGTAGTTTGCTGGATGTCATCCCATGGAAATAATTTTATTATAACCAGCACTGCAACTAGAACAAATACGGATAACACTTTTAATAACACTCGTCTTTCCTGCTTGTTCAAAGCGATTCTTGCTGGTACAATTAATTAATGCAGTATTTTTGAAGCGCAACTAACGAAGAACCTGAATTCGGACCCTTCAATTTGCAAAGCCGGCATTTGTCCACTTTTATAAAGCCAGTGGCTAATCGCATGGAATATTAACCAAACTTTTCAGATGCGTTTTACATTAGACATGCGTACTTAAGCGTGAGTTTAAAATGTACTAGCTTCAAACATCTCATTTCAACATATTTCGGACACACCAAGGTGCCGGCTTTTGATCGAATTCTTTTGACCCCCTGAAATGAGAAATTAAGCTGTGTGTGTGTGTTCGTTATAGATTTTTGATACCCTTACAAATTCAAATATATTTTATAGAAACTATAAACGAAAAGCTTCTTTCTTCTACTCATTTGATAGCAAATCACATATTCCTAAAAGGTTTCGCTCCACGAAATTGGAAGATTTTTAAAACTGCACAGGTTCCAGTCAAAACGCATCGTTTCTGCTCGTTTATTAAAACGTCGCGTGAAGTACTTGGTGTAGGTTACATTCGTTACAAAATTTCCTGATCATTTTATGTTCTCATCTTACTTTCATACAGGAATGGATGATATTCCTTCCAAAGAATGCAAATAGCTTGTGGTGTGAAAACTCGAAACGCGAATGCAAAGGCAGATCGGGTTTTAAATTATTCAGGAACAGAATTTTTAAAATACTAGACATATCCTTCTTTCGAATATCAAAATTGAAAAAGACACGACTTTTATGAAATAAGAAAAAAGAAAAACATTCTGTATCTGTTTTCAATAAAATAAATTAAAATTTTTTAGGGCATCGAAAATCTACAAAAAATTGCACACTACCGAAGAAGTCATTTGTTCTTGTGGGAGGTATAAGGAGGCCAAAAAGACGTTCCTGGAAAAGTAAAAACCCTTTGCATCTGAAATATGTCGAAATTATGCTCCATGATATTAAATATTACAGTTCCACTTAGGTAAGTATTGCTTATCTTAAAACGCATTTTAAAATTTTTGGTGAACATTGCATGCGATTCATCACTGACTGCATATCCCACTGGGTAATAGGTGAAAATTCCACTTATTGTGTTCACCAACGAAACCAAAGGAGAACAATTTGGGCCTGGTGTAATACAGAGGTGCATCTGTCAATTATTAAGCTGTTAACTCAGCATGTGACCTAACTCATGAAACGCAATAACAGAAATTGAGAAGATCCATAATCGGCAATGAAAAGGCCGCAATCTTTTTTAACCTAGAGGATGTTTGCTCGTCCGCAGGTGTTTTCCTAATGAGAATAGCATTATCTAAACTCGTGAGTTTTACCAAATGGAACTTGCGCATTTTAAACTGTTTTCTTTCTTCTCAATCATGGTCAGATGAAGTGAATTGCTAGCAAAACCGGTTATTTTTAAAAACCCAAGTGTTTTGTCGATTTTAAAAATACAGAGTTGAGAAAGTTTGTAATTTACTTCTCTGAAACAAAGTTTTACCGTTTGCGGACAATCCATTGTTTGCACATCCTGCCACTTTTCTGCCTTCTGCCAATGCGAGAGGACTGTACACCAAGCGCCGATGAAAACTAGTAGACGTATGTTAGGATCTGTTGCGTGTGCTGTCAGGGAAGTGCAAAAAACCACAAAATCCAAATATTTACCTTCATCTTTTAAAACGTTAAAGTACTCTGGTATCTGTCGGCATATTGGTTGCCGAATTGTGTAGTGGACCTCCATTTTTTCTTGGTGATGAGTTTTCAGTCTACAGATATGACCCACCCGGCCATCTGCATTAGCAAGAATATTCAAAAACTCGCTACATCGGTTAATGATTTTCCTATTTGATAAGAATCTAAATTAACGGGCAATCAATTGAAAAAACTGAAAATCGTAAAGTACTCACTGCTATTGCAAAAACCATTTTAAATTCACCGTGCTCTAAAACTTGATATACATGCAAAGGAATTTAATTGAAAGAAAATTCTCTCAATATGCACAGTAATATTTTCACGATTATACCTTACAATTCTATTAACCATTATTATTCACTAACCGACCTGTCAACCTGTAACCTTGTGAAGAATTTTTTATCTCTGACATCCCTATTGGTGATATCAAGCGAAAACCTATTTTGCCTTAGTCAGTTGCATCTCCAACAATAACAACATGGGAAAATATGCCGTTGATTCTCGTAAAACTCTGTTTGAATCTATACTCAAACTGCAGACTGTTTGCTAACGGCCATACCGCACATTTCCCTTATTCATGAAGGACCTTTAAGTGAAAACGTCTACTTATGCTGATTTATTTACACGACTTTACATGAACAGGTTTTCTGTACATTTAAAACTCCTATTTCGTCAGTTATTTGAATATTTGAAGTTTTCAGAACTTTGCGCGGAATGGATGCCTTTGATGACCACCTCAAGAGGACACGGGAATAGGAACCTCCCTGCCCGCTTAAAATACCTGGCCTTAGGTTAACTTTCAGAAACGGTAGTTATGCCCGTGTCCTAACGCTAACACTAACCCTAACATAAAACTAACCTATCACCTCAATGTTAACCCTACAGTTACCACGATAATAACTTTTACCCTTAGTCTTACCATGACCCTAACCCTAACCCCGGCCTTACCCTCAAACTTAAACCTAACCCTAACCTTAATCCTAAAGATAAATTCCTTTGAGTTCAGCGAAAAGCCGCATTTATTGTGCGCGGTTCATAGTCCCATGCCCTGTTTAGGCAGTCATACAACGCACCCTTACCCTTTACGCTTTTCTAAAATGTTAGTATTTCTAAACAACCCAATATCGAGATTTCTATTTATTTAAGTTCTCAATTCGCTTAAAATAGTTTATTATTGTTTTGAAGCTGTGGTGCATTCGTTGGTGCCGGTTGACAAGTGAATAGCAGTCTTTCGTAAATCTCGGCACTTTGCATGGTATAGGTCACATATTTGAGGGGAAAAGGCGATTTCGGGAACCATAGTTGTATTTCCTTGACATTTCCATAGCCTACAAGCTTCCATCGTCGGAGGTGACTGTGGTACCGCGCCTCTCAGTATTTCTAGGTGATGAAAGTCCTGTTAAAATGGGTTTACCTAGGCAGTTAGGGTGGCAGGAGGGACGGGACAGGGCAGGCTGGGGCGGAGGCGTCCTCAATCCTCATTCCGTTTGTTGAGGAGGGTAGTGTTTTTAATTTCATGGCCATCATCCACATGCACCCAGTCCTCGCGGTGGACGGGGGCAGAAGGGAGCGACGGATTGTTCTTAATCTACGTGCCTCTCGTCAGAGGCCCGTGTTGGAACGTTGGCCGCGGTCGCCAGTGTCTGCATTAACTTTATCTGTTGTCCTAGGCTGGCAATCTTGTTTACGCTCCCACGGCTGTCTGAAGTCTCGTCTGCCGGATTAATGGTACAACTACCTGTCTGTCCGCCATAATTTTGCACATGTTTAACGTTTGCTCTTTTGTTCATTTAGCTGTGCCCGGAGCACGTAGAAGGCTACACAATGCGTTTTCACACTGTAACGTGGACGGGAACAACCAGCTTACTATTCAAAGCATTTTAAGCAGTTAAGTGGTCTGTGGAAAAAAATTTTCGGGATGGGAAACATTATCGTTGCACCGTGATCGAATGACAGCTTAGTTCTTTTTAATCCTACGTCACTACTTACACCCAAATGCCTTTCACAACAAAGAACTCTGTCTTCGTCGTCACACATACATATGGCAGTTTGACCATCGTAGTCCGACGATGTCCACCGTATGCTCCACGGAAGGGTGGTGCAGGAACTGTGACTTACACGTGACTAAGTTTAAAGTGATAGCAGACTTTCGCTGCATCTACCGCACTCTCTCTTCCTCCCCCATCTGAACCCGGTGTCATGACAGAGTCAAGAAGACCGGAGATGGGAGAGGGCGCAGGTGAATGGCGCAGCCGTAGCCGCCCCAGGGCGTACAACCATGCCTGGCTCGGATCCCACGGAGTGAGAGTGCCATAAAGGCCACATTAAGAAGGAGCCATTGCAAAAAGGGCAATCTGGCTGGTTTAAGTAGCTGTTTAACAATTTGCAGACTGTTGGTGTCTATTTACACTTAAATTGCTATCACGCTGGTATCATGCTTGGTAAAAGAGTTCAACCAAATACTTTGTTTACTACCTAAATAAAAAAAGTTGTCTCTCTCTATAACCTGAGTAAATTCCGGTAGCAGCGGAGCCGATTTACTGCCAGAAAGGTGTCTGACCGGACTTAGCCTCCGTCGGACTATAAAGTACAACAATAGCGCACTTTATTTGCCACGCACGTTTATTGTATCCATATAGGAGTCCAAGTCTCGGTCAAACCCACTGTGCCGAGCAGTGACGCAGAGTGCAAGGACGCTTTGACATGAGCACGGGGGTAGCGTATAAGAGGGAGAAGCATTGAACCTTGGACCCCGAGGCGGCAGTTTGGATACATTTTCTTGAAAAGCAGCATGCTTGCCCATCAGATTTGTTCAGTCTCAACACATGTTTGCCGCCAGATACAGGTTTACTTCTTCGTTTTAGACAGAATTTCGGAGTTTGGGGTTTGATTAATTCGCTCATGGCGAACACATCTGCTGCAGAATCTATTCCCAGAGCAAAATCTTCAGCTGCTCAAAAACAGCGAGTTCACTGCTAAGAGGGTTGGACACGGGAGTGAGGACTCCGAGTTACAGATGGTCCTGTGTCATTGTGTGCGTCAGGACGAGGAAAATAGGTTCGCGCCGAACTTAAGGAGTGTGAACGAAGACCCCTATGACGAACCCACCGGAAGGCAGGAAACAGACTTACAAGCATCTTCAACCGAGGTGGTGATGAGCAAAACTAGCGGCCGTCAAGCCACGCAAACAACCATCCGAGGGCTAAGACGGTGAAAAAGAAAAAACTCGATTAACCCAAGGCCGACCAGTTCGGCCAGCCATTCTAAAAGTGTGAATGTTGTCAAAATCTTGAAATGGATTAGGTCTCAATGTGGTAACCCAGAAAAAATATAAAATTTTCGATATCTCTTCGACTTCTTTATGTGGAATGGCTATCTGAGAACATTTGTAAGCTTAGGTCTACCTATTTGCCCCCGATTACGCAAAAGAAACACCCCCTCCCCCCAACGTTATGACATGCTATGATACTTATAAGGGACGTTTCCTAGGCAACGGAGCGTGATACTGTGGGGAATTTCATACCCATGCAAGATTACCATGCACAGTTAGTGTAATGTATCAGGTCTCGTGCCTAAACTGTCCTTGTAGTTTCAGAACTCAAATTGGTCGTCAACATAAGCTGGCCGTGCGATGGGAGGAGGAATTTTCACTAATGGCTGCGCACCCCATCGAAACCAGCCATTGATTAAACTCCTCTACCGTTCAGATAATTGCAGACATCAGAAGTAATCCAACTCGAAAATTTATTGAAGCCTGACCCTCGGATCAGCACCCAGTCAATCCGTATGTCGATCTGGCGCGACATTAACAGCTCGACCTTTGTACCGTTCACAGAGTGCAACACTGCAAGGTGGCACAGGGCCTGTGACTTGCGCATGAATTAGATAGTGTTGAGAGTAGACTTCTATTGCAGCTATCAAACTCCTCCTCCTCCTCCACCACCACCATCACCACCTAGACCCGGTGCCATTATAAATCAAGAAGACCGGAGACGCAAGAGGGCGCGGGTGGCTGGAGCCGCCACACGGAGTGGTAGTGCCCCAAAGGCCACATTAAGATGGAAGCATTGCAGCCTGACGCTCAGTCCGTCGGTCAGTCACTCCACCCAAGGTCACGCCAGGCTGACTGCATGGTCCGAGTTATCCCGTCAGTTTGTAACCTTCGAAGCCTCAGATTTTAGCGCAGTGTGATAGCTTCAAGCCTATCCAATTGTTTCTAGTGAGGAAAATACACTGAGCCATCGACCTCACTCTGTATTCCCATTCCCAGGCCACAACCAACGTCCGAACCTGTCAGTTGAGTTTTGCAGGGAATAGGTGCATTGGCTGGCATACTTAATGACCTCCTCTATGCGTGCCACATACATGACCTATCTCTCTAAATACAAGAATCGGAATGACACGCAAGAGGTGGCAAGTGGCTCACATCGCAAAGTGTCATAGTTCACGTTAAGAAGGAGCAATTGTAGGCTGAATCCCAGTCCACCAGTCGGCCACAACGCACAAACACACATTGGGCCGACTGCGAGGTCTAAGTGTAATTGTCAGTTGATAACCTGATAATTCAGAGCGCTTAGCGCACCGTGATAGTCTCATGCTCGGGTCCCAGACGTGGGGCACTGGCCCGTAGCCACTATGATTGTGGTTTGTTCTCTTGATGTTGTCAACTCCGAGGATGTACCGCTGCACAAGTTCAAAAGCTCAGATAAATAAAAAATGTTTCGCGTGGCTGACCAGTCCCTTCTTCCTGGCTCATAAATTTTCCAAGAGAATGCGTGTTCGCGCGAAATTTAGCTAAGTAAACAGCTGTTTTGCATTATTTCCATAACTTATCCTCCACTTTATAAAGTCGTTAAAACTTAATTCAAAAAGCTACCTACACAAAGAAAGTCACTTTCGTATGTTGCGATTTATGCAGGTGACTGAAAAATCAGTCTCAGCCAAAATTGCATCATGGTGTGCACGACATAGACTGGTCAGTGTTAAAACAATATTTGTGTAGTCACTTATATTTGAAAGCGTATTTTAAAATATGCAGTGAATGCGTTGCGAGTTTGTCTAGAGCGAAATTCGTTGACGTATTGTATCAGTAGACACCCTTTAAAGAGTATAAAGCTGCCCTGTATAAACCACAAAACCAATAAAACTAGCAATTCCTTTACTTGCAAAGTGTGCGTTGTTGCTGACGTCAGAATCATGAAATATTTCAAATCTGATATTTATTCCAAATCTTTCACATGACTTCAACTGAGTAACTTCAAGGGGGTGTAAAAAAATTCCAACGGTATCGTAGGTTACCCCATTCGTTAAAAGAGGCAGGGATGCATGTAATATGAAAATGGTGTCGATGGGGGTTTTGTATTTGGGGATAAGGAAAGCGATGGACAGCACGATCCGCGAAAAAATAAATGCCAAAAAATCGCATTTACACTAAAGGTTTGTAAAAACTCGAGCATGGACAGCCGTCAAATTGAAATAATTACAAACACAACCAAGACATACTGGATTGGCTTAACAAATTGATAACAACCAAGAAGCAGAACATATAAAAAGCGACGACTTAAAACTAAAATGTAGAGAAAATCCTACGCAAGAACACTGAATGCAAATCGGTAGTTAGCATCGGAGCTGTTCTGCATGTCTTATTGAGCTATGCTTATGCCTTAAAGCTAATCTTTAATCCTAACAGCAACTCTTAGACCTAACCTTGACACTCTAGTCGCAGTCCCTACCTTCAAGACACTTGCCTTTTCTCTAAAAATACTAACCCTAGCCCAAATCTTGAAGCCTAACCCTTTCTTTAAACTTTGAACCCTAACCGTAAATCTCGAACGTTTGCCATGAAAACATCAGCTTAACTTTACCCCCAGCACGAACCTTAAACTTAAAACCCTGAACCCTAAGTTGACCAAACACATCCCTCACTTTACCTGCTGATATCATTGTTAAAACTTTGCTACCGCTTAAGCTAATGTGAACTTAAATAAACAGGCAAGTTGTATACTGACTACTAAATTCGGGTTACACACGATAACGTCATCAAAAATACATTCAAATTTTTTATGTCTAAGATGATAAAAGGACTTCTGAACAAAATATTTATTAATGCACGCATTGGACTGGTGCATCAATCCACAGACACCCGCATTCAAAACTATCTGCTATCTAATCCCAAATTGCTGGTTTTAAATTTCCTCAAACACAATTGCCAAGTTGGAGTGAATCAGTCCATTTGAAGGTTTATAGGCGTAGACTCAGAGTTGATATGAATGTCTGTCCCGACTGCTATCTCCCACAGCGGGATAACCATGTTATATTCATTAAACAGCCAATATGCAGTCGGTAATATTGATATGGGTTACAGGTGACACCCTATTGACAGCATGGGTACTAGCTAAAAGTTAGTGCCTGTGTTGTCAAAATGGTGTCATATGTAAACACTATACGCCAAAATCGCTAGGAAGGATCGACTTTTGTGACTAGTTTTTGAATGTCAATTTTTTCTAGTGCAAGCTAGCCGAGGATCTGCGAAGAAAAAAAGGAAACAACGTGGCTTAACCTTTGCTGACTATAGCTAAATTCTAACTTCGAATTCGTTAAGTAACTCAAATAGCCCTACTTTCAAAATAAATATTTGACTTCACCGAGCGTCGATTCGCTTTTTACTAATTATCAGTTGGAAAAAGCGCTAGTTATAAAATTTCCACCTTTCGCTGGAATGAACCCGTTTCTTGAGTTTCCTTGTGACCTACTTACACTGTGTGTCAAAAAGTTATCGAAACTATGCAATTAACCGCACTCTCTCCTCCTCCCCCACCTATTCCCGGTGTCAAGACAGAGTCAAGAAGACCGGAGATGGGAGAGGACGCAGGTGGCTGGCGCGGCCAGGGCCCCTAGACCCTAGCCGCCCCTAGGCGTGCCAACACACCCACATGTTCGGCATTTGTTATGGGGCACAAAACCGCATAACGCCTGCCATGCCCTGATGCGACCCTCGTGTTGGTACAATGCATATACCACTACGATTTTTATCGTGACTCGATTCTTAACTGTATAGGTGTAACTCATGCGGCGAGAAGGACGTTTTATATGAAATGTGGTGACAGTTTACAGTTGGTACGTTAACAGTCCACAGGACGCTAATTGTGTCTCCTCACTGTGAAAAGTTTGCACAAAAAGTTTAAAACTGCACATGAACAGGCAGATGAAACCAACTACTACTGATTTTTGTCTTCATGCACATCCAGGGGAATTGATTGATAAGTAAACCTGTTCTCCACATGAACCCCTTACTGATCCCTATTCTGCCTCCAACTGTCCTGGCTCGTATCCAAAAAGGCCAATTTTGTCAACACCGGCAGCCAGTGGACGTTATTGGCAAGCGATAGTAGGAGCCAACAACAGAACTACGAGTCGGTTTGCGCTAAATTTCTGGAAGGCTACATATTTATGTGCCCCATTCATAAACCTAGCATTAATCTTACCAAAGGAAAGCCTTAACCGTAATCCTAAACTTAACTCTAGTCCTACTTTATACATAACCATAACACTAACATTACTTCACCTCACTGGAATTTAGCCCAAGGTCACCTAAATTATGCGGGGAGTGTTATTTATGTTTCATACTGGAGAAACTTCATCGCATAATAGCCCTCATTAAATGCGGATACTAAGACCATTTCGCTGAAACCTCTGGCATTTCCCTACTGCAAAATTCAATGGAGTACACAGTTAGGGAAAACGTGAAATATTATTCTTCCTATTTAAAGGTGCCACGGTTTTCCATAGAGTTAGGTTGAGGGCATTCTTAGATGAACACTCACCGATCGCTACCGGAAGTTACTTCGTCCTGTTCTGCCTTGAGGCTCACTCTGGAGCTCCCTGCCAGCAGCCACACAGCAGCTAATGATGTAGGGCAGAATAACATGGCTGACAAAGACAGAGGAAACTGGAATGGCCAATGTGGGCTCATTATCCGTCATTATCAACCCCAGGTGCTGTGGCGCCCGAAGATCTAACTCGCGATATGTTGGCCATTGCGCCACGAGTTCGCTGTCTTGCCGGTTTCGATCGGGAATATTAACCATGTTAATTAGGCACTCATCGATCGGTTACAGGACTCGCTCGTCCTGTTGTGCCTTGGGGCTCCCTCTCGATTCCAACCGCACCGGCTGACCGCACGGTCCAAGTTATCTCATCAATTGGCAACCTTCCAAGGCATGGCTTTTTAGCGCATCGTGATGACTTCAAACGCGTCAGATTGTTTCTAGTGAGAAACATGTTCTGAGCCCTTGACATCACCCTCTATATCTTCATCCCCAGGCCCCAGCCACCATCAGAGCCGGTCAGTGGAGTGGTGCAAATTAGAGTCTTCACATTAGAGCCATTCCACGTATCTGTGCCCAGTGAACCAGTAAGGACAATGTTTATTTCCAATTTAGTGCTGAGAGTAGACGTGGATATCAAAGAATGCTTTACCGACATTCTAAAAATGTGTGTATGATTAGAAAAAGATACTTGAATATGGTTTTAATACGAAGTATCGCGTAATATAACCCTCAAGTCATGTCATGTTT
>WEDG01000825.1:5000-130000 GCA_017591395.1 Schistocephalus solidus | reverse complement strand
TCATCAACATCGTCATCATTATCATCATCATCATCATCATCATCATCATCTTCATCATCATCATCATCATCATTCACATCATCATCAGCATCATCATCGTCATGATTATCATCATCCACATCATCATCATCAGCATCAGCATCACCGTTCTCATCATCATCATCATAATCATCATCATTATCATAATCATCCTCCACATCATCATCATTAGCATCAGCATCAACGTTATCATCATCATCATCGTCATACATCATCATCATCATCATCATCATCACGACATCATCATCATCATCATCATATCGTCATCATCATCATCATCATCATCATCATCATCATACACCATCACAATCATCATCATCATCATTGACCACCACATCATCATCATCATCATCATCAATCATCATCATCATCATCATCCATCATCATTTCCATCATCATCATCATTCCCATCAATCACCATCTTCATCATCATCACTCATCAGTCATCATCATCATCATCCTTAGCACCACTCACCACCATCATCAGCACTTACCATCATCATCCATCTGCATCACACTACGCACCATCGCCACACGTCATCATCGTACCATCATCTTATCATCGTCAAACGCACGCCAAGTTTTCATCGTGTTGCAGCGTTAGTCAGTAGACTGCAGCCGCAGACATACCGATTTTTCTCAGGACCAGACCTGTCGGTAGACATTCCTCCCATGTTCCTTTGAATACTAATAACCAGGAAATAACCGATCCTTCTAAACAATGCAGAGTGAATTGCGCAGTCCGCCATTTGAAAATTGTTTCAGTAATAACGATACACACGAAAAAGTCTGAAGTAGGCAATTCTGCTCCTGCTGCTTTGCCTTGGCAACAATGGTCCAGGATCGAATTCGTTGAAATAAGAATGCTTTCTATTTTACTCGCATATTTTTATGTGCAGAGGTTTTCGGCTTGACCAAGGTCGAGATTTGTAGAAAAAAGCTGAAAAGCTTATTTTCCTTGTTTTCATGCTCCTAACATTTCGATCGTCGCAATGTATTATCACGTGCACCGCGTGCCCAACGGAGTTTGCGTAGCACTAGTGACTTGCGTGTAGATTAGGTTACAGTGAGATTGACATGCGCAGCATCTATCTCCCTCACTCCTCCATCACCTACCTTTCTCTGGTGATATGACCATGTCAAGACGTCAGGAGGTGGGTGGGGCACTGTGGCTGTCAACGCTTAATGGTCCGCCTGCGCATGCCACACACATGCCCATTCACTATTTATATTCAACGGGCCACAAGAAGGACAACTTGGAGTTCACATCAGTGAGAGTGACAGAAAGTCATCGTAGTCTGACTGACAGTCCTCCAGTCAATTTCATTATACTCAATATGAGGACAGGGTTATCCTGTCATTTGATAAACTTTTTAGCCATGACTATTACCGTTTCGTGAAAGATTCGAGCTCACCAGACTCATCGTATTGAGGAATGCGATGATTTGCCCGAAGGACATATGCTTAATTATCGGTCCCTCTCTCTATTTCCTTCATGCCGCAGTCGATTTTCTGCGTCTGAAAATCACCTGGTAATGGGATTGAGTGCAGTGAATGGCGCTGCGTGATGTTGTACAGAGAGAGAGAGAGATCGTTTTCACAATTTTTAGCAAAAAGAGATAGCACCGAAAGAAAACAGAAGATATATAGTTACCGACAGCTGCAACTATCGGTATCATGAACGGTCATCCGTGACTGCGTCGCAAAATTTTACCAGCTATTCCTCACAATGGTTCGACGTCGTTTGCAGATAACCTTCATACTGTTGGTAATATACACAGAGACTGGTAAATAGCAGTATCAAATGAGAAAAATTGATCAGCCTATGTGCATATAAGGCAATTCACATGGGAATGGAGGAGAAAAAAATGGTTGCTCAACTTCGAAAGCCGCCGAGCTGTGGCAGTAATTATGGACTCAAACTAACGCTTAGCTTCCCAATAAACGGCTGCCATTAGTTGATCAGGTCGCTGTTTTGATTCAGCTCATTGCAGGCAGTCCCTTGAGGGAGGGTAAACGCCTGTATAAAACGTAAACAAAACTCTTTCTACTATAATGAAATAAGTAGTGAGGGGTGTATTTTACATGCGAGTGATTTCTGAAAGCTATCCTTACCGGGGACATATTCTTGCACACACAGGCCTCTGACATTCTTACGCATTAGGACGCACATCGCTCATTCGGCTCCCTCTCCGAGCAAACAACTTTCACTAACTGATGACAGAAATCTCCACGAGGCGATAATCTACCCGACAAGGACGGGTGACTTAGATGACGGCATTTCTTACAGAATCTCTCTCATTTCCTATATTCATTAATTCCTGTTATTCTTTTCCCCCCAACCCCCTTAACAGAAAGCAACGTCTAAAGAATTTTAGGCGCAGATGCTTTCTAGCCAACAATTTTATTGGTACCGTACGCAAACCTAGTTTCCATTGGAGTCTACACTCCATGTATACATACAGGGAAAGGCATGTGAGGAGACTTTGGCTCCGCCTAGCCGTTCGAGCGGCTCGGCTTTGTGAGTCTGAAAGAAAACACCTTAGTTATGGCGTTTGGGTCACTGGAAACTCCTGATAACGTATGAAAATGCCCTTAGCCAATACTATTGGCTGGCTACTGATTAGCAGAGCGATAGGGCGGACGGGATCGATAACCGCTGCCAA
Source organism: Schistocephalus solidus (assembly GCA_017591395.1). Lineage (NCBI taxonomy): Eukaryota > Metazoa > Platyhelminthes > Cestoda > Diphyllobothriidea > Diphyllobothriidae > Schistocephalus > Schistocephalus solidus. Next base: position 127,295 of record WEDG01000825.1, on the reverse strand, counting down.
CCTATCGGCTATCTAACCTTTAGAACAGTCGTCAAGTGGTCCTAATGCTAATGGCTCAGTCAAAATTGGTCATCGTGTCTAACGTGAAAATTTTTCTGTAAATGAGCTCCAGGTTGTTAATCAGGGTCCGGTGCTTTCTATTTTTTCGTAGGCTTCTTTAACTGGCTTAATGTATAAAGTCAAATACACGAGCCCTAGGTATTATTTACAAAATGAGGCAGCATATTAGCTCCTTAGTGCGTAGAAAGAAGTGCAAACTCCCAAATACAACGCCGGCAGCACACAATCAAGTCCACCACAATGAATGTCGTGCATATTGCCAACCCCATGGTTGGTTCGACGACAACTTCGAAGAAATCCGCAATCTGCTCTCAGAGGAGGACAGGCGGCACAAAGCCTACATCAAAAGCCGGACCGACGCCACAAATGCTACCTTCTTCGCTCAAGACGTCCCCAGCAATAAAGACTGCAGAAGATGCAGAACACCTGGATGGATCTCAAGGCCGAAAAAAACACAAGGATACGCGAACCGCCATTAAACTAGGAATTTCTTCGCATAAATCAAGACGCTTTACGGCTCCACAACCAATGAAACCGCGCCACTTCTTACTGCCGACTTAGCAATACTTCTTTCGAAAAAATCTCAACTTCAGAAGCGTGGCGCGAAGCAGTTCAGAAGTGTCCTCAGACAACCATGCACAATCTCCTGCAGCACCGTCAACCGGCTTTCTCGTCTGCAAACGAATAATAACCTAGTCCTCCCGCCTTCCCTCCCAGCACACCAACCTTCCAACAGGAAACTACATAGACTGGACGCAATCCCGATCGAAGTCTATAAGCATGGCAGCCCCGACTGCTGGGCAGACTTACAACACCGTTTCAGGAGAGACGGTGCAAAGAAAAGTTAGCAAGACTTCAAAGACGCCACCATCGTGCACATCTGCAAGCGCAAGGTTAACCGGAATATCTGTGACAATAGCAGAGGGATTTCACTGCTCATGATTGCCGGGAAGATCTTTGACCGCATCCTTCTCCATCGTCTCAACAGCCATCTGGTAAAAGGACTTCTCCTGGAAAGACAATGTGGATTATAACAAGACCACAGCATGATCGACATGATCTTCGCGCAAGCGCAGGAGAAGTGGTGCCAATCTCACACTACCGTCTACATTAGTTTCATGGAGCTGACAAAAACCTTCGACACCGTGAAGTTCGGCGGATTCTGAAGGATTATTCAGATTTTCGGATATCCGGAGCACTTCGCTCACATGACTCGTCAGCTCCACGTTGGGATAATGGCACTCACCACGGATAATAAGATGGTCTCAGAAGCACCCACAGTGGCCAATGGTGTTGAGCGGAGCTGTGTGGTTGTTCAGCCTCGTATTTTCTGTCATTTTGGGGAATACGCTACGTCCAAACTCAGCGTGAAAGGAGCTCGAGTCATATTGGTGGGCAAATTTGCCTATCTATGTAGTGCCATCTGCGACAACACCAAAATTGACGATGAAATAACGATCTGGTTAGATAAAGCCAGCCAAGCCACCGGTGTCAGCTTCGGACGTCCGTCTGGGGCTGCCGCGGGCTTCATCTGAACACCAAGCTTAAATATGCGTGGCGATAGTCCTGACAACTTCGACGTGAACTATTTACACCAATCGACCCAGGGAACTCAATCAGTTCCACCTCGGTTTCCTCCTGAAAATCCTGAAACCGAGGTGGTAAGACAGCATACCCAACCTGGAGGCCCTGGAACGGACTGGCATTTTCAGCATACACACCATGCTGAGTCCAATCCAACTACTCTGGGGTGGCCAGCCCGCAAGGATAAAGGATAAGTCAACAGGATCAACCAAAAGAGTGACTCACAATTCTCAAACACCACGGATCCACCAACCTGCCACTCATACCTCCCATTATGTCCCCGCTGTCTGCAGACATTCCACGCACTGATCGGTCTAGTCAGTCATCTTCGGACCCAATCCACTAATGACCCGACAGCTCTGCCTACTTTCTCCCCCAACACCTCCACCGTCACACCTGCTACACACTCCACGGTGCCCGCAACGACGAAGACGACGACGACGAACCCCACAACGACCACTGTTGTGCAAAGTTCCGATAACTTGAAGACCAACACAACCATCGTCACCGTCCCCACATCCAGAAACGCGGACTCGACCCCAACCCCTGCTCGTTGTAACTGCACCTTCATATCACGCCTCGGCCTGATCGGTCAAATGCGAATCTATCGCATTTAGACTGACAAACTGGCGTCAGGATCACCAAAATATACCCACCCCTCTCTCCTCACCTGTCCACACTGTCCGTACACATTCAACCACTGCCTGGTCTATTCGATCACATGCACTTTCATGAAAAGCTGTGGTAAAACATCGCTGACTCAACCCCATCACTACATATCTCCCCATAAACTGACAGTTTGACATCCGTAGTCCGACGATGTCCACCGTCCCTGCGCCACAGCAGGGTGGTGCAGGGACGGTGGCTGACGCGTGGATTAGTTTTGAGTGATAGTAAACTTGCACTGCATCTACCGCACTCTCTCCTCCTCCCCCAATTGAGCCCGCTGTCAAGACATTCTCAAGAAGACCGGAGGTGGGGTCAGCTGCAGGTGGCTGGCGCGGCCGGAGACTCAAATGACCGTGCCGTCACCACTGAATCAGATCCCACGAAGTGGGAGTGCTATAAATGGCAAAAGTGGCTGATATGGTGCGAACCTGCATCTGCGTGTGCCCCCACCCCCCACCCCCATGCTCGGCATGCCCGCATGCCCTGCTCTGGCCCGCGTGTTGGTCCAGAATATCTACCACACGGCCCGTTTAGGGGGCACACCTCATCAACCAACACACCACAAACGAACCCGTCCAAGGCATCGAATAGGCACCTTTAAAGTATGTGGGAAGAAGTGTGTTCTTGGCCTATTTCTCAATGCGCATGACCGACTGGGCTCTGTGCCCTGGCGGTGTGCCTGAAGGACGGCTGTACCATCCCTGTCGTGTGCACGAGTATGGCCGACTAAGTCAATAAGTTGACAGACTATGTTAATAAGGGGTGGGCAGGTAAGCAGGACACGGCGGGTTTTAGACAGGGCTCTCTATTCGCACTACGGCGAATCCCCGGGCGGCCAGCCAGGCCAGTATGCGATTCCAATGTGCGAGGGGGCGTTTTGGCTCGGGGCTTAGGCCACTGGTCCTGCAGGCGTCAGGTGTTACAGCTGGGGGAGGGAAGGAGTGTGTGCAATTTGATACCGCTGGTGTTGGCACTATTTTATGGCGTGGGAGGTTGGTTAGCCATGTTGACACTGTGGTGGATCCAACGGTGTCCAAATGGCACATCAGTTGGACAGTTGACGGTAGCGTGTTTTCAACTTCATACCGTCTACAGTGCACGACTCTCCATTCTGGTTTGTTTAATCGGTTTGTCAAGGGAATTGCTTTGGACGTTTAAACGGCCGTTTCCCAAGCCTACCGATCTAACGTGAGGTCTATCCGCATCTCTTCCTTAACTCTCAGCTGCCTGAAAGAGATGGGCAGGGTTCTATCGTCCTTTTTCTCCATCTTTCCTGGGAGCATCCGTAGCCATGGGAAAGTTCCTTTGGCTGGTGCTCTTCAGTAATTCTCACAACACGGCCTCCTCATTAGATGTGAATGTGCTTTAGCGTAGCCTCTCTGCTGCTCCCGGAATCTGACTGTCTGAGAGCATTTCAGTAAGGATGGCTTGTATGGCCACCTAAAGGGGACATGAAAACAGTAAGTGTCTGGACTACAAGTGACTTCGTGCCTAATTCCGCGGAACTTAGGTTTAGGAATAAGGTTAGGGTTAGGATCGGGATTACGCTTAGCGTTAGGATTTAGGTTGGTGTTATATGTAAAGTTTAGGCTTAGGGTATGGCTGGGGTTAAGATTAAGGTTACAGTTCAGTTTAAAGTCAGAGTTAAGACACGGGAATATGTACCCTTCTTGAAGTTTGCCATAGGAACACTTATTTTAAGTGGGCGGGGTGCCTCCTATTCGCTATTAAGGTGGCCATATAAGTCATCCTTACCGTAGTTGCTTGTCTAGGTGAAATGTGCTCGGCTGTCTCTCTCAGATTTGGTAAACTGCTTAGAACTCCGCCGCGTGCCGTCACGTAGCCGGGACAACAACCCTCTACGTTCTGAGTTTCGTGTTGCGAAGGCTGCTGTGACTATTCCAGACTGAGGTTTGCAGTCTGCCGACTTTGATGATGTCTTCACTCTCAATCGCAAGGCTTTGGTAGGTGGTAGCCCGCGGACATACGACTCTGTTCACGGAGGTGGAGCGAATTCCCGTGACACTTACCCTGACCTCATGATCGTCCTCAATTCACGCCGAGTGTTCACCGCTTTTCCCCTCCGAAGTTTGAGCAGGCAGATGAGAAGCGGTTCACGCGCGGCTTGTATGTCCGCTTTGGATGCGGCGTTTAGCATGTATTCGTCAAAAAAGGTCGGGTCGTTGGCAGTTGTTCATCAGCTTGGTTGGTCATGTCATTTCAATGGCGGTCGTCCCTTAGCAAGGGAGAGTCAGTAAATAGTTCTACTTCATCCCACTTCTCACCTATAATGCTTTCTGGACTGTCAGTGATATGCGTCGTACCGTTCCGCATGGTTCTGATCACTTGTGTAAATAATTTTTGACACATAGATTTCTTCATGTTTTTTTTCCCCAATTCAGCCCTGTTGACAGGGTTGGAGACATCTGTTAGTTCAACGGAGGCGGTATGTAGGCCAGACCGAATGTTCGCATATTTTTCTCTCAGCTGTCGAATCATTGCGTTAAGGACTGTTGCGCAGCCATATCTCATGGGGTTTATATTGTTTTTTGAAGAGATAGCTCTTCTGGGTGGGCATTCTATCGACTAAGAAGAACGTGAACAAATATCTTGCCTAAAATAGCGAGGAGAGGGTTTGGTGTATGGGGGTGATTTATATGACCCTCTTAAACAGCACACGATAGCAGGAACTGCCCACAATACAGGTTTCATTGTGCCAAATTCCAGTAAAAATTGGGTCATGTTTAGGGTTAGGGTTACGTTTTGGATTAGGTTTAGGGTAGGGGTTAAGGTTGATTTTAGGGTTAAAGTTAGGGAAGGGTCTGAGTTAAGAGGGGGTTCTGATACAGATATCCTGTTAAGGGGACCCTATAAGTACTCCGATGGCATCCTTACCGGGTTTTATCTTTTGGTTCGTCCGTGAAAGTTGTCAGGAGTTGTCATTGTTTGGTGGCTGATGACGGTTAATGAGCCAGCACTAACTAATCCAGTCTCCCTTGTATTTGTCGGTCATGTTCATCAGTGGTCTTTGTCCACATATTACCTAGTAAGTGGACCCATGAATTAAGGAGCATCGTATTGGTTGTATATTTCGAATGGATTTTGATTAGAATGCCAACATTTTCCTCTAAACCTCTGTCGCAATACCTTGACCGCCTTCTGTTAGTAGGATGATGATTGAGGTCAATATTTATTTCGGTATGAGGCAGCCTGTTGACAAAGTCCTTATATACTGTTGGTAGATGGACGCTTACCGATCGGTTATGGTACTCAATCGTCCCGCTCTGCCTTGGGGCTCACTCTCGAGCCTCGGCAGCAGTCGCATGGCAACCAGTGTTATAGGCAGTAGAACATTACCGACAAAGACAAGGGAGACTATAATAACAATTTCTTGCTTATTAGCCGTCATCAGCCAGCCACACCCAACCCCAAGTGATGCACCACCCAAGGCTTGAAACCACGACCTGTTCATTAGGAGTTCAAAGCTCTAACTATTAAGCCACGGGCTCGTCGCCTTGCCAGTTTAGATCGGTGAAATGGACATTATTTGACGAACGCTCAACGATCGTTAACTGAACTCACTCGTCCCGCTCTGCCTTGGGGCTCATTCTAGAGCCTCTCCAGTAGGCGCACAACTGCTAGAAGTATTCGAAGAATTAGTAGTGGTGGTGGTGGTGATGGTAGTAGTAGTAGTAGTAGTAGTAGTAGTTGTCGTAGTAGTAGTACAAGTAGTAGTAGTAGTAGTAGTAGTAGTAGTAGTAGTAGTAGTAGTAGTAGTAGTAGTAGTAGTAGTAGTAGTAGTAGTAGTAGTAGTAGTAGTAGTAGTAGTAGTAGTAGTAGTAGTAGTAGTATTAGTACAAGTAGTAGTAGTAGTAGTAGTAGTAGTAGTAGTAGTAGTAGTAGTAGTAGTAGTAGTAGTAGTAGTAGTAGTAGTAGTAGTAGTAGTAGTAGTAGTAGTAGTAGTAGTAGAGGCAGATGATCAAAGCCGATAAAGACAAGAGCGACTAAACTGACAATTTCTGGCTCATTAACCATCATCAGCCAGTCATACCCAACCCCAGGTTGTGCCCCGCCACAGGCTCAAACCCACGACCCGCGCCACTGACCTGTTGTCTTGCCGGTTACAATCGGGAATAGTAAAATTGGTGGATGATGAGTCTCCATCCACCAATGTCTCGTGATACCTTTCTGGATGACTGAGGCTGCTCTCCAACCTCCCGTTGTTCTCCCTTTGGATGACCGCGCCAGAATAGGATGCCTTTATTTCTCCGCTTATCCTTGTTGTGAAAAGCGCGTCTGCTTAGGGCCACAAGGTCCACCCGCCAGTTCGCGAGTGACCGTCCGACGTCCTGGCTGGTTGACCGTTTGGTTATTTTTACTGTGAACGAACACTGCAGGCTCTCAGCGTGGGCAAAGTTTGTTTTGGAGCGAGGATGGTGATCGTTTGTGTTTATTTTGCCTAGATCGCGCGCTGCCCGTCCAATGTTTACAGGCAACTGTGTAGACGGTCTGATTGCGATCGCTGTTAGAGCGCATTTCCTAGTCTCCCCTAAACGAGAAAACGTGGCGTCCATAAATAGGGCACCCCAAACGACTGCCGAAGGCCATCACTAACAGCAGACGTTTTGGCAGATTTTAACAACTTAACTACTCAATTTGAAAACTCGGCGGTCTCTGGGGGAAGTAAAACCGGCTCAAGAAAACGAAATGCTTGAATATAGTCGATTCTGTACGATCTGAGTTGTGAGGCCGCTAGCAGGATTTTCCTGACGTGGACTTGCTTACCTATTCAAACTAATGCAACGTAGGAAATCCATCAATGAGAATACAGAGAGCTCACTTCTGTAGAGGCGATGGGGCCCCAGCATCAATCTCCGGCCAAATGGCGTCATCTGTGTCTCAATCTAAGGGCTGGCCGACACTCAGCCACCCCTATGAACTTCGATCCGGCCGCAGAGCTACTGCACTGGCCCTCTGCTGAGTTGGCGATGACAGTATGTTTGCAGTATTTATTCCCTTGGTGGTATCTTGCACCATAGACGAGGAAAGATGGCATCTTTACACTACAGTATAATGGGGATATACTCCTATTGGTGTGGTACACAATTTGGTGCCACCTATACCTCGAAAATTATATCCGAACTAAATATCAATAATTAAGCACCAAATACTTCTTGAATATCGTGCTGGATTGCTACGAAGTGGTCTTCGTTTCCTTGAAAAAACACGTTCGCCTTGTTCACCCAAATTCCCCGGAACTCCGCAATTTTCCTTTAAAATCTCAATCTCGACGTACTGGATGCGCGTAGTTGCATCCAGATCGACGTAATTTTACTGATGATTGACGGTTTTGTGATCGTACCCAGGCTGATTAAGGCACAGATAAGCTGGCCATTGGCCAAAAGGTATTTTTGAACCTGCACCTACTTCCCGTTCAATGATAGGGATCAATATCACCGGATCTCGCTTGAGTGTGTAGAAGTACCTAATATTAGTAACCTGATACAATCCAAAGACCCATGGGCCCGTAGTTCTGATAATTATGTAGAGGATCGTTATCGGTTTCCTCCACAGGTGCAGCTCCACATAAAAGACGGCCATGGTTGCAATTACGGTGCCCTACAGATCTGGCCTTGTCGATTTGTCTGGGGTTTTCCGGTGTTCCATTAAGGTTTTCCTCTCCTAGCGACAAATACCCATTCGGAGCAGACTTACCGGCAGTCATTGAACCAGGTAACCGCAGTATTTGGCAATCTAGAACCACTCCAGAGCTACACTAGATATAAAAATTGCACAGCTATTTGAATTACACTGGAGTCTTCTGTTCAAGTCATAATAATTGAAGAATTCCTTCCCTTTTCCTAGTGACCAACCGGAGGGGATATCGTGACGCCATCGCTTCTTAACTGTGCACAGCTTCCGTATAAAACTTTCGCAGCAACATGTTGAAGGATTGCTTAAGTATGAACAAAAAATGAAGGTACGAAGTACGCTTTAGAAGCACATTCAACCATGACGATATATGTAGTACCGGATAGGTTCAGTACCTAAACGATTTAAGGCTTAGAGGGAAGCGCCCCATTTAAAACTGTGTGCGCTAATATCGGAGGACGTTATTGGAGGTTGGTTCTGTTGAAACCGTTGGTACAGGCAACAGTCCTGGAGAATGGCTGATATTGGCTTGATGCTGACGGCTGGGGAAGACCCAAAATACTGATAAGCTATCGTTCCATCAATCTGTTCTCCGTGAGGAGCTGGATGGCAAAAACATCCCTACCGCATAATTGTGCTTCTATCCGACACGTCCCAGCTGGTTCTGTACTTAAATGTGACAATGAGGTCCACCCGTTTAGACTGCATCAGTCCATCGTTGACGTTTCCCCAAAACCGACCAGTGGAGTGTATCATACACAGACTGCTAGATTTCGCCAAGCTCTCTGTTGCTGATGGCGAACGCCTTTTTATGGAAGATAACTAAAAGGGGATGCAATTCCCCGGTTCATTCGCAAAACCCCATCCTAGATGCCACACACCATCTGTTTCAGCACCTTCACTAGAGTGTGAGACATGTGAGCGCTCTTCAGACAAGGAGTACTTCTAGTTACCGTTACCTCAGCACCCACGGAAACCGAACCGCCATTTTTCTGCTCTTCATTCGCATGTAAATTTTTGTAATATGTACATCGGTTTGCCTATTTTGCCCCTTATATACCCATTTTAACCACCCTGCCCTTTGTTTATTCGAACTAAAATATTGAGGTCATCAGCGCACGACGCTGGCACCATTTTGTAAGAAGTCCAATTTCGCCTACAATTTGCGACTCCTTCAAGGACGATTCTTCATGATGTCGATCGCTGAAGTTTTCGGCCATTAGTTTATGATCTTCCGGTGTTAGTTGGTTTGTGTGCCCAATTTTAGTTACGGGGAATGGAGGACTTTTTACCGAAAATTTTGGAATTATTCTTTCAAAATAAAGCGTACCTCTGTTTCCTTGCCATCGATGTGGCGATCTGGGCATGAAACGAGCTTTTTGAACAAAATAAAAAAAGACACAGATAGGAGTGGGCGCAATTAGAGTATGGGAGAACAAAGTTTGAGATCAACCCTAAAACTCGATACCCACAAGGGTTGAATACAGCCCCGGGCCTTATCACCAAAATTAACGTGATACCAACATACCAACCAAAATTAACGTGATACCAACATAGATTTGAGATCAACCCTAAAACTCGATACCCTACAAGGGTTGAATACAGCCCCGGGCCTTATCACCAAAATTAACGTGATACCAACATAGATTTGCGGTTCTGGAGCGAGAACGGGAACGTCGACGGTCGCGGCTAAAGGGTGGCAACAGTCGCCGTTAATTGGGCAACCTGTGCCCTGAGCTCGGCCAGTTCAGACGCGGTCGTAGTTACGGGCTGCGAAACCTGAGCAACTGTCATGAACGATAGGCGCTCTACCTCCATCATAAGATCTGCCATCTCTTCGAGTTTGGAGATGGCTAAATCATCTGATATAGAAGCCAAAATGGTCTGCACAGAAGTTGGAAAACGTTCGAAGAGCATCGCCTTAGAGAATTTATCCTCGATGGTCATGCTCCCAGCAAAAGAATGCATCCGACGCAGGAGTTCGATGGCTTGCGATCACCTAAGGCCTCCTCTTTTACTAGGGCATGATAACGCTGGCGATCTGAAACCGAGGTGGGACGGAGAAGTTTGGCCTTAAGCTTAGTTTATGGAACATCAGATAGAGGGTCGCGTAACATTGCTTGCGCTTGTGAAAGGAAGCGCCTAAACCACCTTCTAATACCATCTATTTCCCGTGTTATTCTGGCAGAGTGAAAGGTTGCCTCAATACGGAAGAATTAAAGTTCGGATGCATGTTGCCAGAAGTCGGCGAGGGGCAAAACAACTCCATTAAGAGAGGTCGCGGCATCGTTGGCATCCTTAGAGGGCATTTTTGAGGCCAAATTAGGGAAAAGAGACAATATACAAGAGGTGATTATCAGTCAACAGAATAAAGGCCTAAGCGTGAAATTCGGAAGGTCGAAGGATGCTGCATCCAATCCCAGATCTCAGATAACTGGACAACAGAGGTTCTCTGCACGAAAAAGTCATTGAATTTAAAACAACCTGAAAATCCAGCAAATGCTACGTGCTATGGTTAGAGCACTATATTTAACGTTCAGTAAAACAAACAGTACAGTTTAAAAAAGGGTGAGCAGGTAGTTAAAGGCAAGATAGTCTGGCACCTCGGCACACATCCAGAGGGCTAGGTGACAACTAGCAGTATCCATTTAGTGTCATGTGTTACCTTTCAGCCCTAATCCCCCATATTTATGGGTGTCAATAATGACCGTCAACTGATGCTTTTATGGTAGGGAAGAAGCCAAACTATTATGGCAACGCTAAATGCAAACTGACGTAGATGGTATGGGGCTGGGGTCGCACAACTCTTCGCAGTATCACAATGACGTGGCTGAGCTACTGGGCGTAGTCTGACTACGTCCACTGTGTACTCCACAGCAGGGTTCTGCAGGGAAGGTGACTGGCGCTGGATTATAGATAGATTAGACTTGTAACGCATCTACCTCACTCTCTATCTTCCACTTCCCCCATCTGGCCCTGGTTTCAAGACAGAGCCAAGAAGACCGGAGACGGGCGAGGGCAACTGGGACGCTATGGATATTTGAGTGGCGAAGCCGAGTCCATATAAACTATGTGTTGGGCGTGTAATCATGGGGTTGGTTAGAAAACCACCTCCAAAAGATTACTTCGCATGTTTCAAAAGAGGTCTGGAAACTTCAACTGGACTTCATTTCAGTTAGATAACTCCAACTCCCTCCTCCAGCCCCACCTCCCTCCCATCCCCACAGAGGTTGCTTGGTAAGGAAAAAATAAAAACCGTTACGCGGAAAACTTTTTCGAGAGTGCCTGAAACCATTTCCTAAACACCTCCTCTATATGGATGCACACTGGTAGTCAAACCATCAAATGAGCCGGCCAGTGTGACTGATCGAATGACCGAACGATGGACGCCTGGTACGGTATGAAATCAAATCCGGCTTTCTGTACTAAGGTTTCTGACAAACTAGAAATCGGGCAAGTTCTACCAGCAGGGATGGTCGATAGGCCGGCAACCGAATCCTCTGTGGCACGCGTGAAAGAGCTGTAAAGCTTCGTGTCAACCACTGTACCAGCATCTACCTCTATTCGTATGAACATTTTCTTGCCCCCGGATCCAAATGAATGAGATAGACGTTGGTGCAATAGATGTTTCGCCAGTCAGTGAGCTTTTTGATGCTGCAAGGGTGAAATGCTAAGAGGACGAGGAGGGTGATGGGATCGCTGTCCTTCATATAGGCCACTTGAACGACTTCCTTTTACGGAAGCCGTACAAGCGGACACGTTAGCCTCAGTACTCTGTACTGCCAGAGCTACTTTAATTGCATTAACGCGCGCACAGCGCAGTCTCCCTGTAGTATGGATGGGAGTGAAGCATAGGCATCAGATTTATGTGTGTAGTCTAGCCAGTGCTCCGCGAATAAATTTATGAACTCCTTGGACTTTGTTTCCAAAGGCCACTTTCGACGTGCTACAGGTTTGACTGACTGGGCAGCCATCTGGTTTAGGTGTGTCCGATATATTTACCTCCGTACACATGTGCGCATTCAGGAGCCAACTTTTGGGTGCTGTACATGAATAGGCAAGGCATTTTACTTCGTCTTACCGAGACGGTCCGTAAGACCTAGGAATATATGGCTGCACAAATAAGCAAAGAGCATAGGCAGCTGACATCGCGGTCATTAATTCTAATGAGGCCCATTAGCTTCAGAGAAATCATCAACTTCTGCCTTAATCGCAGCTCAGACCTTGTCCAAGGCAAAAAATGTGACTCCGAGGCAACCGCGTCGGAGTGCCTACTTAAACTGTGGTTGTTAATCTGTGGCAGATCAAAGGAGAGCTAATGTCGTCCGCAATCTCTGAGGTAGAGACATAAATGACGCTCTAGGATGTACAGGAACCTACATTCAGTCAAAATTACTCCGTCTTTTGGCGAGGTGGTATCAACGAGCCATTTATTAATGCCAGAAATAGCATACTGCGCAATTCTGCAATCCAATAAATTGCAATCTTTCAAAAATAGAGTTTACGAGGAAGAAAGAAGGCAAACAACAACTTCTCTTTCTCCACAAGTTTGTAGGTGCAGAAGAGTCTATAGAACGAACTGCCGTATAAGATTTTTTATCTTCCAGAACGAATAATATCTTTCGGATTTATGAGTTGGAAAATATGCGATAAAGCAGTCACGCTACATAATACAACGGTTGCCTTATTCGCTTAAAGTTTGCTCGAACCGTCGTATTTCGACGATTTCCGCCGTCTGCTCCATAGCATGATGGTGCGGGGACTTTAACCTGCGCGTGGATTAGTTTTAAGTAAATAGTAGACTTTCGCTACAGCTACCGCACTCTCGCTTCCCTTAGCCGCCTGCGCCCGGCGCCAAAACAGAGTCAAAATCGGAAGCGGTCCAGCGCGCTTACCACGAGGCCCTTGTAGAGGATTGTAATGCATGAATTGGTTAGACTGACCAGGTGTCAGTCACCCTCGAAATCGTCCTCCAAACCATCCACCAGAATTCTAAGCCTAGTCCTTACGCCAACTTTAACTACGGTGGTAAACGTAGCGTCAAGTTGAGCGCTAACACACAACCTCCCCTGTAACACGACCTCTTACGCTACTAGCACCGTTCATTTTAAGTGTACCCACGATGCCTAGGCCCCAGCCCAATCAATGTAAGCAAAGTCTCTAAAGATGACACTTCGATCTCCTCAGTACAATCCAAATGGTAAACATTGGGTTCATAAAAACATCCAACATCACGTAAATCTGTAGATTCGAATATTTTGTGCGGAACTGTGCGAAAAAGCCCTTCGAACTGATTCGGCTCCGTTTACTCGACCCGGAGGTCAAAGTTAATGAAACTCAGTACAACTGCGATCAACTTACGCCGTATAGGTATCTGAATACCCTAGTAATTGGGGTCTTTGTGACCGTCTTCAAGCTTGACATGGAGGCATGCAGTTAGGACAAACTCCCATCGAGTCGGTGACCGCATGCGCAGAGGGGTTAGAAAAACCGGGGGTCGAGTAAAACCCAACGAACAACCTGATCGAATGTGTTTAATTTCGGGTATTGTTGATCTCTACACTCATATCTGTTAGAACAGAGGAAGTTGCGACAAATGGTTGTACGACCCTACTACCGGATACAATCGATCGGTATGCGTGTAATATTGGAACGGTGACAATGAAAATAAATTTATATGCCCACCATTATCATTCAAGTGAGCTCGTTTTTTATCAATCAGTTAAACCGTATACACGCCTGCCTATAAGCAAACCAAACCCTCAAACTAACCATAACCCCAATACTAACCATAACCCTATCAATTGTGTTCATTAGGGTTATCATGCCTAGCCAGGCTAGTAGGGTCGCACAATATTTCATTTTGGGCGATGAGTTAACGCGTTCACTGAAACAAAGGAGTTGTTCGATGAAGAACACAATCAACCGTCGATGCCCTCAGAACCCTTCATACTTCTCAGTCGTTGTTCGAGCCGGGAAAACGACAAACTGTGAGGTGACAAAAGCCTTGTCCTGTGGAGATCCAATTCACCTGCGATACCCTGAACATAGATTAGTCACAATCTACTGCAAGTAGAGTTTCTTTTTGTCAATGAACGCTTAACGATCGCTTACGAGGCTCTGTCTTGGCACTCACACTCGAACCCCACCAGCTAAAGCACAGCATTTAATAGGCAGATGAAGGTTGCTTACAAATACAATAAATACTTGAATGGACATTTCTGGCTCATTAGCCATCATTAGCAAGTCATGTCCAACCCGAGGTGGTGCTGCACCACCCGAGGCCTGAACGCGCTGCCTGTTGATTAGAAGTCCAGTACTCTAACCAAATGCGACATCTCCGTAGAAAATTCGTTTGGGTAGTCGCTGGTCGTCCATCCTCACCAGGTGGCCGCTCCATCGCAGTTGCACCTACCTCAGCATGGCGTGGATGCTAAGAATTCCGGTCCACTCCAGGACTTTCGTGTCCGGGATCCTGTCTTGCCATCTCAGCTTCAGTAATATGCGGAGGCAGCTGAGATGGGAGTGATACAGCTTCCTGGATTGGTTCGAGTAGACGGTCCAGGTCTCCGCTCCGTAAAGGAGTGTCGTCAAGACGACGGCCTTGTACATCTCAGTTTGGTGTTCAAGTGAATACCAGGGTGATTCCACACGGAAACCTGCAGCCGGCCGAAGGCCTTACTGACTGTTGAGCAACCTCTGCGCATGTGAGCCGAACCAAATACATTTCTGCGGCATAACCATGGATGCTGGTGGTGAAGATGATGATGATGATGATGATGATGATGAGGAGGAGGAGGAGGAGGGGAGGAGGAGGAGGAGGAGGAGGAGGAGGAGGAGTATGGTGCGAGAGATCCAGGGTAGGGGGAAATATGTGCAATGTCCTACATATCTGCAACCAGGTTATACGGAATGGCTATCCGGTGGCGTTTATAAGGCCAGGCCTACGCATTCAAACCCGGAGGACCCAAACGGAAGCAGCACCAGGATTAAGCTCCTTCTGTCGTACGGTTCAAATGCGACCGAGGGCACTGCTGCGTAATTAGGAGACAAAATTACGCACCGGATCAAAGGTACAATTCGAATCAGGTTTATTGAGAACAAAGACCATCTGAATCGTAAATAGAAGTCTGGGGTATTCAATCGCATCCTGCGTGTAAACTGTCCATATAACTACACCGGCCAGACTGAATGCATGCTCGGATCGCGCATGCGTAAACATAAACTGGCTGAGCGATGGGGCGACGAAGTATCTCACACGTCTATGAACAGGGCAAAGATTTCAGCTTGGCAACTGGTAAGATAAACGCCCACACCGGAAACAAACTGGTCCGAGGATTGACTGGAGCCGGGCTTTCGGCGGAGAGGAGAGAGAGAGAGAGAGAGAGAGAGAGAGAGAGAGGAGAGAGAGAGAGAGAGAGAGAGAGAGAGAGAGAGAGAGAGAGAGAGAGAGAGAGAGAGAGAGAGAGGAGAGAGAGAGAGAGAGAGAGAGAGAGAGAGAGAGAGAGAGAGAGAGAGAGAGAGAGAGAGAGAGAGAGAGAGAGAGAGAGAGAGAGAGAGAGAGAAAGAAGGAGAGATGTGCTTTATTTTGAAAGTATCTTTCCATATTTTTCAGGATAAAAGTCCTCCATTCACCGTGGATAAAAATGAATACATAAAGCAGATGAAACCGAAAGACCACAAAAGATACACAATGGCTGAAAAATGTAACTATCGACACTGTAAAAAATCACTCGTGTATGAGTCGCAATTTTATGGCAGATTTTGCTTCCTTCAAAACGATGCTAGAGTAATGTGCAGCTGGTCTCCTTATTTTAGTTCAAATAAAGATTCAGAGGCCAAAATCAGTATATAGTGAGCGAAATAGGCCAACCAATGTACATATAAGACATTTTTCACGTCAATGGAAGGATAAAAAAGGCTATTAAATCTCAATCATCTGTTGTATCGAACCTGCGTCGGCATAGGCAGTCATGCGCAGCCACCTCCAGACCTGCGTCATTGATCGTTCATTGGCTTATATCCCCCACCCCACCCGACTTCCCGTGGATATGAAGTAACTTGGGCTTGCTAAGATGGGACTGATATGCAGAACACTAACCGGCCTGTCGTGACATCGTTATACAAGCTACTCGCACAACTGCTGTCCGGCGGGCGGCAGCAACGTCCCCATCGCTACTGCCTTGGCGGTGACCTTGTCCGGCAGCAGGCCGAGCCGCCGGCCTGCCGCGACCACCGCCGTCAAACGCGCCAGCGGGAGACGACGCCTGTTGGAGGCCAGACAGGTCGCCTGCCGTGATGGCCGGTCTGCTACTGTCTTTCCGGCGCACTGCCCGCCCGTCCGCCTCCCCTACCCCCTCACCCACGCCTCTCCAAACCCCCTTCCCCCCAACGGCGGGTGGGCGGGGCGTGACTTCCTTGGCCGTCACGTCGTTGTTACGGCCCCCACCAACGATTTGTCCGAGCCATCCCTAAGCCGTGCGCTCTGGGCTAGCCTGGTTCCCCCTTGACATACACCTTCCTTCCCCAACCCCCACTTAGAGGCCGGAAGGGAGATTGGGGGAGGCGGTGCAAGCGTAGGAACATCTTGTATGCGACCTGTCTGCTTCATCCTCTGAGCATTCTTAGGGTCACCAACAAATTGGCGGTGGAGAGGCTGCAGGCGCGCCGTCTTGTTCCTTTGGAGAGGGTTAACCTAATATAAGGTAGGCTGGGAGCAAATCCGAAAAACGTGGAAGCAAGAGGATACATTATCTGGTAAAATGGAGAGACTTTCTGACACAAAGGGAAGCGAAAGTAGGTACATTGACCACGGCAGGGAGCTAACTGAGCGGGAGAATTGCATTATTTGCTCGCAAAAAGCCCAGCCACTGATTCCGTTTGGTGACCCACTGAGATCAGGTCTAAATGTAGGACCTGGGACGCGTTGGTGACGAAAAATGAATCACGAATACCCATTTTAGGATCCCCGTTATTGTTTCACAAGAGGATCTGAGTACTGGTTACTAGTTGTCATGCGACCGTCCGGAAGAGCTTGGTCCTCGTGCTCCAAAGTCAAACAGAACGCCTCTATTTCGCTCCCTATAATCCGAACTAGGCGATGAAGGTTAGTTCCATGACTGTAGCAAGACAAAAGCCAGTTATTCCATCAAGTTTAACGGATAGCTGTTGTTTAGGTTGTTGGCGCTGCTGCTGATCCTGTCGTTGACGGTGATCATGGTGGTGGTGGTGGTAGGCAGGGCAACGAACCGGTCGTGCGATTTTGGATACGGAGACTTCTAATTTCCATCACTATGCCATTCTGGTGACACTACATCTTTGCCTTATTTAATTCCCGAGAAAACAAATGCACGAAAACGGATAAAGTCCTTCGGAAGGCCCCTTTCAAGCTCGGTCCGAAAGTTGCTATGAATATTTAAGCTGACGTCTGAAATATATCCCCACAACGCCACAGATATTAGACTTCGAATGCAAGGCGAAAGTCGATTTGAGCTATTCACGCTTTAGGACGATGCGTTAACATTTGTAAACAAGGAAGAAACTCTGATCGCCTTGCGCGACCTACTCGTCCAGTTGCGCTTTGGGTCGCGAGCTACTTGCTGAGAAAGGCCGTTCACCAATCACCAAACAATAATTTGTACTAATCTAACGAAATCCACAGTTCACACATTTATTAAAGGTCATGTACGGTCATCAGAAAGTCGAACCATTGAGGGGCGACTGTGTGTAGCCATTCGTTGCCGACCTGCCCTTGTCAATGTCCGCGATTGAATACTAGTCCTGCTACCATGCTCAGCGGATTGATGAAAATCAAAGACCGAATACACCCAAAAGGACACTTTGGGGCGATAACCAAATGCAGCCGCCTGTCCAACGAAAATTAGAAGTGAATATATACATGTGGAATTCAAAGGAGAGGGGATAATTCTAATTAAGTCTTGCCGAACTGGGGATTTTTGTAGCTCACACCTTAAAGAGTCATCTTTAGTTCGCTTTCGTCGGCTGCTTAATGGGCCCCCTAGCCTTACCTGCGTATTTTATCGCATATTGAGTACCAATATGTTTGGTAAACTGATAATTCCGCAAACTATTAAAGGAAAAGGGTTGAGATAAATGCCCGATACATAATTTTTTTTAGGATCATTCGTGAAAATCTAATGTGCATGTGAACCGAACCAAACCCACTTCTGAGGTATAACCATGGATGATAATGCTGATGATGATGTTGGTGTGGTGATGACGATGATCATGATCATCATCATCATCCGCACCATCATTATCATCAGCATCACTCACCATCATCATCATCATCATCATGCGGGGGAGGAGGAGGAGGAGGAGGAGGATGCGAGAGATCCCCACTCTCTGCACCAGGCTGGGGGAAAATATATGCAAGGTCCTATATATCTGTAACCAGGTTATACGGAATGGCTATCCGATGGCGTTTATAAGGCCAGGCCTACGTATTTGAACCCGGAGGACGGAAGCAGCACCAGGATTTAGCCCCTTCTGCTGTACGGTTCAAATGCGACCGAGGGCACTGCTGTGGAATTAGAAGACAAAATTACGCACCGACTCAAAGGTACCA
The DNA here is from genome assembly GCA_017591395.1 of Schistocephalus solidus. Lineage (NCBI taxonomy): Eukaryota > Metazoa > Platyhelminthes > Cestoda > Diphyllobothriidea > Diphyllobothriidae > Schistocephalus > Schistocephalus solidus. Next base: position 108,742 of record WEDG01000825.1, on the reverse strand, counting down.
TTCGAATCAGGGTTATTGAGAACAAAGACTATCCGAATCGTAAATAGATGTCTGGGGTATTTTATCGCATCCGTTGTGTACACTGTCCACATAACTACACCGGCCAGACTGAATGCATGCTCGGATCGTGCATGTGTTAACATTAACTGACTGAGCAACGGGGCGATGAAGTATAGCAAGTTGCAGCCCATGCCTTCGAACAGTTCAACTTCGCAGCCGTCAAGATAAGCGCCCACGCTGGAAACAAAACGGCCCGAGGATTGATTGAAGCCAGGCTTTCGGTGGAAGGAGAGAGAGAGAGAGAGAGAGAGAGAGAGAGAGAGAGAGAGAGAGAGAGAGAGAGAGAGAGAGAGAGAGAGAGAGAGAGAGAGAGAGAGAGAGAGAGAGAGAGAGAGAGAGAGAGAGAGAGAGAGAGAGAGAGAGAGAGAGAGAGAGAGAGGAGAGAGAGAGAGAGAGAGAGAGAGATGGAGGGGAAGAGAGAGAAGGAGCGATACGCTTTATTTTGAAAGTATATTTCCAAAATTTTCAGTATAATAGTCCTCCATTCACCGTCGATAAGAATGGGCAAAAACAAGGACGACTGGGAAGGTCATTAATGGCTTATTAGCCGTCATCAGCCAGCCATTCCCAACCCAAATTTTGGCGACACCTGTGGCTCGACCCCCATTCCGCTGGTTGAAATCCAACGTTCTAACTAGTGAGCCATGGGCTCGTTGTTCTGAAGTTTGCGCTCAGGCATAATACCCAGGACTTTCACCGATCACGCTATGGCATTTACTAGTCCCCTTGTAGGTTGGAGAAATATTACAAGTGCATGCATAACGCTAATGCAGTGGACCTTGGCAGGGTTGGAGGGAAAAGGCCCAATCGTTAGCATTGCGCACGATATCCTCCACTCTGCCGCATTATGGTCATTTTTCACCATGAGAGCATGCGATTTTGACGCTCATGCCTAAGAAAAAGGCGGCGTTTGCATCAACAGGTTGTGGGAAACAGTACTTTCTGTGTAGTTATACGAGACTCCCTGGAAGCCGACCTTTGATGTGCGCTGGGTCTGCTGTAGCAAAAAAGCCGTACCGCATGTTTGCCGATGAATGCGGGGAGGGGGGAGTGGGCGGGAGACAGCCCGAAGTATTTGATGCAAACAGTCTTCCAGTTTATCCCTTTTTTGCAGCCGGGAGAGGTGCAGGTTGCCAGAGCAGATGGGTGTAGAGTAGCACGTGGCTATCCCACTGAAGCCGATGCAGTTCAGCGGACCTGAAAGGCTGTGTCACGAAGTATTTACACTCATTAAATTCACGGCTCGCTGTGGGGTCTCATGTCTCTTGTGGTAAGAGCAGTGACTGTACTAAAGCCTTCCCCTTACTGTCGGGATTCGAATCCCACCGCGGTCGTTGAGTGTCTCACAACTGCATCAAATAATTCCACCCTTTAGTCATCTCTAACCAAGCGGGACCATTCTCGTGCCCATCATATTTATAAACCATTTCTCCTGAAAGATTCCTTCTGGGAAGTCGAGTTTTCGTCCCGAAACAGTAAGCAATCCAAATCACTAAATGCGCAAAAATTCACTAATAACTCATAAGGGCTCAGAAATTGGCCCACATGACTGGGTCAAAAAATCCCATTGTAACACACCCCGATCGTCGGTATTAAAAGTACTGAAAGTAATATTGCATTGCTTGATAATAAAAAATTCTGAACGAGAAAGGGAAATAAATAGCGAAGAAGTAGGCTATTTCTTTATTCATCTTAGCCTTCATCAGAAATTACGGTTGTAAGCAATGTTTGTAGGCGGTAGGTGCCAATCAGATATCAGTGATGCCAGTCCGGAGGTGACTACACAGGACTTGATATGCCAGCAGATAGTTCAACATACTCTGATAAAACCACACAATACCTATTCATGTAAACAACTGAGCGAGTAAAGCAGCCTGAGTACAGCATCATTCAGAAAAGTCTGTTAGGTAACCGTCGAGTTAAGTACCTCCAGAAAATAGTTCTCTACGAAGTACAACAACTATTCCATTGCTTGATGTATAGAAGATTCAATAATAATAATAATAATAATAATAATAATAATAATAATGTAGTATCCGAGATACGGTGGACTAGAAAGATGATGATTTTTATGAATTAGCCGAACGGAGAAGTTGCATACATAAGCGTTTTCGTGAGACCGCATGTCGGCAGCCTGATCGGTGACTAGGAAGTGGAACATAATTTGGAGATGTTATAATTTATATCCTTTTAAGCATAAATTATCTGCAAAAGCACTGTGTGCTTTTCGGTGTCAATAAGCTGCGTGGAGTCGCAAGGCGACCTTGGAATTTCAGTGGATACCTGACGGTTTTTAGTATCCTGAATTGGCTGTGTGGCAAGATGGTTTCACCAAAACTTTTAACTTATACCATTTACAATTGCTCTCTAGAGATACTTTGTATGACCGCCTAAACAGGACAAGGAAATAGGAACCATCTCCCTAGCTTAAAATAGGCGACCTTACGGTAAATTACAGGAAGCGTAAAAATGCCCGTGTCTTAACGTTAACACTAACCCTAACATCAAACTAAACTGACATCTTAATCTTAAACCTAACCCTGCCCTAGACATAAACTCTACAGTTACCACAATGAAAACCTTAACCCTTTGCCTAATCATGACTCTGACTTTAACCTCAAACTGAAAGCTAACCTTAAACTGGACCCTCACCCTAATCCTAAATCAAATTTCCTCTGAATTTGGCGGAAAGCCACAGGTATTGAGGGTGGTTCCTTTTCCCGTGTCCTGTTTAGGCATCATGTATTCAGGCTCACCCAAACATGAAACCGAATTGCCGAAAAACGCATGTCCACAACGGAGACCCACCCGATGGATGGGCTCTTCATCAAATAAACGATCTGCAATAAGCTAGCTCTTCGAGGCGTGTTTTGCTAGGTCAGTTCATAGACACATCCTTCATCTGTTTTTTTTTTTCAAATTAAAGTCAAGGGGAAGGCTAAAACCTGCAGCCCGTGCATGAATTTCACTTTCTGATATTGCATGTTTTTATTTTTTTTAATTTTTGACGATTCCCATCAAAGGCATCAGAAGACCAGGTGGCGAGTATACGCGTTTTTTGACACAAATGATAAAAAGGGCATTTTTCTCTGTATTGTGAGCCGTTTTCGTGCACAAAAAACACTGTGGAATGGCCTTTGGTTAATGCGGTGCCTGTTCGGTGCTGAAGTTGAACATTAACGGAGAATGAGCCGCATAAAAATCCATGTTCTGCAAGTGAAGTTGGATGAGGCATGGTCAGCCATTGTGTGACTACTTTTGGCCTATAAAGTTTCCCGGTGGGAATTGTTGCAATTCTGGGGCACAGCATTGCACAGCTTCATAAATCAGAGCTTTTACGGCAGGACGGTTCGCCGCTTTTCGTAAAATAGTGTAGTTCTTCACATTATGACTCACCTGATTTCCGTCGGCAGGAATAAAAGCATCAAAGTTCACACGAAGAAGGCTGTTTTGTCAAACCTTTCTCATGTTTAGTAAAGCCTTCTTGTAAAAAAACACGCACATGAAAGCAAGTGTGATCCGTGAAAGTCATAAGCATGGAAATTTACCCCCATATACGGAAGGTCTGAGCTCCGTGGACAAGCCTACATGCAAAGCACCAGAGCAGGACAAAAGTTAGAAAATACTTTCCGTTTGTATGTCGAAATTTGCCCGTGAAACTCACCACGGGTGCTGCCATCCCCCAAAGTGCTCGGGTACCACTCATCCACCTCTGCAAACCACATACTTCAAGGCTTGAAAACCGAATATTTTTCCCGATTATACCTTTGTACTGCTAGATTTGAACACCGGATGTGTGTAAGACCTAGCTAGTTGCGTGGGGGGGATTATTCTGCCATCCCTCTAAACCACCGCCTTGCTTCCGGGGCCATGCATACTTCCTCAATTTCCTGTGTTCTGAATCACCTCCGGAGTGTTGGTCCACTTCGTTTGCAGCGCGTCTCGCAGACTCGAAACCTAGACAGTATTTTGCGCCGACCCAGATCCCCGGGGATAAGGGACAGTTTCGGGCTCAACAGCAGATCTCCCAGAGAGAGCGAGAGGAAAATATAAGCAAGTAAAACATCTACCAAATCGCCCTTGTGTTCGTGTTTCCTTTAGCAGTCAAAACTAACAACATTCTCTCTATCTCTCTCACTCTCGCTCTCTCGGCGTGTGTGTGGGGGTGTAGGGGTACTAGTTAGGGGCAGCACCACATAGCTTGCATTTGGTCGCTCCATTTGTCTCGTACAGGTGGTGAATGCTCATGTGGCCGCCTCTAACTGGTACCCAACTCTCACCTGTGGCTCCTCGAAGTTGGGTTCTTCCCAGCGGCCACACCCCGGGCAACCGTCACGACCGGCGGGCTAAACCAGGTGAGGGTCTCCGGTGTTGTGTGTGCCTCCACACTCGGTATGTCTGACTACCGAACTTCCCACCTCCCCCCTCTCAAAAAGTCCTACGGTGGGGGTGACAGCAACCCCGTAGGCGGCCCAGACTAACTCGGGTCGTTCTCCCACTAAAAACAAATCCGTGACCCATAGTGGAGTTCGGCAGCCGTCTGGGATGTCCGAGCAGCCCCTATTTAGGGATAGCACTGCTTGCCTCCTCGCGGAGGAAGGGGCTAGAAAAATGTGCCCTAAAAAAATGCTGGGTCTCACGTCTTCTGCAGCCGGCCGCGGCTCGCAGATCGCAAACTACGCGGTCGTAAAACTCAAACAAACAACAATACCCCCCGTCCCCATCCCCCTCGCCATACTCTCCAGGCTGCTCGGGTGAGTCCACTCACACTAGCAGCCTGGAATGTTCGCTCCCTTTTAGACAATCCTAGGAGCAACCGGCCGGAACGGAGGACGGCGCTATTCGCTCGGGAACTGGCGCGCTACAAGGTGGACATTGCTGCTCTCAGCGAGACCCGATTCTCTGAGCAGGGTCAGCTGGAGGAGGTGGGGGCCGGCTACACTTTCTTCTGGAGCGGCCGGCCAAAGGCAGAGCGACGCGACGCTGGTGTTGCCTTTGCCATCCGTAACGACATCGTGGGACGTCTGCCCTGTCTGCCGCAGGGTATCAATGATCGCCTGATAAGCCTCCGCCTGCCTCTTCGGGGAGACCAGTTTGCCACCATCATCAGTGCCTACGCTCCCCCAATGACGAGCTCTGATGCGGCGAAGGACAAATTCTACGAGGACCTGCACGCTTTGCTGGTGACTGTGCCGAAAGAGGACAAGTTAATTGTCCTTGGTGACTTCAATGCCCGCGTCGGGACGGACCACGCTGCCTGGCAGGGAGTGTTGGGTCCCCACGGTCTCGGTAGCTGCAACGATAACGGCCTCCTTCTTCTGCGCTCGTGTGCGGAACACCGTCTCCTGCTGTCCAACACCTTCTTCCGCCTTCCGACGCGGGAGAAGGCCACGTGGATGCACCCTCGGTCTCGGCGCTGGCATCTGCTGGACTATGTTCTCGTCCAGAGGCGAGATCGACAGGACGTGCTGGTAACCAAGGCGATCCGCGATGCCGATGGTTGGACAGATCACCGCCTCGTCATTTCTCAGATGAGGCTCCAACTGCAACCCCGACGAAGGCCCCAAGGTAAGAGGCCACCATGTAAGTTAAATGCTCTCCTATTAAATTTGCCTGCTCACTGTTTTGATTTCAGCAACAAATTAACCCAGAAACTGGAGAAACTGCATGCTCCAGATGATAACGCTACCGTGGAGACACGATGGTGTCAACTGCGAAATGTCATCCAGTTCACCGCCCTCGATGTACTCGGACGCGCACACAGTCGACACCAGGACTGGTTTGACGACAATGACGCCGACATCAGCAACTTACTCGCGGAGAAGAATAGACTACACAAAGCCTACATGGACCTTCGGACTGCCGCCACCAAAGCAGCCTTTCAGATGCCGGCGCCTTGTACAACAACGGCTGCGGGAGATGCAGGATGCCTGGATGATCCTAAAGGCTGAAGAAATCCAGGGGTATGCGGACCGCAATGAAATAAAAAAACTTTTTCAAAGCCATCAAGGCCATCTACGGCCCGTGTATCAAGGGGTCCGCACCGCTGCTCAGCTCTGACGGCACAACACTGCTGACAGAGAAATCGCAAATTCTAAAGCGCTGGGCCGAGCACTTCAGAAGTGTCCTTAATTGCTCATCAACCATCTCCGATGCTGCCATTGACCGGCTCCCTCAAGTGCACACGAACAATGACCTGGATCTGCCGCATTCCCTACCAGAAACCATCCGGGCCGCGCAGCAGATTTCCAGCGGTAAAGCACCGGGATCCGCGCAATCCCACCGGAAGTCTACAAGCACGGTGGGCCCCGGCTGATGGCAGAACTCACAACACGCTTCCAGTAGATGTGGCGCCAAGGACAAGCTCCTCAGGATTTCAAAGACGCGACCATCGTCCATCTCTACAAACGGAAGGGGAACCGGCAACTCTGTGATAATCACAGAGGCATCTCGTTGCTCAACATCGCCGGGAAGATCTTCGCCCGTATCCTTCTCAATCGTCTTAACGGTCACCTAGAGCAGGGCCTGGTCCCGGAAAGCCAATGTGGCTTCCGCCGACACCGCGGAACAACCGATATGATCTTTGCCGCCCGCCAGCTACAAGAGAAGTGTCAGGAGATGCGAACTCACCTATACACTACCTTCGTGGATCTAACGAAAGCCTTTGACACGGTGAATCGTGACGGACTGTGGAAAGTCATGCAGAAATTCGGCTGTCCTGAGCGGTTCACGCACATGGTGCGTCAGCTTCATGACGGGATGTCGGCGCGCGTCACCGACAACGGGACGGTATCCGAAGCATTCGCAGTGACCAACGGAGTGAAGCAGGGCTGCGTACTGGCCCCCACCCTCTTCAGTCTCATGTTCTCGGCTATGCTGATGGACGCCTACCGTGCTGAGCAGCCTGGTATCCGCATCGCCTACAGAACTGACGGGCACCTTCTCAACAGTCGGCGTATGCAGGCTCCAACGCGCGTGTCTACGACTACAGTCCATGACTTGCTCTTCGCGGACGACTGCGCCCTTAACACCGTGACGGAGGAGGACATGCAAAGGAGCATGGACCTCTTCGCCGAAGGCTGCGCCGATTTTGGATTAACAATCAGTACAGCCAAAACGGTTGTCATGCACCAGCCGCCACCCAGCACGGAATACAATGCTCCTCAAATCAATGTCAACGGTGCTCAACTCAAAAAAACGTGGAAACCTTCGCTTATCTAGGAAGCACGATGTCGCGCAACACGAGAATAGATGACGAGGTTGCCCAACGGATCTCCAAAGCTAGTCAGGCCTTCGGCCGGCTGCAGGCCTCCGTGTGGAATCGCCACGGTATTCACCTGAACACCAAACTGAAGATGTACAAGGCCGTCGTCTTGACGACACTCCTTTACGGAGCGGAAACCTGGACCGTCTACTCGAACCAAGCCAGGAAGCTGAATCACTTTCATCTCAGCTGCCTCCGCAGAATACTGAAGCTGAGATGGCAAGACAGGATCCCGGACACGGAAGTCCTGGAGCGGACCGGAATCCTCAGCATCCATGCCATGCTGAGGCAAGTGCAACTGCGATGGAGCGGCCACCTGGTAAGAATGGACGACGAGCGACTACCCAAACGACTTTTCTACGGAGATGTCGCTACGGGTTCTCGCCGGCATGGAGGTCAAAAACGACGCTACAAGGACACTTTGAAGAAATCGCTGAAGCAACTGCAAATCAACTCGGTGACCTGGGAGGACCTCGCCCAGGATAGACCGGCATGGAGAAGATCAGTTAACACTGGTTCAGCAATCTATGAGGCCAACCGGATCGCCGCCGCCAAGGCCAAAAGAGCGGCACGAAAGTCACCAGCTCCCCGGACCAACACCGCCAATGCCCAGGCCCTGCCAACATGCCCGCGCTGTCGGCGCATCTTCCGCGCGCGAATCGGCCTGGTTGGACATCTTCGGACGCAATGCACCAACAATCCGACAATTCTAATTTCTATGTCAAATTCGGCCAACCCTCCTTCTGACTCTCCCACCCTCACTCCTGGAATCAATTCCATTAATCCCACCATCATAGAGACCACATCCATCTACTCATCGCCTGCTACCCCCACCACCGCAACCACCACCGCCTTCGCCTTCACTACCTCCACCACCACCACTATCAGCGATGGGGAATCTCTCCTAAGCTGTACTCAATGCGACCGCACATTCACCTCACGCATCGGCCTGGTCGGTCACTTGCGATTACATCGTACAGAGACCGGTGAGCCAGTGCCTGGAACACCATCACACAGCAGAGATCACCACCTCTACTGTCCTCACTGTCATCGCGCATTTACTCATCGCATGGGCATATTCGGTCACATGCGCATCCATGACAGTGGAATTCACCGCAATGCCGACAACACCGATACATCATGCACACCCTCCGCCCCTGCCATTCTTACCGCCACTGCCACCCCACTACCATAAATGACATCCCCCCAGCCTCTACCGATTTCTCCTGCCCACACTGTGCCCGCAAGTTCAACTCACGCATCGGCCTGGTCGGTCAACTGAGAATCCATCACACGGAGGTTGGTGAACCAGTGCCTGAGCCTTCGACATACAGTCGCCGCGCCCGCTTCCACTGCCCTCAATGCTCTCACACATTTACACACCACATGGACCTATCAGGACAAATGCGCCTCCACGAAAACCTGCAGTAAGACACCGGAGGCTAAGCCACATCAGCGCACACCATCTACACTAATACATAGACGATACCCTCACAATCGTCATAATGTACCCGATAAAATCACGGTTTCCTCGCAACCGTGGCTTGGAAGGCTGCTAATCTGACGCCTACACCAGACCACGTCATCGGCCCAGTGTATGTGTTGTGTCTGTCGAGTGGCTGCCCAGTGGACTGGGTGTCAGACGTCGATGGCTCCTCCATATCCCCTTAGTAAGTAAATCCTGGTGTGTGCGTTATGTGGGCCAGGTCGTGTTGTGGCGCGAGAAGACGGGTACGCCGACCCATCAGCCAATGTTCCCACTCTCACATCAGGCAACTGACTGGCTTGGGCGGTGGTCTGATTGTGGGGGTAAGAGAGAGAGTGAGGTCGACAGCTCAGCGCCTTTTTCTCACTATAAACAATCTGAGGCGCTTGAAATTATCATGCTGCGCTATAAGCCGTGGCTTGGAAGGTTGCCAACTGACGGGATAACTCGGACCGCGTGGTCAGCCCAATGTGTGTTTTGTGTGGAGTGGCTGACTGGCGGACTGAGAGTCAGGCTGCAATGGCTCTTTCTTAATGTGGCCTTTATGGCACTTCCACTCCGTGGGATCCGATCCAGGTGTGGTGGTACGCCGAGGGGCGGCTCCGGCCGCACCAGCCACCTGCGCCATCTCCCATCTCCGGTCTTCTTGACACCGGGCTCCGGTGGGGGAGGAGGAGAGAGTGTGGTAGCTGCAGCGCAAGGCTACTATCACTTAAAACTAATTCACGCGCAAGTCACCGTCCCTGTACCACCTGGTGTGGAGCATACGGTAGACCTTGTCGAAATCGACGGTCGAACTGTCGTATGTTGAGTGGCTGACCAGTGGACTGGGAGTCAGATGGCGATGACTCCTCCATATCGCCTGAGTTTGTGAATCCTGGTGTGTGCCTTAAGGGGACCAAGTCATGCTGTGGCGCGCAAAGACGGGTACGCTGACCCGTCAGCCAATGCGCCCGCTCCCACATCAGATAACTGACCGACTTGGACGGTGGTCTGCTTTTGGGGGTGGGGGAGGGAGTGAGGTCGACAGGTCAGCGCATTTTCCTCACTATAAAAAATTTGACGCCCTTGAAACTATCATGGTGCGCTAAAAGCTGTGGCTTGGAAGGTTGCCAACTGACGTGATAACTCGGACCGCATGGTCAGACCAATATGTGTTTTGTGTGGAGTGGCTGACTGGCGGACTGAGAGTCGGGCTGCAATGGCTCCTTCTTAATGTGGCCTTTATGACACTCCCACTCCGTGGGATCCGAGCCAAGTGTTGTGGCACACCCAGGGGCGGCCCCGGTCGCGCCAGCCACATGCGCCCTCTCCAGCCTCCAGTCTTCTTGACTGTGTCATGACAACGGGCTCAGGAGCTGTAGCTGCAGCGGAAGGCTCTAATTACTTACAACTTATCCACGCGCAAATCACCGTCCCAGCACCGCCCTTCCGTGGATCATACGGTTGACATCGTCGGACTACGACGTTCGGACTGTCGTGTATGTTTGTGTGTGTATGTGGGTGTCCACTTTCGTCTCGGTTTGCTTCAGTGAATTCAATTATACCAGCCTGACTCATCCCTTTGGGGAGTAGGAGCAGAGAGAGAGGGAGGGCTGACCAGACGGACCACAATCCTTCATTATGCTTAAAGAATTATGGCATCCATCCCAGGGGAGCCGGGAGGTTGGTAGTCGGTCTTGCAGCCAATGGGCTCTGGACAATTGGATAGGCGTGGCAAGTCGGTGAGAAGCTTGTGATCGCAAACCGCTCGATGCCTGCGTAAAAGCATTCAGCTGTCAGTCAATCCGTTGCAGGAGTCTTCAGGCTACTGCACATGGACAACACTTTCCCTTGATGTGTCTTACGGCGTTTTTCATCACCATAATGATGGTTTGATATCAACAACCAAGGTTGCTGTCTCTATGTCCCGCGAGGGCCTTAGAACCGTAATCAGGCTAAGATCTGAGGGCGAAATGGGGGACTCGCAAGCACATGTCCCCCTAGGACACACTGAACCAAAGGACGCGTTTGGCTGACTGGAACTGAAGGGCAACAGTCGTTTCCATGTTGTTCATGCGGAGGCTACTTTGATGTTTCGCAAAACTGCAGGCACTTGAGCATAGCGTGACCTGAAAATGGTTAGTGACCAGAGCGTCTAGACACCGCCTGGAAGACTCCACTGCGTCGCATGGAAGCCCGCATAATCGGTGTCAACCAATCAAATAACTCTGAGAAAGGCACGAGGAGCAAAAACGTTAGACGGGCCCTATAGGCAATTACTGCCTTAGAATAGCATAAGTCACTATAAGAAAACGTTTCAGGTTGTTTTTAGCTAATGCTAGTAAAAGTGATGATAACCGTATTCAGGGAATCGCAAACAACACCAGGTGTTGAAATGAGCAGCCACCGCCATACATGTGCGGACGATGGGCGGAATTTTTTGACATCGACTGACATCGCTTCACAATCCAATAGTGGGTAGTTTGAATTTTTAAACTTGGCTTATTTGACTGTGCTTATTTAAAAATAGAGCCACTGCTACTGACTCTGTCATTTGTAGTAGTACTGCTACGGCTGCAATGGCCCTTATGGCACTCTCACTCGGCTGGGATCCGAGCGTTCTTGTTTGTGGGGGCCCAAAGTGCAGGGGCCTGCGCCCTCTCCTATCTCCGGTCTTCTTGACCGTATCTTGACACCAGACCCAGGGGGGAGTGGAACAGTGTGGGGTAGATGCAGTACAAGTCCATTCTCACTATACTACTACTACTACTACTACTACTACTACTACTACTACTACTACTACTACTAATACTACTACCACTACTAATAATACCATAGCTAATACTAATAATTCTGGTATTATTACTATTACTCTTGATACTACTAATGCATTGACGCGCATGCTGCTTTTATGCGTGGGTGTCAGGAGGACAATCACTCTCCGACCCTAGTTTTGTTGCTAGTATTTACGGGAACGGGACTGTGTTGTCACGCAGATTCCCATTATATCATTTCCCATCCTATTTACTTACCCCTTGATTTAACCGTTAGGACAGTGTTCAGTTTATTGTAATTTCAACACATAATATTGACGTAAAAGTGGTTATGCCATGGAGTAAAAGTCGTATGTAATTTTGTATATGCATTCGCGGAAATAGGATTGAAGGAACTTCACTCAAAAAGTTATTTTTTCCCTAGTATGATTACCACAATTATTCACACCTACAGGTCAGCTTCCAACTGTGTACGAACGTGGGGTTGTGTTGCAGGATTGGAAGTTTGCCAACTGACAATTACACTCAGACCTCGCAGTTAGTCCAATGTGTGTTGTGTGGAGTGGCTGACTGGTGGTCTGAGAATCAGGCTGCGATGGCTCCTTCTTAACGTGACTTCTGGTTATCTCACGCATGTGAGATGTAAGCCGTTCAACTCCCTGTTGTGTGAAATCCTGGTGCTTGTGTTTGGGGGGCCAGGTCGTGTACGTAGTACACATAGACGAGGTCCCAGCAGCTGCGCCTACTTCCGCATCAGACAACTGACCGGCTCGGACAGCGGTTTGACTGTAGGAGAGAGAGTGAGATCGACAGCTCAGCGCATGTTCCTCACTGTAAACAATTAGATGCGCTTGAAACTATCACGGTGCGCTAAAAGCCATGGCTTGGAAGGTTGCAACTGACGGGATAACTCGGACCGCGTGGTCAGCCCAATGTGTGTTTTGTGTGGAGTGGCTGACTGGCGGACTGAGAGTCAGGTTGCAATGGCTCCTTCTTAATGTGGCCTTTATGGCACTCCCACTCCGTGGGATCCGAGCCAGGTGTGGTGGTACGCCCAGGGGCGGCTCCGGCCGCGCCAGCCACCTACGTCCTCTCCCGCCTCCGGTCTTCTTGACTCTGTCATGACACCGGGTTCAGATGGGGGAGGAGGAGAGAGTGCGGTAGCTGCAGCGCAAGGCTACTATCACTTAAAACTAATTCACGTGCAAGTCACCGTCCCTGCACCACCTGGTGTGGAGCATACGGTGGACCTCGTCGAAATCGACGGTCGATCTATCGTGTTGCAGGCTGATCAGATTTGTGGCCCCACTTAGACAGGCCTTCTAATTTTAGGCAGATTTAAAGATTTTTGTCGGTGTTCTAGAAAGTCTGGCGCCTGCCGTGACGCGTGGCTATACTTTTTAGGAGATCATAAAATACGGCATAAAATACGGCAAATTCGCATGACTCCTTCACAGTAAAAATTCAGCCACAATTTCTTCTGTTCCTTCATGGACATTCATAATAGAGGACTCGCAACAAACTGTATTCGTTGTTTTTTTCACGCAAATTAATGACACCCTCAGAGTGACCAGGGTTCGCAATGCGAACTGCGCCTATTGCTGCACCCAGCAATCATCAAAGCCCCATTTTTTAATTGTTCTTTTGTAATACATTAACAAGCAGTTTTTTGCGAAGGTTTTTATCAGTTCAAAATCAAAACTCTCTTCCACTCTCACCCACTTCAAAATCAGCAGGCACTTAACCTTTTTCAGTCCACCTCGTCTCTCCATGTTTGAGTCATTTTCTGTAGAATAAACCATCATCTCCCCTGTATTTATCGGTAAAATGGCTTGGTTATTGATAATTTATCGCTGCGATATCGCTTAGGGGTCCTCAGTCCGAAACTGCATCATTAAATGAGACCAGCATATGCAGACCTTCGATTAATGCAGTGAAATATAGTCTCTAGAACTAATTCTACTATTATTACTACTACTACTACTACTACTACTAATACTACTTCTACTATTCCCGACTGCAGACATTCAGCAGGTGACGCCCCAGTCAATTTTGGGGCATTTGGCTTCACGCTCAATGACCAAACACTTCAACTTCAAGGCCCCGTCATACGAATCTCGACTTGACGTAGGATAGCTGAATGGCCATTACCATAAAGCTAGAAATAACTGGCCCTGTCTTCCTTCCTTTTCTTTGTATTCCTTTTATAGTTGTTGTCTGTGCGGTTGCGGGTGAGTGCTTGGGATGGGAGTTTCCAATGTCAAACGGAAAGTCCCGCAAGCAACCCAGTTTGATGGAACATTTCCATGAGGCTGCGGAAGAATTGGAAAACCGGACGACGAGTACTGGGATGCCAGCATTTCTGCCTTACATTCAGAGACCAGCTTATGTGTAGAGGCAGTATTCACAACTGCACCCACAAAGAAAACCTAGAAATGTATGCGTAATCTGTGAGAACAGCAAGCCCCCTAAAGAACTCCTATCCAGCTTGATGGTGAAATGTTTGACTTCACGCTCAAGGACCAAGCGGTTCCGGGTTCGAATCATGGGTTAGTAAACACTGGGTCGGGTGCGGTTGACTGACGACTGCTAATAAGTCAGAAATAGCGACCCCGACTTTCCTTGTCTCTGGTGGCAAGGTATTACTTGTTGCTAGGAGACTGTCTGGGGGCTTTCTAGATTTAATGTCAGTGCTCAAAGAGGCGAGCACGTCCCGCAACCTGGTATAGTAGAGAACCAATCTCATGCAAAATGCCGAAAATTTCGAAAGATTGATAATCACTCACAAACTGGCACCAACGCATGTACTAAACCTTTGAAATAATAATGAACAACCTTAGACAAATTAAAAGCTTAAATGGAAGGTGAACATTAACATTAATTTGTTTAGAAATACCAACTATTTTAAAAAAATCGGTACCTTCTGAAATGCAAACAATTGCTGTAAATGCGACGAATAAATTTAAAGGGAATTATCAGGTGATAGTTTCATCATGCCTTTTTGTGTATAGTAAGAGAACTATCCTTTTTTCACATTTCTTTATATATATTTCTGGTATTAGATCATAATTAGTTCCAGATCTTCCTTGATATACTCGTGAATATTTTATGATTTTCTCTGTTTTCAATCGATTGACGATACATTTCATATCCTGTTCTATGTGTTGATCAAAACCTTCAAAATAAGATAGGTCTTAAAAGAATTTACAAAAGTAGTGAGCTTTCGGCTATTCTTTCTATTGGAGCTGGACGTTTGCGTCATAATTGTAGATTTAACCAAACATGAAAAAGCATTGCCAAGAAAAATGAACGTCTGCAACTTTTGCAATAAAAATTGATCCTTGGCACCAAGGATCAATTTTTAAAAAAAGTTTTAAAATAAGGTGCCCCTTTAAAAAACTCGTTAATTAGATACCTTGCTGACGAAGATATGAGGAATTTACGTTTTTCCAAGATAAAATCAAGGTGAAAAGGTGGAAGTTTTATCGTTTTTGTGACTTCTTTGAAAATCAGTGATATATTTTCCACTGAAAATTTAAAGAAAACTCGTTTTTTTCTTTATATTGGCGACTTTTTTACTACATTTGTTTATTTAAATGCCTCGTTCTAAGACTGTAAATACATAAAAAAGTATCCGATGGAATCCGATGGATTCTTTACCACACAACGCACATTTTCTTGATTTGCCCAGATGGCACATTTATTTTTACTTCACTACGCTAAAACAACTGGATGGCCATGATTTTTTTGGCAAAAATAACACAAATTAACCATGCACATTTTTTATATATATGAGCTCACTGATTTTTAGTTTGTCTGCTCACGCGACTTCAGAGGGAACAAAGTTCAAGGTTCCAAGTCCTGGAAACAGTTCTCACTTATATTAATGTCACTTCACTGAAGAACACGGAAAAGGAAGCGATCCCAAACTATGACACGCAACAGCACATAATATGTCTTGGGCATATGGAAACATCCGTTCTTAGTTGAAAATGTCCTGTCTTTCTTTCATATCACAGCTCTGAAACAGATTCGCCTTCAGAAAAAGGATGGCAAGGGGAGGGTATGTAATCTCACTGGAAAACCATAGGTTAATATCACTAGGACCAACTCTGACTCTAAAACCCGAAACCAAATCCCTAGCTCTCAGCCAGAAAACCAAAAATTCGAACCTGAAACCCTAAACCCAAACCTTAAAAAGCTTGAACGTAACCCTGAAACTCCAAGCCTAAAGCCCTAAACCTAACCCTCAAACCCTAACCCCTTTCATGAACTATTGCCAAGCAGATGACAATTAACCACATCTACCTAAATAAAAGAAGCAGGAAGTTCTTGAACACCAATCCAGTGGGTTACATACCATACTCTCACCAAAATTACTTATGCATCTCAAAGCAATTTACCGAAAAAATACCGCATCCAACGTACTCCTTACCATCCAAACAACTTTTTTATGAGTTGCGACACCTAATGTAAGCAAAAATGTAAACTGGCCAGGTATCCCTCTACCGAGCATGCAGAGTTCTTTCATCTTGGTTTATTAGCTCTTCCGTTCCATAAATGCGTGGAGTTTCCGAATGTATGACCTGTTGACGCCCGATAAACATTATTTCCTACAGTGAAGATGGCTTATCCGTTACTGGTTACAGTAGCCATGCCTTTGGCGCGCAATCCTCCACATGTTAGCGTGCTGATGCAAGCCAACAACCTCGTTTTTGGACAGTCTAACAGTCATGGCGCCTCGCCCGGTGCCTTTACTAGCGAAAAGGTTAAGGGGCTTAGAAGGAGCCGTTTCCGGCATAGTAGTTGTCGTCAGCCAGCCAAAAAGCCAAATCACAGGACTACGTGGAGAGAACGCTGAGGTCAAAACAGGATTTTTTTGGTCAGCCGAGCGGTCTTCCAAGGAATTCATGGGTTTTAGTCCTGGTGGCTACATTTGCGTATACCTAGCGTGTCAGAGGGGCGTTGTGTTAACTGACAGAGAGTGCGGTTATGGCATTTCGCACCTAAACCCCAGTCCAGTGCCTACGCGGGCAGCAGCAGCAGAAAAGAAAGCTTTATCCTATTCATAGCCTCACAGAGCAGCTTCCTCTATATTTGGCCGATGTTTGGTATTTTTTGACAAGAAAGCAGGTGAGTAATATGGGACCAGTGGTATTAGGATGTATATGAATTGGACTAAATGAAGAAAATGAGAGCACCAACCTTATCTTATCCATTGTTTTCGTTTGGTTTAGCATTCGTTGTCGGATTAGTTTGGTCGAACAATTAATTGTTGCCCCGAAAAGTTTGCGGATTGCGATATCTGGTGGCTTGACTTCACACCAACCACTATGCGTGATATCATTCCTAGCTGACCTAGCCCACTTCTATTCGGACCCTTGATGGCAGTTAAAATGAAACGCGCTCTACGTGATCCTTCATTAGCAAATTAAAACGGATGCGTTTTGGAACTACCGCGGCATCCTTATAGTCACCGCTTGGAAAGTTGCCATTTGATCCGATACTTCGGTCCTCCTACCGCCAACGAAATATTCCGTGACACTACTAACCCGGCAACAAATGCCAAACCTAAGGAGCACAGTTGATAGAGGTAGGGTTACGTTGGCATGCAGTACGGTTACGTATTGCACGCTTACCTATATTTTGTTCCCTTAGTTGGGTCGCATATGACGTTCATGCCTCTTTTTTTCAATACGCAGAAAAGCGAAAAAGCGCGGCTCACGAATGATCTGTTTTGTGGAAAAGGCTGTGAGAGGCCTACACTGCTTTAGCCGATTAGCAGGAAAATGTTGCAGAGATCGCTCTCTTCGCACGTGTTTTTGCCTTGAGTGTGATTTCCTCCCTTGAGTTCGAAAAACTAGATGTGTCTGTTAAAAAATATAGTGAGTGATCCATTACAGGTAATGGGAGAAAATGGGGGATCGAGCTTACTTATACGGCCCCCGCGACAGAACATAAAAACGGGGACCATCTGTAATACAGGCCACTTTGCGGTAAATTCCTGTGAAATCAGGGTTAGGGTTAAGGTTAGAGTTAAGATTAAGGTAAAGGGTTGGGTTAGCGTTAAGATTATAATTAGGGTGAGGGTTTGCGTTACGGCACAGGAATGTTTATCATTCCTGCAATTTGGAGCAGGATCACCTGAGCGTTTTCATCACCTCGTCCTATCGGTGGAGACCAAAATGAGCGCGTAAAACAAATTCTGCAACAAGCTCGAATGAACTAGCCACGCCATTTGCTTCCCTAGTTAGATTGGATCGCCCTTGCTTTTCTTTGTCACAACTTCTGAAGGAGCGAGAGAACGCGGTCATTCCAGCAACAAAAGTCTCACAGAAATTTGGACGATCTTTCTGGACTGCCATGTAAGCAGAAAACATCTTTTCCACATCCCCACGCTGCAAAGTTTTAATGTTTGTCCTCTTATTATACCGTCTTGACGTTTAACTAATCTAAATATGGTTTTTTCATGAAATTAGTTGGAATTTTAGTGCGGTTAATCAAAGCATCCTCTGATTGGCCCGGAATACAATCAAAAATACGACAAATTAAATTACTAATTTGGCTATGCCTACGTCCATTTTCTGGCCTGGTCGTGGGTTTTATTTTCAACTATATTTCTAAGGGAGATGAATGTGTTCGTCTTGAGGCAAGACCGTCACTTGTCCGACTCTAACTTGTCGCTTTCATTTGTAATCTGCCTCTCGTATGTCATCCGACTAGGCTGCCTTTCCGGTACGCGTCATTTTTTTTTTTCTCTAGGCTGTCCGCCTGAGAGATAATCAGTGAGTTTCTCAGATGTCTACCTTCCCTTGAGGAGGGTGATGACTTGCGCCTGAACTGAATTATAAGTGGGGTTGACTTGCGCACTCTCAGTCTTTCACGCTCTCCCTCTCACAATCTTCTAGTTGCCAAATTAAATTAAGATTACTGGATATGCGGTTGAGCGCAGTGGCCAACCCAACACCTACCTGAGCGCAAGCCTTGGGAGGGGGGGAGGGGGTCGTCATGACGACAGACGCATTAAGAACGCAGCCATAGCAGCCTGAGATAGTCAGTCCCATTGGCAAAGTATGCACCCACTCGTGGCACGCCGCCAAGCTGAAAAGGAATTCATTTGACCAAAATGTGGAAAATTCGGCGACCTCGGTGGGATTTGAACCCACAACAACAAGGTGAAGCCTGTAGTACAGCCAACACTCTAGCCAACTGAGCTACTAGGCCTCCATCGGGAACCGTGGGTTTAATCCCACTAGGGTCAAGTTACTCTCGAAGACTACTGCAACTGCCCAAGCAGGATTTCCTAGGCAATCAATCTAGAATCCACCAGATGATTGCTATGCTCACTTAATTATTCGGTGTTTTTGAAGCTTTGAAATAATTCCCTTGATTCAATTGTCCTTGCCCTTGTTGGCGTGGGTGCGAATGCTACCGGAATATTTCGGACAGCAGTTTGTATATTATGGTAATTACTACATATGCTCAGTAAAAAGCAATAAAAAAATGTATATTGTGCAGAAAAGTCAATTAACAGACCAAAAAACACATCTGGGTTTTAAGTAATTGGACGCATGGCTGAGTGATTTCCCCTAAATGTGTGCCTTCACTCCCCGAAACAAGATTTAAGTGGTATCCGGCAAGTGCTGCATAAGGGATGGCGGACAGACGTGCTTATACCGCAACTGCTAAACCGTTAATTATAAACCAGTGCATTATACGGACATTCGGATAGTCTACTGCCGAAACGAGAGTGTGATTAAACTCGCGGCTTCCGGGGGCCTCGTAGCTAAGGTGACTAGAGCGTTGCTGTACTGAAGCCTTCCTCTTGCTGCCGTGGGTTCGAATCACACCGAGGCCGCCGAGTTTTTCACAATTGGGTCAAATGAATTGTTCAAATCCGTCAAAATCGCCCAAAAGGGAATTGTCTATGTGCGCATCCAGAGAATTACAGAGGTAGAGAGCCTTGTCCTGCATGGGGCTAGATCTGGATTTCCCCTGCAGGCGCCAGGTTAAGTCAACCTAGTTTGACATGAGAACGGTGGCTAAACAGGCAGACACATCCATCACATGCTGGCTACACACGAGCAATCCCTCCGTCACAAACTGTAGGTTCCTTTTTATGGTGCGAGCTCCAAGGCTAGTGATTAGAGAACCCAAATTTGCTTCTGTACACACCCCAGTCACCTCGCTTGTTTAGTGTTCTTGGTTGTTGTCTGTGGACGGTAAAGGCAACAACAATTTCGCCAAAAAGCACCGTCATCTCGTTGATTATAGATTTGTTTTCTGTTATCAATAGACTGTAGCCTAGACCCAATCAGTCGTTCAGCGTGAAGATCTGTTAGGGGAGCGAATGACGCCAACTGATAAGTCGCGGCTGACTCCGTAAAAGTACTTCAAGTTCGATGAGGCTGAAACTCTGGCGAGGATTCACAGGTGCGTGAATTGCAAGTCCGGAAACAACCAACTTAGATGGCCTCTCAGTGACTCTGACCGAGGATGCACTCACTTACTTCACACCCCCACCCAACCGCTCCAGGGGACGCTGGGTGACGAGGCTGGTGACTAGGCCAGCCGGAGCGGAAGGCTTGCTAATTTGACGCCAACGCGACCTGCCGACCACCACTTGTGCGGGCCTTAAATAGCCCCCCCCCTTAGTTCCCGTATCCGTGGCCGGGTTTGAGCATGACTCATAAAAGTTGGAAAAATAAAGGACCCCACAGGCAGCTTTACTCTGCTGCATAAGATTTAGATCAGGATCACGCAGAGCTGTGGCAGGTGTTAGAAAAACGCTTTTTTTTCGATGCAGCCATTTGCGTGTGGCATGCGTAGACGGTTCGTTCAACATTCACAGCCACTGGATCCAATCTTATCACCGTTGGCTGATGGACTCAGACAGTTTACTGACGCATGAGAGGATAAAGAGAGATAGATAGATGGATAGAGGCAGAGAGAGAAAGCGAGCGAGCGAGCGACCGACGCTGGGGGAATCCACCCTCATGACAAATCAGCAGATTCTTCATGATAATCAATCTGACGCACTTAAATCTAGCAGGACACGCTAAGAGTCGTGGTTTGGAAGGCTGTCCACTGATATGACCACTCGCCCACGTCAGAAAGGAGAGTCAAACTGCAACGGTTCCTTCAAAAAATGGTCTCTATGGTGCTCTCACGCATGCGCAACCCGAGCCGCCCTCATAAAAGCGGGATATGTACTAGGTTGCGTGTGGTCCGCGTAGACGACCAATTTAGCTTTGCCAGTCACTACGCCCGCGCCCATCTCCAGTCGTCTTGTTATTGTCATGCCATCGGAGCAAGGTGAATTAGAGAGAGGGAGAGAGAGATAGATAGAGAGATAAACTAAGAGAGGAAAGAACTTAAGGTAAATGTTGTGCAAGTCAGCTTCACTGTAAACTAAATCACGTGGTGGTTGTTATCACTCGTGCTTGTCAAACTGCATGAGATAGGTGAATTCTGCCCTGAAAATACTGCGGAACTGTAACCACGGAGTCATGTAAAGCAGCAGCGTAATTGTAGGATCGATAACCTTAATGCGGTTACGAATAATTGTCGCAGGATCAATGGCTGAGGCTCCTGTTAAAGAAGCAGCTTGCCGACCTTCTCACGTCTGAGGACCAAGCGAATCACTCTGCCCACAAGGTTTGTGAAGGCTGTGATGGTTCTCGTGTTTACTGGGCCCTCGTATGTGTTCGGAAAGTAAAAAAACCAATCGTCCGCATATTATTCCCTTTCGTTTACTTGACCTGTGTTTTAGCCGTTGATGTAGGAATCTCTAATGGTTAGTGCATTTCTGACTCTAAGTACATGTTTTAAATGGCATGCAGTATGTGGAACGCACTTGTGACTAGGCACAGTTCTCTCATTCTGTCCAACTTGGACAGTTCGTCGACTCATAATAACTTATGCCTCATGTGCTACCTTTAAAAAATTCAAAAGAAACGAATACTTTTGTTTTCTGTATCGGAGAGAGTAGTAGAATGTCGTCGTTGCAACCAGTAATCTCCATGACAACAACTGCCGCAATTACATGTTTTTTTGACTGGATTGATAGCACGCGGGAAACAGTCATTTGTCTCATAGCTACCCAACCCGAACAGTTTACTCAGCCCCTGGTCGTTTCGACAGTCCGTCATTCACATAATCCGTCGAACGGCCAATGAGGTGTCGAGCGCGTGACACCTGCAGTTACGCTAGCCTACAGCTATGCTTTACGCGACAGCGTCTGGCTGTTTACGTTGGCGCGCCTGTTGAGCTTGCTGTTGTAACCGCGGTTACTCTGACCTGCCGCGGTCGCTGCTGCGATCGGCTCTCAAAAACCACAATTATGTGGAGGCCATTTGGCATGCACAGCCATCGACACAATAGAGCTGGAAACTGGAGTGAAGGTAAATGGACCAATCAGGACACTGAGCTGTTTACATGATAGCCAAAACTCACCATGCCCCCGAACGATCGATAATCGTTGTTTGGGTAAGAAAAACGTGCTGACCAGCCAAGTTACTTGGTTTTGGCGCGCGATATGAAGGAATTTAACCTCAGGCCAGCCGAATGCGCAAGGACGGCGCTGAAAGATTTGCCGGAGAGTAAACTAACCCTCAGCTCCTGGTTCAGCAACCGCATCGTAACGTAAGTGATACAAAGCAGGCACAGAGGTCTTAGCAATTGACCAAAGACAAAAATACGCGAGGTTGGTTGAATGAAACGTACTGTGAGAGGTTTCTTCAGACTAGTTAGGCCTCCATCGAGACCACAGTAGCCTCACATGCTTGGTTTTCTAGCTAGATTGCTTTATGCCTTCATATCCCTGTTCTTTAATTTATGAGAGTATATATATATATAAATTATTAAGTGCAGGAAATGGAGTCAGATGATTCGGAAATGACTTTTTAGGGTCAGACCCGAACTTTAAATGAACATTTGGGTCGAAGACAATCAACCACTGTGGAATAACCACATAATGCCCATTCTACAAACAATGAGTACTACAAGTAGTATGAATCTTATATGGCAAAGACGTTATACCGTACTTCCGATATAGGTAATAGCTAAAAGCCCAGACACGTGTTTCACCGATGTTTCTGCTGCTGCGTGACACAACAACGAGGGGTTCTGCTACTCAGTGGGCCCCCAGCGTTCTCTATGCGGTTTCTGGTATATGGACTCCAGAGAATAATCGAACCCCTCGTTGTTGTGAGCAACACACTATCATCATATTCCTGATCGCAACCGACTTAACAACGAGCCCGTGGCTCAATGGTAGAGCGTTCGGCTCAATTACCAAAGGTTGCGGGTTCGAATCCCACGTGTTCCACACTTGGGATTGGGTATGACTGGCTGATGATGGCTAATAAGCCAGAAATGGCCATTCCGGTCTCCCTTGTCTTTGTCGGTTCCACTTTATCAACATATGCTACATGTCGCTATGCGACCGCCTGCGAGGGCTCTAGTCTGAGCTCCAGGGCACGACGGAACATACATGTTCCTTAAGCAGATCGGTGAGCAACACACTATCATATATATATATATACATATATATATATATATATATATATATATATATATATATATATATATATATATATCGCCTTCTTCTTCTTCTTCTCCTTCTTCTTCTTCTTCTTCTTCTTCTTCTTCTTCTTCTTCTTCTTCTTCTTCTTCTTCTTCTTCTTCTTTCTCCTCCTCCTCCTCCTCATCATCATCATCATCAGCAGCAGCAGCATCAGCATAGTCCTCCTCCCCAAAAGGAGGTTTGTAGGACATTTAAGTACCTACTTGAAAATATTACCGCAGATGGAGGTAAAATATTTAAATTATCGTGGTCATATATGGTGTGAATTAACAAAGGATATATTTTCGCAGGTATTCACCGGTTTGTCAAAATGTAGATTTCAGACTGCCGGTTCAGACCGCCCTAGTGTACGACCGACTTCTATATCTTCCGTTGTGAATGTTCCAGGGAATGGTTGACAATGTGCTGAATCAACGATCACTCGGAACCCATCGGGCCCACAGCTCTAATTTAATTACGCAAAACCCTGTTGAGATTAATGGCCACAACACGTTAACCGCTTGAACTGACGTTGTAATCAGATACATCTAATTGGCATGTCTCTTGTTTGTTCATATGTGGTATGAGCAACGAAATGACCGTTAAGTGGTACAAACAGTTGAATGCTTTCTATAAAACTTGTCCCTTTGAAGTAATATAAACATTTTAATGCTAGAACATCGAGAACGAAGAATGTAGTTGGCACCCACTGTAGTGCTTGCACGTAATAACTGCTTCCCGTGTAATTATGACCATCACTCTATTCGACAGACGATCTCTCACGCTCTAAAGTCGTAGCTTAACTATCATTTGGAGGATTAGAACCTATAAGAACAGACAGGAGAGAATTACAATACCTACAACGACAAGAGAGACTGGAATGACCATTTCTGGCTTATTAGCCTTCATCAGTCAGTCATAACCATCCTCAGTTGTTGTGGCCTCTGAGACTCGAACCCGTGACCAGTTGATTTGAATCCCAATGCTCTAACCATTGAGCCACGGGCTTGTCGTCCTTCCGGTTGTGATCGGGTACAGTAACACTGACGATGAGGTGCTAACCGATCGCGTTACGGGACACGCGCGTCCCGCTGTGCCTTGGAGCTCAGTGGCAAGTATATTATAGACAGAATGAGATGGCTCACAAAAACAAGAGGTTGCAAAAACTGACATTGAGTATGACTGGCTGATGACGACTTATAAGCTAGAAATGACCATTCTGGTCTCCCTTGTGTGCCTGGAATATCTTAAGATTATGCTGCACAGCAATCAGTAATCCAAACCTACTTAAATAATCTGTTTTTGGTTCAACTCAAATTTTAAAAGTCTGGTTAACAATTCATTAAGCATTTCAACTCATGTGCTCGGTGAGTCCTGAAGCAGCGCTAGATATTTTCTGATACAAATTCAAAATGGGTCTTGCATGCATGACAACGTCGAAAGCTCAGTTTAAGAAAAAAGACGAAGAAGAAGAATAATAATTCTATTACAACCTGGATAAGAGTCCTAGGAGGAGGTGTACTTGTTGGAAAGATAACCTCCCGGTTAACCGCCTCAGGTGGCGACACACGTTCCCCGCAGTCTTTTGGAAGAAAACTTCACCCTGGCCGAACGCCTCCAGACTCCATTCAACTCCGATATGCCTTCAGACAACGCTCGCAGTTTCAATAATCAGTTCATCTGGAAGAAGCAGTGCTTAGTCCGCTGACAGGGGGCTCAACCGTCGCACGTCCCATGGAGCCGGTGTAGCACCGATGACTTGCACATGAGTCAGTCCGCAGTGAGCAGACGTGTGCATCATCTAACACACTCTCTCCTCCCTTATTTACATGAATCTGGTGACAAAGCAGTGTCAAACTGACAGAAGGTGGGCACGGACCCAATGAATGACAAATCTTAACGCCCCCATTTACGCGTGCCACACACACACCCTGCTGACCATTACATGTAACAGATCACACTAGAGACGATTAGGAGGTCATATGGATGAAAACGCCAAAAATAACCAGGTTAAGAAGAAGAAGAAGAAGAAGAAGAAGAAGAAGAAGAAGCCATTGCCGTCTGAACCTCAGTCCCGAGAGGAGGACTGAGTGATCTCGTCAGTTGGCAGCCTTCTAAGTCACGTTCTTTAACCAATCGTAATATAGTTCAATGCTAGGGAGGAATGCGTTGATCTGTCGTGAGGGTAGATTGCCCTGTATCAATCTCGGGAGTTATTGTCTCTCCCAGACATCATCCGACTGTCCGATAACTCAGTCGGCACCTTCTATATGCCATGTTGAGCAACAAGTACCTTTTTGGGGGGCATGAGTGGAGGAGGAGGAGGTGGATAGGTTCGAGTTTGACTGTCGTACTCTGACGAAGTCCACAGCATGCTTCACAGCATGATACTGCAGGGACGGTGAATTGTGCGCAAATTACTTTTAAATAATAGTAGAATTGCACAGCATCTGCCACACTCTCTCTCTCTCCCTTGACCGGTCTGTGCGCGATGGCAACACAGGGTCAAGAAGACCGGAGGTGGATTCGGGCGCGGTGGGGTGCGGCATGAGCCTGCAACTACGCGTACCCATGTTCGGCGTTTTTTATGGGACTTCATCCCAAATAACGTCTGTCGCACCCTTATTTGGCACCCTAATTGGTCTAGCACAAGTGGCCCGTTTAGGGGGCACGGATGGATAGGTATAAGCCAGTCAAAATAACCTGTCTTATGCCTGCACGGAAGTAAGTCTTTTTGGTGGAATGGGAGATTTCCAGAGTGCACTCCCACCGAAATAAGTTTACTTAACCTTAGAAAGGCCTTCTGATGCGCACCGAATAGCAAAAAAACGCGCGGATCACGTCACACACCAGGTGAGAAGTTTTGCGAACTCGGAATTTAGTAAGTCACATTATTATTCATGTGAATATCACTAAATCTTCCAATTGCCTGCTTTTAAACAACCAGATTCCTTTCTTCCTTTAAGCACAAAGCATTCGGAATGCCTTATTTCCTGTAAACTGGGTATGCAGAAGGAATTGAAGGAAGAGAACGCGTTTTATTTTATCGAAGACTGCAACCCGTAACCTCCTCCTGGTTAGAACCCTAACCTTAAACCTAACCTATAAAAGGGTTAAGTGATCTAACCACATTGATCTGTTCGGGTGGAACACTCTTTCATATCCTTTTTCGCACAAGTCAAGCCTGGGTCAAAATAAGGGCAGTCTTCAGTGCGCTATAATGGCAGTAAAGGGTCTTGCGACTGCCACAGGCTCGAAGACTGGGTGTAGCGTGAGACCACGGCCCAGATATGACCGAAAGACCAGGCGACGCTTACTGCACGCGCAGTCGCTGCGGGCAACATTTGCTGCAACAACGGCAAATTCAGTTATGTGGGGATGCCAAAAGGCAACTGCAAACCACTTTGTGAAAATACCGGTGGAGCCTACCTGCCCTCACCTCCCCCCATACCCTTCCTGTTACTTCTTCTCCCCCTTCTCGCCACAGAGTCTGTTACCGCCAAAATAAGCCCGCCACCGAAATGCCACAGAAATTAGTTCTTCACGCACCCTTCTTCCTTTTTTCCAGACCCATTAACACGAAACGGTCTGCTGATGAGTAACAGGAAACGGACCTTTGAGAAACTGGACTTTTAAGGGTTGAAGAGTTAAAAAACCGAAGAGGGCAGATTTTTGTGCAAAATTGAACTCGGAAATCGGATAGGGCGGTTTTTGCACTCGTTGAAATGGCAAAATAATTTGAAACAACAATGTGACCCAAAAATGTCTATACGCACAGGACTGCAAGCGAGCTGTCAAGTTTTCAGCAGCGTTTGAACCTAAATGGAAAGTTGTGTTTGAAAGAGAAACACCTCCTCCCTGAAATCAGCCCCCAGACCGCAGTGTATTCCATGAACGCGGCAACCCCGATACCCTCCAGTGTCATTGCTCAACGCTGTTTATAATGCTTGGTGAGAGTTCGACCGTCGTAGTCCGACGATGTCCATCCTCCATGGGAAAGTGGAGCAGGGACGGTGACTTGCGCGTGATTTAGTTTAAAGTGATAGTAGACTTTCGCTGCATCTACCACTCTCTCCTCCTCCCCCATCGGAGCCCGGTGTTAAGACAGAGTCAAGAAGACCGGAGGCGGGAGAGGACGCTGGTGGCTGGTGCGGCTGGGTCCCCTAAGTCCAAGCCGGACCTAGGCGTGCCACCACACCTCCATGTTCGGCATTTGTTATGGGAGCGCAACGCGAATAACGCCTGCCGTGCCCTAATGTGGCCCCTGTGTTGGTCCAACGCATCTACCACGTGGCCCGTTTAGGGGGCACAATGCTTGGTAGAAGTAGTAAAGGGCTTCGTTTCCTACTAAGTCCTGAAGCGTTCACACATTGAACCTTCCAACTATATCTAAATGTCATAATGATAGAATTTTTAGGCTGTCAGTAAGAGTAAATCGCCATTATGTTGATATACAAAGTTAAAAATTTGCCTTTTCCCTCGGCTTTACGGGCTCCGCTGCCAACAAGCAAGTAAGGTAAGCAAACGTCCAAATGTTTCATCTTAAGGCTAGGTTACTAACCATCATCAAACCATTGTAGTTCACTGAAAGGCAATATAGTGAGCATACTGCTTAAGGTATCATCTTTAAGATCGATAGCCACAACTACGGATGTCTACCCAATACAAGTATGTAGCGATCAAGTAAGCATGCATTTCAGGGTGGAGGTAGTTATATGTTAGTTCAGGGTTTCTTAGAAGCTGTGGCTTGGAATGCTGCCGACTGACGCTTTACACCAGACCACGCCGTGAGCCCAGTGTGTTTTGCGTTAAGTGGCTGACCAGTGGACTGGGAGTCAGGCGGCGAGGGCTCCTTCTTAATTTGGCCTGGTTTTGGTAACCCTGGTTTGAGTGTCAAGGGGGGTCAGGTCGTGCTGGGGCACATGAAGACGTGTTCACCGGCCCTGATAGCCAATTCGCCCACTCCCACATCAGACAGCCCGGTCAGACCAGAAGTTGTTTATGTGGAGTGACTGACTGGCGGGCTGAGGGTCGGGCTGCAATGGCTCCTTTTTAATGTGGTCTTTATGGCCATGCCACACAGCTGGGATCAGAGCCGGCCTTCCAGTTAGTGTTGTTGCCTTCTTGTTTGTGCTGGAGCAAAGTGCGTGAGCCTGCGTCCTCTCCCACCTCCGTTCTTTTCGACTCTGTCTTGACCCCGGGCCGAGGTAGGGGAGTGGAACAGAGAGTGAGGTAGATGCAGCGAAAGTCTGCTCTTACTATAATCCAGCGCCAGTTACCGTCCCTGCACCACCCTGCTTTGGAGCATATAGTAGACATCGTCGGACTGCGACGGTCGAACTGCCAGTTATATATTACTATTGCCCACATTTTGAAAAGGAAACTGAGATCAGACAAGGGAGGAGAGCTTTGCGCAATACTTGACGATGGGTAAGTATTACCGCGTTATAAGCCGAGCCCAAACTTCATCACCGACACTAGACCTAAAACGTAACTCTAGTCCTTAAACTGAAACCTAACCCTAAAATTAACACTAAACTCCCGTCTCCCTGGAAATTATCGCAAGCAGGGTGGGAGGCTCCTACTCCCTTGGATTGCCGACATTTTTTTCATAAGCCTTGCCTTAATAGTTATTTAAAGGGTGCAGATTCGTTGCGACACCTGCATGTCCATCCTCATGGCATCCCCTATTTACTCAAACAGCGGTAAGCGTTACCGACGAAGACTAAGGTGGCGTGTATGGTCGCTTCAGCCTTCTTTCCCTCGTCAGCCAGTCGCACTATCGACCTTGGGTTTTAAGCCGGGTTTACTTGGTCACTGAGCCAGACGCCCTAGCTGTGGAGCCGCTGGCTCACACTCTGTCAGTCGTAATCGGGACTATTCAGGCGCACGGGATTGACTTACACTGATCTAGAAATGGCCAGTTCAGTGTTTATACCCCTCTTCCCTCTGAATTGCTGGTCACCCTGCCAACCGGAGTTTCAAGAAAAAAAAATTCACACCCGTAAAATCGGGTCAGATCGATTAACCTCCTCGCCTCGCCTCGCCATGCCACTCGCGGCGACAGCGACATCTCGAGCTTGGAGATGAGACACGAGGACATGCTTTCGTCACCGCGCGAGGCCCTACACGCCGGCCTGTCCCAGCAGAATAGGCTTCTGGTTTGCGCCAAGAGGAGCGCCTGCCGGCGGCTTTGTGGTGAAAGGAGGACAGGGAACTGGCCGGGGGCGGGACGGGGGGGGGAGGCGGCGACAAAAGCACAATCAAGGCACGGACAGCAGAAAACGCACATTGAGACTAATATTATTCAAGGTGTGTTAAACAAATCCCGATTACAAGTCAGTTCTGTCGGAGGGTTAGGTTTAAGTTTGAGGTTAAGGCCACAGTTGGGGTTAGGTTCATGATTGCGCTAAGGGTTTAGGCTTCTATTGTGTTAACTGTTGATTTTAGGTTTATGATAGAGCTTGGGTTAAGATTAAGGTGAGAGTTTAGATTTATGTTGAGGTTAGTGTTAGCTTTAAGACGTGGGTAAGTTTACTCTTCCTGGACAAACTTTTCTCATCCGTTAATTCACTGGACGACCACCACATTTGGCCACTATACAAAGAACAAGTTAAAACAGCCACAGATTTTGAAACTAGAATGCTACCTTGCGTCCGGCATTATTAGCCAACACACAGAAGACCATACAGACTCTCTGCTTTTTGATGAATTCCACAACCTTGATCTTCAGTCTGGGCGAAGTAAGGCCGCTAGTTAGGCGTCGTCAGTGTCCCGGGCTCGGAAAAGACCTATGAGAATGCGGTTAAGTAGGAGCAGTCAGTGACCCACCGCACAAATGCTGATTGAAATTCCGAAACGCGTCTTTGTTTAGGAAGGATTAATTAAGTGAGGTAGCACGAGTGATTATCGTGCGGTGTAATACAAAGCTATTTCGGCCACTTAAAAATGCGGGTCAAAAAGGCCGCCTACAAAAACCGGATTCATGCTTTTTGGCAGGAATGCTGTGTATGGCTGCCTAAACAGGACACGGGAATAGGAACCGCCTCGCCCGCTTAAAAGAGGTGGCCTTACGGTGAAACCCAGGAAGGGTAACTATACCCGTGTCTTAATACTAACACCAACCCTAACATAAAACTAGACCATCAGCTTAATCTTAGCCTATTCCTATCCTAAACCTAAACCCTACAGTATGCATGATAAAATCCTTAACCCTTAGCCCAATCATTAACCCAACCCAACTCCGATCTTAACCTCAAACTTAACCCTAGCACTACACTTGCCCCTAACCCTCACCTTAATCCTACACACAATTTCACTGGAATTTAATGAAAACCACATGTATTGTGGGCGGTTCCTTTTTACCGTGTCCTGTTTACGCGAGCTTATTGTGGTAACTGTTGAGTTTAAGTTTAGGGTAGAGCTTGGGCTAAGATTAAGATGACAGTTTAGTTTTATATTAGGGTTAGTGTTAGCGTTAAGACACGAGTATATTTACGCGTCCTGAAAGTTACCCTAAGGCCAGCTATTTTAAGCGAGCAGGCGGGCGGTTCCTACTCTCGTGTCCGGTTTAGCCGGTCATACAAGGCATCCCTACCAAGGACTGCGTCAGTCAGACTGAAATATGTGCCACAAGGTCACTTATCCGGATTAAAGGGTAAACATCTGCATGTGGCATAGCAAACTTCGATATGGCCTTCGAAAGCTTAGGAGCACCAGCTAAAAAAATTAGCAGAAGATTGGAATAAATGTTATATGAGAAAAGCTGTTTGGTTAACTTTAGTTATTCGAATCCGCGCGCCTAACACGTGCGGGCAGCCAGATAACCTGAAATGAGCACACCTGAAGCGTTTAACTTCTGATCAGCAGGTCGTGGGTTTGAGCTCCGGATGGAGCACCATCTGGGTTTGGGTATGACTAGATGATGACGGCTAAGAAACCAGAAATTTTAATTTCAGCCTCTCTTGTCTGTGTATATAATGCTAGCCGCTATGCGGTTGCTGGCGGGGCTCGAGAATGAGCCTCAAGGCAGAACGGGATGACTGAGATCCGTTAGCGATCGGTGAGCGTTCATGAGCGGGTGTTAATATTCCCGATCGGAACCGGCAAGACAACGAGCCAGCGGCTCAATGGTTAAAGCTTTGGATTTATGATCAACAGGCCACGAGTTCGAGCCTCAGGTGGGGTGCCACCTGGGGTTGAGTACGGCTGGCTGATAACGGCTACTAAGCCAGAAACGATCATTCCAGTCTCCCTTGTCTCCGTATGTCATTCGATAGAATCAATCGTTGGAACAATAACTTTATTCGTCTGATTCCTCACATTTACATTCGAACATATCATCAGAGGCAAAATTGAAGAGACATTGACAGATACAGGGGGGCTACAGTATTGCTATGTGACGGCTGCTATGCTGCCGCATATTTTCTGATAAGTAAGATACCTTTAAGTCACTGACTTCAGAATGCTCATCACGATTGCTGACAACGGTTACAACATTGGACTGATATTCGGCTTGTCTCGCCCATTTTACGCAACTCCGGAGTTAGACATGACCAGCTGGCAACGACTAATAAGTCTGATAATTTCCTCCTGGTCTTTCTTGACTTTGTCGATACGCCTTTCTGCCCCATCGCTCGTCGCTTTTTAGTTGCCTACGAGGGCTCTAGCTTGAGTGCCTTGGCATTTCGACAGTCGTAGTCCGACGATGATCAACAGTAGAGTGGTGCAGGTACGGTGACTGGCCCCGGACTTTTGCTGCATCTACCTCACTCTCTGTTCCACTCCCCCCACCTGAGCCCGGTGGGAATCACCGATCGGAGATCATCCTCCTTACGAGTCTGCCCGGCCAGAGACTTAGAACTGAATATGGAGAGGGGAGAGTGGGTGGGCGTTGCAGCTGACCGTGGGTCGAATAATCATAACTCAAGAAGCCCATGACTAACGCCAAACTGGAAAATGTGACCGGAGCCTTGGGAATTTACTTCGTTCATCCTCAATAATGATGCGCGTTTTGCCGTCAATGTTCCAAGTAATCTACCTGTGTCTAGGACACATTTTTACCTATCACGGGATTATCAGTTAAATCAAAATAGCGGCATGTTCCGATTTCCAGACCATATCATGTTCCTATGAAGTAAGGACATGCGTGTTTCATTTACTTTCAAACTGGAGTTCCTGGTCAGTGCCATTTTGCCAAAATATACTGTTGCTTTTTAAAAAAATTGACCCCTAGAAAACCCAGTTAAGCCAGATAAAATCAAATCAGTATCACAATTTTCCGCTCACTCTAATTTCGGTTAACCTAATTCAAAGTAAGGTAAATAATAATCAAGGGAAAAGATTACCAGACCAGCCCGATGCAAAGTGCTCACGACCTTGAGCAGTACGCGGAAAATCTAAATTATAGGAATAAAGACCTTACTGTCAAAGACAAAAGAGACTTGAATGTCCATTTCTGGCTCATTAGCCGTCATCAGTCAGCCATATTCAACCCCAGGTGTTGCAACATCTAAGGCTCGTACTCACGACGTGTTGGTTAGATGTCCACTGTCCTAAACACCTCTCCTACCTCCAGTCTTCTTGATTCGAGCTTAACAACGGGCCCGGATTTGGGAGTGGACCAGAGAGTGAGTTGGACGCGTCGAAGGTCTGTCCTCACTATAACCTAGCGCAGGCTATCGTCCCTGTACCATCTTGCTGTGGAGCCTACCCTGCACATTGTCAAAACTGACGGTCGAGCTGTCGCCCGACCCACTGAGCCACAGGCTCCTGGTCCTGCTGGTTGCCATCGGATATGGTGGTGGTGGTGGGGGGAGAGAGGCTGCTCACCAATTGCGTTACGGAACCCACTCATCCCGTTGTGCCTCGTTCCGTAACGTGATGGGTGAGGGGCCCCACTACCGCTATCTAAACCATGTCGCTATCACCTTACTTTCTGCGTCTGTGCGCTCTCCGGTAGGGTCATCTGAGTCACCCGTTTGGTTGTCATCTTCCTCTCCCCGTTGCGTAGACAATGCCCCACCCGGCACCATCAGCTAGGCCATACAGGTCTCTGTATAACTGTTATCTATGTACGCTATGGCTTTTTGTTTCCGCATGCTGGCAAACGCTTTTTGCTCTAACGACATATTGCACCTGGTGACTAGGTTTTGCACTGCTAACCTATGAACTACTCCTCTGGCCTTTTGGCCTAATCAAAATTTTCACCCAAAAGATATAGGCAATGGCGTGATTCATCGCTAGTATGGAGTTTCGTGTCCAGGAGCATATGTAAGATACAGTAGTAGTAGTAGTAGTAGTAGTAGTAGTAGTAGTAGTAGTAGTAGTAGTAGTAGTAGTAGTAGTAGTAGTAGTAGTAGTAGTAGTAGTAGTAGTAGTAGTAGTAGTAGTAGTAGTAGAAGTAGTCATCTCTTCTAAGAACATCCTAGTGTAGGCAAATAATAAGAGTGACATATCATATCGACTTGCCCAGAATGAAAACTGTTAATTTGTGGACAATTTTATTCGCTAAGTCGAGTGCCGTGTCGCTTACTTGATTGGCATTTTTCACATTGCAGTTTTATTCAGAAATGCTTAATGGGTTAATTTGTTTAACCAAAGCGCTAAAAATTGATACACAGGTGAGGGTCACGTGCTTAGTTGACCGCTAAAAATCGAGTCCTAGGAGAAGGTGGCATGCTGTACGATTTGTAAATTTAATCAATGGGGTCCTTCGTCCTAATTCCCTGTTAT
This sequence comes from Schistocephalus solidus, assembly GCA_017591395.1. Lineage (NCBI taxonomy): Eukaryota > Metazoa > Platyhelminthes > Cestoda > Diphyllobothriidea > Diphyllobothriidae > Schistocephalus > Schistocephalus solidus. Next base: position 74,876 of record WEDG01000825.1, on the reverse strand, counting down.
ACTCAAATAAATGAGCGCTGTCTGCCTGACTAATGGAGACCATAATCTACTTCTTCATTCGCTTGCTTACGGATGTGCCTCGCACACGTTGTTGGCTACCTGCTACCCTTCGTGTACTGGTAACGAGATAATACTTTGCCAGCCGAGATTTCAGACTTTTCCACAATTCACGTCTTTGTACCTTATTTTCTCTCGCGTCCGTGTAAACTTCAAACTGCGTTAGTTAGCATCCGTGGGAATAATCGGCGCTCATAGCAATTTTCCATTGGCTGGCTGAGAAACGAAAAGTCGAGGCAAGCGCGCACAGCGAAAAGCTCTCGTGCTAAAGCGTATTGAAATGTACACGCAAGGTTGCTTTAGTTGATAAATAAGGCGCGACGTTGTGAGCCTTCGTAGCTCAGTGGTTAGAGCACTGGTCTTGTAAACCAGGGGTCGGGAGTTCAATTCTCCCCGAGGGCAGCAATTTTTTTGATAAAATCACCTGCTTTCGAGGGCTTCTACACTAATTACCGTTGCTTTCCACTGGTAGGTGCACCGGAGTGTCCACCATAGGCGTAGTCGATTTGCTAATTTGTATGCAGTCAAGCCTTGTTTACTGTTCGATTTAGAAACTCTAATATCCAATCGGAGGATGAGGCCAAGCGGCTGTTTTCAGTTATGTTGGGGGTGTGGACGAGAATATTCCATCGACAAGGACGTTATAAACGTGAGGATATAGAACTAACAATCCACGACTTGACAGGTCAGTTTATATAAAGAAATATACAACACATTTGTGCATCGAATACATCCCAACTGTGTACTCCAAAGGCAACATCTGGGATACTAATATGCTAATATTCCTTGGCTATAGCCATCTGGCCCCCGTGTTAAAAGTCACTTTTGCAATATAGCTTCAAAAATAATAAAAATAGACACACATGAATAACCCAGACCCTTAGGGTGGGAAGTGTTGCACTGGCCTTAACCTAGGTGTGAAGCTTCAAATTTGTCATAGTCCTAATACTAGGTAGGTAGTTGTTACCAACCTCAATTCGTACTGTTCACGGGGGCCAGACTGAACCATAGTCAGTGCTGCATTTCGTCCAGCTTCGGGTCTCTATTGGAACTGTTGGCAGAAAATAAATTTCGATTTGCCCTATTCCCGGTCCTTTCGATGTGGTTGGAACCTCCCACCGCAGCGGCTGTGTGGGCTGGAGCAGACACAATCATTTCCGAATCGTTTATTTCGGGCTTTCAAATACTTGGGCTGTTTACTGTACTGACCTATTGGCGGTCGGGATTGCTTATATGCCTCCGGCCCGGGAACAGGAACCGCTGGTGACTTTACGCCAAATTCTAGCGGAATGACGATTAGGGTTACGGTTACGGTGGGAATTAAGAGTTACGGTTAAGGTTTGGGTTAGGGAAGGGAAGGGAAATTTTTACCCTTCCTGGGATTTAGCACAAAGTCGCCTGTATTATTTGAGGAGGACGTTCCTATTCCCGTGCCCTTTCGGGTTACCATATGAGCACTTCTGACTCTGTTATGTCTTATAATTTTTCCAACGGAGACCAGTAATATAACCGTGAGCAAGGGACCAGGTCATGAGTGTTCCTGCGGGTAGGAAGTGATAATAGGTACGCCCATAGTACAGATGACCTTAAGCTCAGTTCCACGGGGATAAGGGTTAAAGTTAGGTTTAGGAGTTGAGCGTAAAACCAATTCTCATACGGTAGGAGGAGGGGTACTTAGTCCCGTGTTCAGCCTCCAATTCGTACCTCCGGAGTACGTACCCCAACTTATATATGTCAAGCACTGGATGACCTTGTGAATATAACTCGATTCCAAGTTGCAGAGTAACTAAATCAAGCGAGCACTTATCAGTCTGGCTTTCCTATCTAATTTTTGAGCATGATCGTCTGCTGATGGAAGATAACTCAGAAACGCCATTTCAATATATGATAGTGTGGGGCTCACCGATCTGCTTAAGGAACATGTATGTTCCGTTGTGCCCTGGAGCTCAGACTAGAGCTCTCGCAGGCGGTCGCATAGCGCCGTGTAGCATATGATGAAATGGAACCGACAAAGACAAGGGAGACCGGAATGGCCATTTCTGGCTTTTTAGCCGTCATCAGCCAGTCATACCCAATCCCAAGTGTGGCACACCTGGGATTCGAACCCGCGACCTTTGGTATTTGAGTCGAACGCTCTACCATTGAGCCACGGGCTCGTTGTTTTGTCAGTTGTGATCGGGAATATGATGATAGTGTGGGGCTCACCGATCTGCTTAAGGAACATGTCTGTTCCGTTGTGCCCTGGAGCTCAGACTAGAGCCCTCGCAGGCGGTCGCATAGTGACATGTAGCATGTTCTTTTAGGAAATCGCATCGTTACGGTCGCAACTGTATTTGAGTTTCAATATCACCGACCAAAACATGTAATTTGTGAGTCGGTGGCCCAGGTACTCGAACTCTTGACGAAATTTCCGATGGTTATTTGAGACCCAGTTTACACCTCGAGTACTCCAACTCTGCGGTGGATCGTGATTGCCTGCTAATGGCTAATAAGCCAGAAGTAGGCAGTCCAGTCCCTCCCGCCTTTATTAAAATTTCTTCTAAGCAATCTTCTGATTGACAAATACCTGAACGTATAACTAACCTGGATCCCTTATCTTGATGTAAAGTGTTATAGAGGAGAAGAATGTTCGTATCTTCAATAATATTTGTAATGAAATGAGATCACTAGGGTAGGAAGCTGAGCATGAGAAGAAGTATTGTGAACTTTCAAAAATTCTAAGATATGAAGATGTTACTATTGGTGTTTTTAGATGAGGGCTGCATGCAAACGCAGCTATCGCGAATTGTTATTCGCAAAGATTATGGCCACTGGAAAGACCATTTACGGCTTATTAGGGCTCGTCAGTCGGCCAAACCCAACCACAGCTGCCATTGTATTCGAGTCTGGAAACCACACCTAATGGTTCGATTGAGTTGTCAGGCTTAACTTCCGTTGACTGAGCTCTAGAATATGCAAGGTCGCGTGAGAGTAGTATTCGTGGCTCTATATTGATTTCAGGACTGAAAACATCTTTTTTATTTCGCCGTTGGGTAGGGGTTTAGAACTTAGCTGGCCCATCCCATAGCGATGAGCAGCTGCTCCATGCGCAGTGCTTCGGACAAAAAAGAGGTACACTGGTCTCGTCATTCCTGGTCTATGGGTCATACTCAATCAGTCTGGTTATCGTTTACTGATACCTACACGCATGGCTACACAAAATGGCAATTAACATATGGGCCCCTCGTAACCTGCAAATGTTACATAAGAAGTATATTTTTGCATGCCACAAGCAATTGTGGCAAGTGCCTGAGTGAATACAACAAATGCCGGAACGGGATACGTATTTGTTGCTGTCATCTCACGGGGACTAAACGGGCATTGACGTACATCGAGTAAAGGCGTCTTAAATGGTCCCTGTAGACAAAGCTGTATCGTAACCAAGTAATAAATTGCTGTCGAAAAAAACTACTATCATAATGTTCTGATTTCTCTTCTTGCACATCTAGTTTATACCAATCACCAAGTCGATCCCACCGAGGCCTTTCAGGTTGTCAACCGGACACCAACCAAAATCCCTAAGGGCCTACGTCAACGGGTGCTGGCAACAGCCGAGGCAGTGGCTATACGGCTAACGAATCCAGTGCTGTGCGAGCAGAAGACGCTTATGCAAGCGCTCTCTCTTCCATGGCCGACGCTCACTTCAGGCGGTGAGCATACATTGCCCTCACCCCATGGTGACCGGTGTTCAGTGCGTGTACTTGTCAGTGATGTTCTTCATCCGTACTCGACCTACGAGCATCACTCACAGCCTTCGCTAATTCCCCCCCCCCCCCCCCATCTACATTCCAATGACCTCCACATGTCGACCTAGCCATGCGGGTAGCGTGAGAACGATGACTATTAACCATAACTCTCGTATTTTCACTCTCTATCTAACTGTATAGACCCGATGATTAGTTACTGAAAATACGTGCTTGCTGAATGGAATTTTCAAGTTTAACATTTGAATACTTGTGGAACTGATAATAGTTCCAAATAACGATATGACACAGGAGTAAGAACCTCCTGGTAATGCCGTTGACTTCCAAGAAGGGAACATATTCCTGTATTCTGACGCCAAACATAACAGTTAACGTTGAATAAACCCTAGCACTAATTCTAAACCTAACCCACTCCCGTATCTTGATCCCGGTAGGATATGAGAACGGAACGTCCAGTAATACAGGTGACCTTATGCTAAATTCCAGGAATATAAGGGGTAGGTAAAGGGGTTGGAATAGGGTTGGGGTAAGGCTTGGCGTTGGTACCCTGGACTTGAACACGTGGTCATCTGTATTACTGGGAGATTCGTACTCCCGGGCCTTACCGTTCGCTAATATTCAAAAATGTTGCCTTTCAGCTTTACGTGAAATTCACGTTTTTACTGGCAGCATATTCCAAACTATTTTGATGGTATGAGCTGTTATGTGAGGTACGAAACCTTACGGACAGATGAGCTCCCTTTCTTCGTTTATTGGGTGATGGGTGTTTCTACAATGCACGTATCAGACCTTAGAATTCTTCGTGAATTTATTGCCCTATTTAAAAAAGTTTTTTTTAAATAATTCATTATCTTCGTAGGACTTGACAGACGTCTCACCACAGATTAAAACATCAAAAAGCTGTCTATCGACCAACATACTGCCAACGTATTTTGTAGTATAATATTAAGATTTAAGCGAAATGTCATTACATACAGTCTAAGTATGCTTTCTCATAGTCATGATCTTGCGTCGCAGAAAATATTGCAAGGACTAAGATAGCCGAAACAAAATGTACGCTGGCCATTGCTGATAATCTGAACTATCTATTGCAGCATCAGGCCCACTGTGTGCGTGAAAAGAGGAGCTTCTGAGATGACTGTCTTTTTTTAAAGTCCTTTTTATGCAAAAATAACACAGATCACGAGCGATGGTACGTGCGCTAGCATTGGCTGTTTCACTCGTGCGTGGGCGTCTGCCATTGGCTGGCTAATGCGTGCGTAGCTGTGTACTAAGACTGCGAGGTCGATTGACGGCGGAGGGGGGAGGATTGAAGTTCCAATTAGCGTACGGCGGGCTAAAGCCTAGTGAATAGAGGAAGTTCTTATTGCACCAGCCCAAGCAGATGCCACAGGATGGAGCGAAATCGCCAACCCTCCTCTCCCCACCCCAAACAGGTAGACAGGTTCATGTGGTTGAGCAGCATCAGGAAGTCTGTTATCTGGCAAAGTAACCTTCAGAAACTCCATAGGACATTCCAGTGGAAAGTGTTGCCCGTCATCAGAGCAGTCCTCTGTCGGATTTGTTGGAAGCCGGACAGCGAATATACTAAGTGGCATAACTCATGAAATATGCGAACCAGCTACAGTCAGTCGCGAACTTGTTCATATGCATCGACAAAACACCCTATTAGTAATAACCTTCAACCAAACGAAAATCAAACAACGGAAGGGTTGAAAGTTGTAGCAAATTCGTCAGAAACAGGAATTTCCTTAAGAAAAGCGGTCGAAAATTCCAATAATTGTGACAAAAAAGATAACTAAATTTTTAAAAGTGCATAATAAAAATCTAAATAAAAATAAAATAAAATCTAAAACCCCTTCTGTTGTTAATATAGACTATGGCAACCGATTTACTGTTTGGAGTAAGATTATGTTTCAAGATGGTTTCAGGAGGGTTGAATGCATTTTCTTCGTGTTTCAATTGATTGAAAGGCGGTTGAATATGGTGAAGAGGATTTAACGTGCTCTCATGGGTAAGGCCATCCCAGCAATGAAATTATCAACATATCCCACGCCAGGAGCCCGACTACTGACTAAGTTACAAATATAATTACTAGGTGCAAACAAATGGATGCTATTTTTGGTTGTGGTAGACGGGTGCTCACCGATCGGTTATGGGGCTCACTCTAGAGCCCCACCAACAGCCGCGGAGCGGCTGGTGCTATAGGTAAAATTATACTACCGACAAAGACAAGAGAGACTGGAATGGCTATTTCTGGCTCATTAGTCGTCCTCAGCCAGCCTCAGGTGCCCCATGAAGAGGAGCTTTGCTTGAGTTTTCAGCACATATAAGTGTGGTATGCGGCCTAGAAGAAGTCTTTCAGAATCTGATTGCTTGACTTTTCGTGAAAAATTATCTCAAACACAACTGTACAACGGCAGACGTGAGCGACCATGGATCACAAAGTGTTGACATATTTGAAGTTCTGAAAGGGTTGGAAAGTTGTCCTAATCACATTCGTACCCAGTAGCTAGCCGAATTTCAATGGAAGACCTCTTCAACCAGCCCCCTGAAAACTGCATGTTTAAAAGACCGCAAGGTAGGTATTGTGGGGTTTAGTTGCGAAACAGTCAGCGTTATCGGCGGGGTTCGAGTACACGATAGAAACCACAAGGCATTAGTGCAACTATCGCTCTAACCGCCTGAGCTACGAGGATCCGACAGAGGACCTTAAGATTTATCACACGCGAGATGGGTTAATGTGATTAACCATTACTAACACTGTCCAAACAGGTTAGTAGGAGGCTTAGTTTCTAGGTTTTAAGGTAGAGCTGAGCCATTTAACTGGCAACTCGTTGTGTGGGCCCGAATGCTGACTAGGGCACCGAGCTTTCACAATTGGACAGTCCGCTAGGAGCAGAAATACTCTGTTTAAGTTTTTTATCTATTCATATTTTATTGTATTGCCTGGGAAGGAAGTAAAAACATGTTATTTATTTTAGCCGTTTTGCCGATGATTGTGTCCATACGTGCATACTTTGAAGCCCGACTTGCATTTTCATTTCTTTTAAATGTTCCAGGTCTCAAGGTACGTTTATTGGCCTCTTAGTAGACACTGAATAACTTTCAATACTACTATGAGCAGTATTACCAACTTTTAAGACACTTGGGCACACATTTTCCCTGTTTGCACAATCCTTGAAACTGAAATACTGAAAATGAAACTGAAACTGAAATACTGAAACTGAAACTGAAATACTGAGGTTTTTTCGAGTACAATGTAAAATCTGCGCGTTGCATGCATCAAAATTGTGTTATGAGCATGTACACATCGGCTTAAGACTATTTCCCATCCCCCTCATTTAAACCATACTGTCAAATGGGATACAAATCTTAAAAAATCCAGTCGGTGCTTCCCAAGTTTCAACGCATTCTGTGTATTCATCCCCTTTTTACTATTTTTTCCTCCGAAAGGATAGGAAAAAAATGCAACTTAGGGACAATTTTTACAGAAAAATGTCCATCGGAGAAGACAAATTTATTTTGGGAAATTCCGTAATTTCAAAGCCTGTGTTGTTGTGTGTCCTCAAGGCCTCAAAAGTACGCGCAACACACGGTGTCTTGAGGCGGTTTCCCAAAAAAATCATTCTTTACATCGCCATAGAAGAAAGTTTGCCAACTCTAAACATGACACACGTGCATACATAAGCAGAGGAAAGCAAAGTACGTGCGCACACACACACGAACACACATTCCAGTATGTGGTTTGAATCCAAAAAAATTGTGCTTTCACGTAAACATGGTGAGCTAAGCGAAAACAAACAGACATCGTATAATCCAGTACCGCCGCACTAAAAAAACTGCCACTTACCCTACGGTGGGGGCGACAGCAACCCCGTAGGCGGCCCAGGCTAACTCGGGTCGCTCTTCCGCTAAAACAAAACCATGCCCCATAGTGGAGTTCAACAGCCGTCTGGTGTGTCCCAGCAGCCCTATTTAGGAACAGCAGTGCTTGCCTCCTCGCGGAGGAAGGGGCTAGAAAAGGTGCCCTGTACAAATGCTGGGTATTACGTCTTCTGCAACCGGCTGCGACTTGCAGATCGCAAAATACGCAGTAGTAAACCTCAAACAAACAACAATAACCTTCATCCCCCTCGCCCATACCCTCCGAGCTGCTCGGGTGAGTCCACTCACACTAGCAGCCTGGAATGTTCGTTCCCTTTTAGACAATCCGAGGAGAAACCGGCCGGAACGGAGGACGGCGCTAGTTGCTCGAGAACTGGCGCATTACAAGGTGGACATTGCTGCTCTGAACAGGGTCAGCTGGGGGAGGTGGGTGCCGGCTCCACCTTCGTCTGGAGCGGCCGGACAAAGGCATCACCCAACGCGACACTGGTGTTGCCTTTGCCATCCGGAACGACATCGTGGGACGTCCGCCCTGTCTGCCGCAGGGTATCAATGATCGCCTGATGAGCCTCCGCATGCCTCTTCGGGGAGACCAGTTCGCCACCATCATCAGTGCCTACGCTCCCCCAAATGACCAGCTCTGATGAGGATTTTTTGGAAGTACTAAGCAAATCTCTATTTTAAAAAAACTAAAAGCTGCTCTATAGGAGAATGTACGAACAAGCCTGTCTAGATAAAGGAAGTATGGTTAGCGATGCAAAAATTGATCATGCATTTTTTAAGAACTACAGAAACCTCGACAAGTATCCTACCGTTACAAGCATACCCATTTTCCATGTGGCCTTGCGCTAACTTTTGCGGGCGGGTAAGGTTTATATTTTTATCGATAGAAAGGTTAGCTCTATACTTAGAAGTTTTCGTATATGGGTTAGGCTTAGGAAACAGAAATAGGTATCCTCTATCCCAGGTATTCATCTCAAGAGTATACATAACAAGGTCCAGCTAATGAGAATTGTGGCGCTTCTAAAAATCAATGTTATAACTAACGCACTTTATATTAAACATTATGCTTTTTAGTAAATGCCCTGTCTTATATTTTCAATTAGTAAGCATACAATTCTTAAAAATTTCGAGTTTTTCTATAGTAGAAAGTATGCACAAGTCTGTCTGAAAAAAATTAATATCGTTAAGGTTGTCAGTAGAATGCATAGAAGCGTAAGATTTTTAGGGTTGGTACTAGGAGGGTTAACTTTAGCGCTGGAAGGAGAGTTAGGGTTAGGTCTCGGGAGTAGTCCTAACAATTTCCAACCCATCAACGTTTTGGAGCCTCTACAAATCAACCTCACACCTTACGGTCTTTATACTCACCGGTATGATTATTTAGAAACGGTCATGAACAGAGTTGACTGAACTGTCTTGTCATAAAAATAATATTATAGGACAGCAATTGGTTGTGTGGCCCTACAAACGAACATAATCAATAGGTAGGTAGGTGTGTGATACAGAAACAGTGACAATGCAGGTAGGGTTGAACTGTTTTGTTATAAATAATATTCTAAATCGATAATGATTTTTTAAAGTACTAGGGAGATAGCTATTATAATGGACCACCTGTATATTTTAAAAGTAAAAGTTGCTCTATAGGATAAAGTACGAAGGAGCCTGTCTGCAAAAAGGAAATATGGCTAGAGGTGCATAAATATATTATGCATTTTTTGTGAAATACAGGAACCTAGTCAACCTAGTTTCGACTCTGGCGGGCTTTTGAAATTGAGCCGCCATCTTTTCTGCTCTCAATTTCCCATGTGAATCCTCTTATATCTATGTCGGTTAGCCTATTTGACCCATTTTATACCGAATCTTAACCTTATTTGTTTTTTTTGAACAACAAAAATGAGGTCGTCGGCGCACGACGCTGGTGCCGTTTTGAAAGAAATCTAATTTGGTCGAGATTTTGAGATGCATTCAAGAATTATTCTTCATTAGGTTAATATGTGCATTCTTCGGCCATTTGTTTGTGATCTTCCGGTTTTGTGTGGCTTGTGTTCCCAACCTTATTCACGGTGAATGGAGGACATTTTTGCTGAAAGTTTTGGAAATTTACTTTCAAAATAAAGCGTAGCTCTCTCTCTCAATTCACACTAGTGGTCAAAACTGTTGCGCTCTTGGGAAGCTGAATGCCGACTTAAATGGTAACATTGATTTGCATGGTTCATTCTACTTCGGGTGATAATTACAGACTAAGTCACACTACCGAGCGCTTTTAAGATCTTAAGGTCTCCCAAAATCTTCGTCACACCGAAAGTGTTGGCGTTGGAAAGCGTGAGAGCGAAATGGCATAGTGTGTATTCAGAATAATTTGCCAGTGAGAGGAAGAGCATGCATGAAGAACTTACATTTGCTTCCTTCTCAGTCTGGCACGCCCTTAAAAACATTTTTTGAGAGTGAGCATCCTAATATCCCATGACCTAACCATAAATTGAATGACGATGACGACGACCGTGCACCGATAGAGCGCTCCTCCACTTAGATCGAAGGGGTGCATTCTTATGCAGGTTATGCTTAACCGTTGCCGATCCCAATGCGTCAAATTGTGTGGCAAATTTGTAGGGCAGTTGACATCTGGAGGAACATGTACTTCCCTGTCGTGCGGTGCAGAATAGATGTGAAAACTCCTCCTTTAAAAGGTACTTTTTTTCTTACTAAAAAGCCATACCGTCATATGGGTATCGAAAAACGTCGCAATTCACCAAGAGACCATGTGGGGCTTGCACGGTGTTCTTCTGTGGGCACAAGACCGGCTTACCTACCTAGATTTCAGCCACTTCTGCTGTTGTTAGAAGATGCTGTCCAGATGGGTTTTGGGCACTTTGATGTGCCCTCGTGACCTTTGGGTGCAAGGATGTCCTTAGCCTCACTGGGAAGTTTTCTCGCACCTACTCATGCGACCAATAGAACGTACTGCACAGGAACATCTAAACGACTCACATTCATACAAAGATGGTTTAGTTTGTCAAATAATCTGTACCTTGGCCGTTTTGAACGGGGTTAGTCTAGAGTATCACCCGGACATTAGTGGACGGGGATATCCGTGAAAGAGCTTGGTCGAGGCGTCTTCTCAGTAGTTCACTCGTGGTGTCCTCTTGAGCTGGAACTCGGAAAATGGACTTTTCCGCTGCAAATGATGCGAGTTTTGCTGATCCTTCGAGAACATTCTTTGATATGAACCGGTTCTTCTTCATTTTCTGAAAATGAGATATCAATCGGCAACGGACTATTTTAAGACCCCCATAACGAACACAATCGACAGGTAGGCGTCTAATAGGGGAACGGGGTTAGGGTAGTTTAATGGACTGGAAGGGGCGATACCACGTTAGGTATTGAAGGAGGGTTTATAAGCCCTACCTGCATGCCAACCGAACCTTCATATTATCCTCAACCCTAACCCAGCCCTAACCCAATCCTTGTTGTGCGTTAGGGTTAACATTCGTTGCTGGGTTAATAAGGTCACACAATGGTTCAATGCTCATCAGTCAATACTTCCTGAAGATGCAAATCGATATGTAAATAGTCACAGCAGCCGAATCGCATCATGATATAGAGATGACATAATACATGAAATGTCATGAATTTCGCGAAAAAACACTCTTGACATAAAACACCCCGAAACGTGTTCCCCAAAGTACCACAGCATTGAAATGACCATCCTTATCTAAAATAAGGCCGAGGCTACTTTAGAAATTATTGTTTTTTACTAACATGGATATATTTTTCTACCATTAAACGGAAATTTGGTAAATTACCACATTACAAGTCACTTAACTGGGATTAAATATCAGGAGGCAGCGTCGAATTAGGAAAATGTTGAAAAAGGTGCGAAATACTACAAATCAGAACGTTTCATTTTCATGTCCTACATTAATAAATCTGTTGAATATATAGAAACAATCCACCACAACAACAATACATAACGTCAGTTGGCAGAGCGATATTTGTAAAGTTTAATTTGATTCCCGTTTCTTGAAAACAATGCGATTTGTCATACCTGACTCCACCCGATTTCCATGGACGCAAAAGCCGCTTCTCCGGTTTCAAAAGGGACACAATGCAAGTAATCTTGGCATGTAGTACTTCAAAACACGGAGCATTAGCTGAATCTCAGGAAATGTCAGAGTTGTTCCCCTGACAACACAAAGTTTCAGCAATTTTTTCCTCAGAAAAGGGTTTCTGTGCCCCAAATTACTCGAATAAACAAAAACCGGTAAAACACTATGTACGCCATCCTAATCAATCCAACTTCGGTCCTGTAATTTAATTAGTAACGTAACCCGCTGATACTCAATCACAAACCAGACTGAAATTTCCAATTAAAAATTAATGACCCGCGTTTAGATGAAATTTGATCTGCGGATGTACGTTATACATTTTACTGGGGCGTTTCAAAACGGTGTTTGGAGGATTCGATGCGACTTTTTCATTTTGCATAGTCTGAGACGCGGTAGGCGCGTCACAGACCCAAAAACTTGCATAATGTTTCATGCCAAGACGTTTGTCAGTGAGGAAGAAATTTAAAATAGACTGAGTGGATGCAATCAAAAGCGAACCATTTTATGTCTTTCAAGCTAATTTTTCTTCCGTAAGATTGGCACAGGCGTTCTAGCGATGTCAGTAAATACTTCGAAATTTTCGTTCTCAATCGATAGCTCAAAATAATAAGTTCCGTGCTCTGTGTCTATCAAAATAAGGGAATTCTTGAATACTTTAGCCTAAGCAGGCGGCTCGACGTTAATTATTATGCAGATTAAGATTTTGGTAATATTGGCAGGCTCATCCAAACGGGCAAGCTAATCAGCAAAAAATTAATTGAAAAAATATTTCATAATAAGTAAGCACTTCAAAATTGTTTTGACAGGGCCTTTCAGCTTAAGAATGTTCAAGGAAAGAGTGGAACGTTGGAATGTCTTATGCACCTGTCTGGCATACAGATCTTTTTTTCTGTTGCGAAAAAAAGTACTTTGCTTTTTTTACACTAATGGTGAACTTCTCGTAGTTACTTGTTAAATATTTACATAGGCTTAGAAAGTACGGGTGTGTTTAAAGGGAAAGCTGTCTGCTGGATTGTTTTTAATGTATTTTTGGGTAAATGTTTAAATTAAAATGATTTTGAGCAATTTCAGGTTTTCTAAACACAAGTCGCTCATGTACATCTTGGCTTCATCTGATTTACTCGCACCGAAAAATCGAGTTTTGAGTTCTGTCAACTCCTTTTACTTTATAGTGATGCCCTCTTTAAGAAAACCACGTCCGAGTGTTCAGATTTGGTCTAGGATATTTAAGTGGTATAGAAAATTGCCTGAAGGAAAAGTAAAATTTATTTCTACCCTTCTTTAAGGAATTTTTCTTTATATCACAGCATGAGGCTTGTTAGACATAGGAAAAGGATTCTTTTCAGGGTTTTAGGCTCCGGATTAACTATGTGGAGTTCGATCATCATGTTTCATTAGCTTTGATGCTTGCTGCAAGTTGGAACAACTGGAAGATTACTCCGGACGTGGATGCCTGAACATGCAACTGCCATGCGGGTAATCGCACAAATTTCTTAAGTAACAACCCCTCTCAAAATGAGCGCTCTGGGCAACGAACGCGCAAATCGCTGGCTGTTTTGAATAATGTTTCTCTGATTCACTATCAAAAACTAAGCGCGACCATTTCCCCAGCCTCTGAAATTTTTGGAGTCTCCCTGTGCAGAGCAAACGGACACAGTGCGAAAGATTCATAAGCACAACAGTACTAATTACTTCTAACGATACCTTTCATTAAATGGTGATCGGGACCCGATATTTAACGACTTGGATGTTGATGGCTGAGGAATTACTGCGTCGTGGAAAGACAACTGAAGAAGTCGGTTGCAGTAGGGGTCTCGAACGTAGCCTATAAATGATCGTACATGGAACTACCCAAAAGTGAATCTTAGAAGTAATTTAAGTTAGGTCAACACTGGGGAATCCGTCCTCTCGGTACATCAGTGCATTTTTCACCATAATAAATCTAAAGCGCACAAGCCTCTGGTGGTGCAGCACTACCTGGAACGGAGTATGACTGGCTGATGACTGCTAGTGAGCCAGAAATTACCATTCCAGTCTCCCTTGTCTTTGTCGACATATGTCATCTGCCTTTACTTCTACTGGCCACTGCGCGTTTGTTGACGGGGCTCGAAGGGGAGCCCCAAGACATAACGGAATGAGTGAATTTCGTTAAGGATCGGTGAGCGTTCATCGACGAATGCCCATATTCTCGATCTAAACCGGCAAGACAACGAACCCGAGGCTCAATTGTTAGAGCGTTGCACTTCTGATCACCGGGTCGCGGGTTCGAGTCTTGGGTGGTGCACCAGGTAGGGTTGGGTATGACTAGCTGATAACGGTTAATGAGCCAGAAGGACCATTCCAGTCACCGCACCCACCCTCATCTTCGGCCGCCTTGACATTGGAGCGAGGTTGGTTAGGAAGGAGAAAGTGTAGTAGATGCATCGCAAGTCGGCCTCTCTATGAACTAATTCACAAGCTGCTGCGCCGATGCTACGCTCGCTCAATGTGGGGCCTAGGATGGATGTCATTGTTTTGTAATTCCATTTCTGAATTTTATTTTGTCTCTGATGATGGATTCAAGTGCGTATTCAGGACATCAGAGGACTGAATTTTTCACTTTTACCCTGGAGTGTTGGTTCGGTGTTGGTCGGCAAACGACGCATCTCTCACCGGTCGTCACAATTTTACGCACCTGCTGGGTCACTTGGAGCGATTAATATTGCAATCAATCATACTCTATGATGAAATGGCTAAGACATTGTTATGCTAATTACGCATGCATATGATACCGAGTGGATAAGTAACCACCTAGGCGTGACCTGTCAGGTTTGAGGTGTGCACGCGCAGCTTCGTTGCACGATTGTCCCTTTTACGTTGCCGGGGATGGATCTGAGAATGCATCGAATACGTCAGGTGAATAAAAAATACCGTAGCTGGGCTATGCCACAAAATCTTAACCGAAATTCCGAAATGTGTTTTCGCTTAGACAATGATTACTTTGTTGGAGTTCTAATATTGATTTTTGTTCAGCATAATCCCAAGGTATTTCCAGTCATGACAGGATACCGGCTTTTTAATGAATCTCTTTTGAGCCACGTGCAGAAATACACTCGAGAAAAATGACGACTTAAGTAACATTAGATTTTCAGGCTGATTGTCGATGCCTATATAAATTCAAATATAGTTTGTGCAAAACATGCACAGAAATATTCTCTTATAAGTTCTCTCTATTCTCTTAAGTTCCCTTATAAGTTACTTCTTCTTAAAATTTTGCACTTGCAGAAAAGGTATGTTGCGGTTTGAAAAAAAAACTTTTCATTTGGCGAATAATTTTAAACCTGATCTGCAGTTGCAACTGCGCTTAGGGTTTCCAAACTGCATGCTGTATATTTTCCGTTTTAGGGAGATCATGCATTAAGGGGACTTCATACGGGTCTCATAAAGTTTTGCAGTGGATATGGACCGTGCTGTATACTTCATAAGTTAAATTAAGAGGCGGGAATCTATGTGAGAAGAGACATTGAGTGGTCCTAAAAGAGCTTATGATAACAAAAATCCAACCCGACGTAATTTAGTACATAATGAGTGCAAGAAATACAATTTTAGTGGTTTCCTATAAAATATATTGGCATTTATAAGGGCATCGAAAATAAAAAGGAAAAATTCGTATTATTTTAGCAGTCATTTTTACCGAATTTAGTTCATGTGGGCAGCCAGAAAAAGCTCCTCAAAAAGCCGGCCTTCCAGTGTGTCTGAAATAATGTGAGGTTGTGCTGCACTATAATAAATATTCGAATCGCGTCCAAGTAAGCCTTCCTACTCGGAAACGCATTTCAAAATTTTCGCTAACATTTCATGGTTTAGGCCAGCTACTGTATGTTTCGTTAGTTAGCAAGAAGTAGAGAATATAAACGGTCCCTAAGAATTGGGTACACATGGGGTGATGGTAGCATATTTCTTAGTATTATTCGCCGACTGCCATTCCTAGGCTGTAAAATCTGGTAAAAAACGCCACCGAATATTATATGCACCCTGACCTCCTCTACTTTTACTAGTCGTTGGTAAATTGGTTTTCAGATTATTTACAGAATGAAGTGTGCTTATCATATATTTTTGCCTGATATTAATTTTTGGTTGTAGAAGGAAGCAACTTATTCGTCAGTAGCTGCGATCCTCCAGTCTCCAAATGCATCCTTATTAGGGAGGCTGCATTTGATAGTCCCTGGCACGGCTAAGATAGTCAGAATGTCCTGGTTGGTTGATAGTATTTTGAGTATGGCTGGCTGATGACACCTAATAAGTCATTCCAGTCTCCATTGTCTTTTGTAGTATTTTTCTTTTGACATGACCTAAGACCACGGAAACAGGAGCGAATTGAATCAACGACCTCCCGGCTTCACATCGGGTGCTACACGGTAAGTGATCCAAAAATTCAGATTTTATAGAGTATGACACCTCGAATGAAAGAGATAACAATTCGAATGACTTGGGGAGAAAGTTGATTGTACATGCAGCTAGAGCTCATTCATGAACGTCATTGTCGATCACTTGAAACATGTTAGGTGAGCCGATGCCATGCTTCACGCCCTGGAGCTCCGAGCTTAGAGTGTTTGGCACTTTGAAACTTTAGTTTGAACTTCAAATTGGCTAGATCCTAGGGCATGAGGTTTGCGGTGCTAGATGGCCACATCCTCCTAGGGAGGAGGTCTGATTTTTGTGACAGCCACTGTGGGGAGCGGTGGTGTTACAGGTAAGTGTCATCTAACATGAAGATCGCCTCCTAGGGGTCCGTTGATTTCTGGAAGATGTCGACGAGGTCATGAGACTCCAGCATCTGACCCAGGCACTCTGAACTGACAGGTTGCACTATTTGGGACCGAGTCACGGCGGCTGACGAGTGCGCCATGATACCCATAGCGGACATATCCGCGTGGAGTTTCGCCACCATCTGCGCTCTCGCTCTTTTGACTTCCGTTCTGCGGAGAACGACTTCGGCACATACAGGCGTTTTTAAAATAGGTTGCATTTATCAGGAAAAAGTAACTTCGCTTACGGAATATGGTTCCGATCAGCAATGGGGACTGCAAGGAATTATTGTACGACCCACCTAACGAACACAATCAATAAGTAGACTTTTAATACGGGTAGGGTGGCAATGAAAATACATTTATGCGCCCACCGTCATCGTTCAGATGAGCTGCTTTTTAACACTGAATGAGACCGTATGATACTCCTACCTATCCACGCCTACCGACACGCCAACCTAATCCTATCAATTGTGTTATTTGGGGTAAGCATTCATTGCCGGGTTAGTCTGGTCAGATACTAGTTTGGTGCTGAGCGCATTCGCGCTCAACTATTCACAGCAACTTTCGAACTGAACTTGAAAAGGTGTCGTCCGGAGGATGGCATAGTGGTGGAAATTAGAAGTTTCGGTATTAGAATTATCCCCACTTCTTTGAATTCCACATGTATATATTCCCTTCTAATTTTTGTTGGACAGGCGGCTGCATTTGGTTATCGCTCCCAAAGTGTCCTTTTGGGTGTATTCGGTCTTTGATTTTTCATCAATCCGCTGAGCATGGTAGCAGGACTAGTATTCAATCGCGGACATTGACAAGGGCAGGTCGGCGATGAATGGCCACACACAGTCGCCCCTCAATGGTTCGACTTTCTGATGACCGTACCTGACCTTTAATAAATGTGTAAACTGTGGATTTCGTTAGATTAGTACAAATTATCGCTTTGGTGATTGGTGAACGGCCTTTCTCAGCAAGTAGCCAGCAGACCGACAGGGGCTGTAGCTCGCGACCCAAAGCGCAACTGGACGAGTAGGTCGCGCAAGGCGATCGGAGTTTCTTCCTTGTTTACAAATGTTAACGCATCGTCCTAAAGCGTGAATAGCTCAAATTGACTTTCGCCTTGCATTCGAAGTCTAATATCTGTGGCGTTGTGGGGATATATTTCAGACGTCAGCTTAAATATTCATAGCAACTTTCGGACCGAGCTTGAAAGGGGCCTTCCGAAGGACTTTATCCGTTTTCGTGCATTTGTTTTCTCGGGAATTAAATAAGGCAAATATGTAGTGTCACCAGAATGGCATAGTGGTGGAAATTAGAAGTCTCGGTATCCAAAAGCGCACGACCGGTTCGTTGCCCTGCCTACCACCACCACCACCACCATGATCACCGTCAACGACAGGAGCAGCAGCAGCAGCACCAACAACCTAAACAACAGCTATCCGTTAAACTTGATGGAATAACTGGCTTTTGTCATGGAACTCACATTCATCGCCTAGTTCGGATTATAGGGAGCGAATAGAGGCGCTCTGTTTGACTTTGGAGCACGAGAACCAAGCTCTTCCGGACGGTCGCATGACAACTAGTAATAAGTACTCAGATCCTCTTGTGAAACAATAACGGGGATCCTAAAATGGGTATTCATGATTCATTTTTCGTCACCAACGCGTCCCAGGTCCTACATTTAGACCTGATCTCAGTGGGTCACCAAACGGAATCAGTGGCTAGGCTTTTTGCGGACAAATAATGCAATTCTCCCGCTCAGGTAGCGCCCTGCCGTAGTCAATGTACTTACTTTCGCTTCCCTTCGTGTCAGAAAGTCTCTCCTTTTTACCAGATAATGTATCCTCTTGCTTCCACGCTTTTCGGATTTGCTCCCAGCCTACCTTATATTGAGTTAGCATCCCAGCCTTCTATCTAGCAATGCTCCTGTTAGGGTATACAACGTGCTCCATATTGACTGCGTACTTTTATGAACGTCATAGGATGTATTATAAACAGCTTGGAGGAATGCATGGTTTTGCTTAAAGGGAAGTTTGCAACTTATATTTTGCAATCACCATTGGAGCAAGTCTGACGGCAGGTCGGGTTTCTAACACTGGAAGATAAAGTTTGTTGGAGTGGGAAGTTCGAAGAAGCTGACTTAATATTCATACCAATTAGCCTGTTTTTTTAAAAAGTACCATTTGCTCAGGCGTTCGAAAAGGCACGCACTTAAAGCTGGTGTGATTGGCATATCGTGGGAAAACATAAGATGACCTAACTCACGTAATGTGTGATCGAAATTTGATTAAGTAGTTTAGGATACAGTTGGTCTCGTTATGTTGGTTGGTTTGTTGAGTTGATTTGAGGCTCAGAAAGCCTTTTTCGAAAGAACACTATATGTTCAAGCTTACATGTTGAAGAGAAGCAGACAGAATTTGGACTAAATCGGAGGTTGCAGGACATCCAATAATTGTTTTATTTTATTTTAAATCGCGGAATAAAGTTCATCGTTCTTGTGCATTGTGCTATAAAAGAAGATTGATATAAGTAAGAAGGGTTTCAACTAGGACCCCTCTTAGAACCGAAAAGTTCGATCTAAAAATCTATGAAAATCAGATGAAGCCACACGTAAAGAATCACATTTTATCCCAAAGCAGGCAAAACAATCCGCTTTATAAATTATTTTATGCAAGTGGCTGGCGCTTTTTGCCACAAAATGCAGGAATAAATTGTTTACCATTATTTTTGTTTTACCATATGTGAAAATGAAGACAATTAACAAAATACATGCAAGATGCTGTGGAGATTGAAAAAAAGCATCTATATTAAATTGGAAGTAAGCGATAAGATACTTTTGTATAGTATAATTTCCGCTTATTCGGAATTTAGAAACGCTATGGACAGAAGATTAGCAGCTTTCGCAAAATCTTAGTATGTATTCGGATACTCTGTTGTGTAAGCAGTCTCAGAACCGGGCAGTAAAGTAAATGAATGTAGCAATAAAGCTGCAATTTAAAGCCAAAAGTGAGTTCTTTCATTTTCAGCAGAAAATGTATCACTTATTTTCAGAGAAGTCACAAAAACGATAAAACTGCCACATTTTCACCATGACTTAATCTTGGAAAAAGATCAAGTCCGCATACATTTGTCAGCGAAGTACCTAATTAACAGGCTCTCTAAATGAGTAAATTATTATAAAACCTTTTTTTAAATTGATCTTAGGCATATTAATTGTCAACTTTTGCTGTTGATGTTCCTTCATCTTGACCGTGAGTTTTCATGTTTGGATGAATCTACACGTAAGACGCAAACTACCATCTCCATTAGAAGGAATATCCAAAAGCTCATGAATTCCCTGAACGCTTTCAAATGCTTTGAAGGTTTTGATAAACACATATAATATAATCTACATTTATTGCCAGTCGATTGTAAACAGTTAAAATCGGGAAATATTCACCGGTATTTTACGGACGATCGGAAATTAATTGTAATCCAATACCCGAAATGTATATAAGGCAGTGTTACGAAAGGATAGTTAGTTTACTATACACAAAAGGGTATGTCTACGTAATCACCTCAAAATTATGTTAACATTTATTCGTCGCATTTACAGTGATTTTTGCACGCTATCAGAATTTGCCGTTTTTTAAAGTTAACATTTTTTAATCAAATAATATAAATTTTCAAATTTTCTCCAAGTTTTCAATGCGCTTAAGGTTGTTCATTATTAGTTTAGGGGTTTGTTACATGCGTTGGTGCTGGTTTGCGTGAGTTAGGTTCTCTGCTGGGCAATAATCACTATTAAAAACCCACCTAAGTGTGCCTTTCTAATCTATAGGAATTTCAGCTAATGTTTCGTGATTGAGGTCACCTCTTATTGCCAGCAGTTGTTCAAAAAGACCTGAGCTGCTGGGTGATAAGCAACCAACCGAATGCACGTTTAAGTTGTAAGCCAGCGGGGTGTGTCCGCCGGATAAGTGTGAGTAATCTGCACTTCCTGTTTTTTTGTGGATGAGTGTTAATCCAGATGTTTAGCAGATTTTCAGCCTACCTGCTTGCATTGCATTAACAAACCCCTCATGCATTTGGCAAATGTATTCACAGACGGTCGGACTCGCTTACCGACCACAAACAACCATGGTCCAGCGCATCTACCACATGGCCCGGTTAGGGGGTAAAACATGTGCCCCATGATGGAACAGATCAACTGACATCTAAAACTCCCTACTGGGAAACATGTTTGCTGTACGACTGAGTTCTTTTTTATGTCTTTATGGTGTCTGGGTCGCCTCCACGAAAACCTGCGGTAAGCCACCGGAGGCTAAGCCACATCAGCGCACACCATCTACATCTTAATGTGGCCTTTATGGCACTCCCACTCCGTGGGATCCGAGCCAGGTGTGGTGGCACGCCCAGGGGCGGCTCCGGCCGCGCCAGCCACCTGCGCCCTCTCCCATCTCCGGTCTTCTTGACTCTGTCTTACTACCGGGCTCAGGTTGGGGAAGAGGAGAGAGTGCGGTAGCTGCAGCGCAAGGCTACTATCACTTAAAACTATATCACGCGCCATTCACCGTCCCTGCTCCACCCTTCCATGGTGCATACTGTGGTTATCGTCGAAATCGACGGTCGAAATATCGTGTGTGAGAGTGTGTGTGTTTTCTGCGATTGCTCCTTCCTAACGTGACCTCTGGCTTCTCACACGTGTGAGATGTAAGTCGTTCAACCCCCTGTTGTGTGAAATCCTGGTGCTTGTGTTTGGTTGGCCTGGTTGTGTACGTAGTACACGTAGACGAGGTCACCAGCAGCTGCGCCCACTTCCGCATCAGACAACTGACAGGCTAGGACAGTGGTCTGACTGTGGGGGTGGGAGTGAGAGTGAGTTGGACAGGTCAGCGCAATTTCCTCACTATAAACAATCTGACGCGCTTGAAACTATCTCAGTGTGCTAAAAGCCGTGGCTTGGAAGGTTGCCAACTGACGGGATAACTCGGACCGCCTTGTCAGCCCAGTGTGTGTTTTGTGTGGAGTGGCTGACTGGCGGACTGAGAGTTAGGCTGCAATGGCTCCTTCTTAATGTGGCCTTTACGGCACTCCCACTTCGTGGGATCCGAGCCAGGTGTGGTGGTACGCCCAAGGGCGGCGCCGGCCGCGCCAGCCGCCTGCGTCCTCTCCCGCCTCCGGTTTTCTTGACTCTGTCTTGACACCGGGCTCAGTTGGAGGAGGAGGAGAGAGAGTGCGGTAGATGCAGGGCAAGTCTATTATCCATTTAAACTAAATCACGCGCAAGTCACCACCGCTGCTCCACTTTCCCATGGAGCATACGGTGGACATCGTCGGACTACGACGGTCGAACTATCGATGGTGTCTGGGTATAATGAAAAGCTGTTCAACAGCTTTCATGAGTCATATCACCTACTCTGCGTAATTCAACCTCTACCCACAGTAATTTTTATGTGTACTTTTTACTTTTATGTGTTAGTGCATAGGTCACCGAGGCATGTTGATCGGATAGGTGTGAACAAATACTTCCCGTTTTGTGTCTGTTTGCTACTCCAGATGTATAGCAGCTTTTTCATCCTACCTACCATCCTGACTGGCTTGTGTCAAAAACTCTTCATACATTTAGAAGTATATTAAGCGTGTGACCCTCACTGCATAAGGCATAGGGCGTACGTGTGATCGGCAACAATAGTAAACCAGCTGTCTGAGTCTTGTTGTTGTCGCATGTGTTGTTAGTAAGTACTTTTATAAGTAGCATGGGCGCTCTCTAACGGGTAGCAGTGCCTAGGAATCAGCGGGACCTACCGAAAGGGGCCACAAGTAAGCATGGTAACGAGGAGTTTATTTGGCTGTGGCTTGGAAGGTTGCCAACTGACGGGATAACTCGTACCGCTCGGTCAGCCCACTATGTGTGTTGATGTGGAGGGGCTGACTGGCGGACTGAAAGTCAGATTGCGCTTGCTCGTTCTTAATTTAGCCTGCATGACACTCCCACTCCGTGGGATCCAAGCCAGGTGTGGCGTCACGCCTGTGGGCGGTTATGGCCACGCCAGCCACATGCGCCCTCTTCCGACTCTGGCACTCTTGACTCTGCAAAGGCACCAGTCCCAGGTGGTGGAGGGGGAGCGAGTGAGGTAGATGCTTCGAAAGTCACGGCGCTTGCTTCCAGCCTGCTCGAACTTGGCGGTTGCATTTTCTCCAGTACTTTTAATATTAGCAGAGCCACTCTCTGGCGAAATCAGCAGGGAGATTCAAACTGGTCCACGAGTAAGCAAGATTACGAGTTTATTCGGCTAAAGCTAAATTGTATTATTACATGCCAAGGAAGACCATTTAGGGAGACAACTTGTTGATGTCCTCTGATCATAATTATGAACCCGAGGAAGGAATTTCACATTCAAATGCGAGGTAACCTGATCAAGCCATTTCTAGCAAGTAGACCGATTGTGTAACGTTTTTTTTACTTGCTAAAGCGTATTTTAACCATAGGCTGTCATTCTGGGAGAGCCTTCTAAGGTTAAGTTTTAACAAGATGGTCCGCTGTGACAAGAACTTCTTCGTCTAAAGCAAGCTCCAAGAACGGTCAACGACTGATGTTTTGGAAGGCAATTACATCCGTAGAGCTACCAAGCTCATGGTTGATAACGGACATCATTAATAGCAGGGTGTTCAGTGTGATATGAAGAATGCCTTCGGATAATGTCCCTTTTCTTCACTATGGAGAGATATGAATCCAACTTCTAACCAACAAGTCGCAAGTGTGAGTCTCAGGGTTATCACACCTGGGCTTGGGTATGATTTTCTGATGACGGCTAATAAGCCAGAAATAGCCATTTCAGTCGCCCTGGTCTCTATGGATAAGATTATCATGCTAACCAGGCTAATGGATGTACGGATACTGGATGGGGCCGAGGAACAACGGGACGAGTATGATCAGTAACGTGATCTGCGAGCATCCCACTGCCATTGGTTAATAGCCAAACTCTCCACCTGCAGCCTTCAAACCATGTTTGTCCCTGCAAACAGCTGAAATCTTAATCATGCCGAAAATATTTCAAAAAAGCAAATTGAACTGACAGAAAAGAAAGTGACCTGATTTTGCGCTTTCTAATCACACCGATATAAAACCGTTATAAACAACTGGTTCGTTTCTATATTCGACAGATTTATTAATGTTCGGATTTTTAGTATTTCCTAACTTTGGTCAAGATTTTTCCCAAATTTCTGCAGCCTCCTGATATTTAATCCCAGTTAAGTGACTTGTAATGTGGTCATTTACCGAATTTCCGTTTAATGGTAGAAAAATATATCCATGTTAGGAAACAATAATTTGTAAAGTAGCCTCGGCCTTATTTAGATAATGATGGTCGTTTCAATGCTGTGGTACTTTGGGGAACACGTTTCGGGGTGTTTTATGTCAAGAGTGTTTTTTTGCGAAATTCATGACATTTCATGTATTATTTCATCTCGATGTCATTATGTAATTCGGCTGCTGTGACTATTTACATATCGATTTGCATCTTCAGGAAGTATTGACTGATGAGCATTGAACCATTGTGTGACCTTATTAACCCAGCAACGAATGTTAACCATAACGCACAACAAGGATAGGGTTAGGGCTGGGTTAGGGTTAAGGATAATATGAAGGTTCGGTTGGCATGCAGGTAGGGCTTATAAACCTCCTTCAATACCTAACGTGGTACCGCCCCTTCCAGTCCATTAAACTACCCTAACCCCATTGCAATCGTTCCCCTATTAGACGCCTACCTGTCGATTGTGTTCGTTATGGGGGGGGGGTCTTAAAATAGTCCGTTGCCGATTGATATCTCATTTTCAGAAAATGAAGAAGAACCGGTTCATATCAACGAATGTTCTCGAAGGATCAGCAAAACTCGCATCATTCTCAGCGGAAAAGTCCATTTTTCCGAGTTCCACCTCAAGAGGACGCCACGAGTGAACTACTGAGAAGACGCCTCGACCAAGCTCTTTCACGGATCTCCCCGTCCACTAATGTCCGGGTGATACTCTAGACCAACCCCGTTCAAAATGGCCAAGGTACCGATTATTTGACAAACTAAACCATCTTTGTATGAATGTGAGTCTTTAGATGTTCCTGTGCAGTACGTTCTATTGGTCGCATGAGTAGGTGCGAGAAAACCTCCCAGTGAGGCTAAGGACATCCTTGCACCCAAAGGTCACGACGGCGCATCAAAGTGCCCAAAACCCATCTGGACAGCATCTTCTGACAACAGCAGAAGTGGCTGAAATCTAGATAGGTAAACCGGTCTTGTGCCAACAGAAGAACACCGTGCAAGCCCCACATGGTCTCTTGGTGAATTGCGACGTTTGTCGATACCCATATGACGGTATGGCTTTTTAGTAAGAAAAAAAGTAGCTTTTTAAAGGAGGAGTTTTCACATCTATTCTGCACCGCATGACAGGGAAGTACATTTTCATCCAGATGTCAACTACCCTACAAATTTGCCACACAATTTGATGCATTGGGATCGGCAACGGTTAAGCATAACCTGCATAAGAATGCACCCCTTCGATCTAAGTGGAGGAGTGCTCTATCGGTGCACGGTCGTCGTCATCGTCATTCAATTTATGGGATATTAGGATGCTGACCCTCAAAAAATGTTTTTAAGGGCGTGCCAGACTGAGAAGGAAGCAAATGTAAGTTCTTCATGCATGCACTTCCTCTCACCGGCAAATTATTCTGAATACACACTATGCCATTTCGCTCTCACGCTTTCCAACGCCAACACTTTCGGTGTGACGAAGCTTTCGTGAGACCTTAAGATCTTAAAAGCGCTCGGTAGTGTGACTTAGTCTGTAATTATCACCCGAAGTAGAATGAACCATTCAAATCAGTGTTACCATTTAAGTCGGCATTCAGCTTCCCAAGAGCGCAACAGTTATGATCACTAGTGTGAATTGAGAGAGAGAGAGAGAGAGCTACGCTTTATTTTGAAAGTAAATTTCCAAAACTTTCAGCAAAAAATGTCCTCCATTCACCGTGAATAAGGTTGGGAACACAAGCCACACAAAACCGGAAGATCACAAACAAATGGCCGAAGAATGCACATATTAACCTCAGGAAGAATAATTCTTGAATGCGTCTCGAAATATCGACCAAATTAGATTTCTTTCAAAACGGCGCCAGCGTCGTGCGCCGACGACCTCATTTTTGTTGTTCAAAAAAACAAATAAGGTTAAGATTCGGTATAAAATGGGTCAAATAGGCTAACTGACATAGATATAAGAGGCTTCACATGGGAATTGAGAGCAGAAAAGATGGCGGCTCAATTTCAAAAGCCCGCCAGAGTCGAAACTAGGTTGACTAGGTTCCTGTATTTCACAAAAAATGCATAATAGATTTATGCATCTCTAGCCATATTTCCTTTTTGCAGACAGGCTCCTTCGTACTTTATCGTATAGAGCAACTTTTACTTTAAAATATACAGGTGGTCCATTATAATAGCTATCTCCCTAGTACTTTAAAAAAGCATTATCGATTTAGAATATTATTTATAACAAAACAGTTCAACCCTACCTGCATTGTCACTGTTTCTGTATCACACACCTACCTACCTATTGATTATGTTCGTTTGTAGGGCCACACAACCAATTTCTGTCCTATAATATTATTTTTATGACAAGACAGTTCAGTCAACTCTGTTCATGACCGTTTCTAAATAATCATACTGGTGAGTATAAAGACCGTAAGGTGTGAGGTTGATTTGTAGAGGCTCCAAAACGTTGATGGGTTGGAAATTGTTAGGACTACTCCCGAGACCTAACCCTAACTCTCCATCCAGCGCTAAAGTTAACCCTCCTAGTACCAACCCTAAAACCTTACGCTTCTATGCATTCTACTGACAACCTTGACGATATTAATTTTTTTCAGACAGACTTGAGCATAGTGGTTAATATAGTGGTTAATATAATGCGCGTAAGGTACAGTACGACTTGATTTTTTCAACGAGTCTTCCTAACTCAAGAAATGTCTATATCAGAACTTGAGGTAGTTGCAGGGCAGGCATTGTCAGGTGTTAGTTCTGTTTTTTGTATTGAATTGATGTACAAAAAGCTGTTTAATAATAAAGATTTTCCTTCAGGTCGGTTTATTGATGGGAAAACTGGGCTACATGGGCCAAAATCCGACATTTCTTGCTAACGAGGATTTTCCTACGGTAGTAAAAGCTATTGATCAAAGCATTTTGTTTCTGTGCGCAGTATTATGAATGAAAATTAATATAAACCGGAAAAATTGGGAATATATACCTTCGGGGAACGGAATATTTTGTTTTGTTTTCACGAACATCAGGTGAATGCAGGTTGGAGAGATTACATAGTTTTCGGAAAACAAGGTCTAAAAAATCAAGTTTTGCAAATTTATGACATTTTGTACCAAAAACGCTCTAACAAACTTGTGTGAATGAACTTTGTTTTACCACACCAATAATTAGGACTGAAACGCGCATATATACAAGAGGTGATGACACGCCGTCACTTTTAGCTCTCACGGCGTAAGCGAAGCCTGTCAAGGGAACTTGAAACTGAAGGGGCAGAATATTGACATTTTATCGCAAAATCTTGTGCGTTTGAAATCTTAGAACTTGACTGAGAAGTAAGCACATATATCGAAAAACACTCCAATAGAAAGAGAGAAGTGAGATCTTTAATTTTCAGCAGAAACGGTATCCCTTTTTTCAGCGAAGTCGAAAAACCGGTCAAACGTTCCCTGTGTTTCGTTGACTTCCCCTTGGAAATACGTTAAGTACGCAGACATTTGACAGCGAAACATCTAATTAAAGCGCTGTTTAAAAAGGTAACTTATTATAGAAAGTTTTTGTAACTAATTATAGGCAGATTTTTTCCCGGGTTTTTTGGACGTTCGTTTTTCTCGGCAGCAAGTTTTCGTGTTTGGATAAATCTAAAAATATTACCCAGACGGACATCTGCATTAGAAAGAATGTCCAAAAAAGTCCCTAATTCGGTAAATGTTTTTAAGAAATATCTTATATTAAAATTTTTACTAAACACATCGAACGGAATCTACATTTATGAGCGGTCGACTGAAGACATTGAAAACCGTAACCCGAAATAGTTATGAAGACATTTAACAATAGAAAAGTCCTCTATATAAACAAAAATGGTACGTTTACGATTGCATCTGACAATCCTATTGAAATTTATTAGTCAGTGACTGGCCCATGAACATGTGAGCTTCTGAAATATTATATTCCTGTGACGTCTCTATCAGCGCAATCAAGCGAAAGGCTGTTTGCTTTGGCCAAACGGAAGAAAAACTGTCAATTCTCGTGAAGCGGTGTTGGGATATGGCAGTTCGACCGTCGATTTCGACGAGGTCCACCGTATGCTCCACACCAGGTGGTGCAGGGACGGTGACTTGCGCGTGAATTAGTTTTTAAGTGATAGTAGCCTTGCGCTGCAGCTACTGCGACTTTCTCCTCCTCCCCACCTGAGTCCGGTGTCAAGACAGAGTCAAGAAGACCGGAGATGGGAGAGGGCGCAGGTGGCTGGCGCGGCCTAAGCCGCCCCTGGGCGTGCCACCACACCTGGCTCGGGATCCCACGGAGTGGGAGTGCCATAAAGGCCACATTAAGAAGGAGCCATTGCAACCTGACTCTCAGTCCGCCAGTCAGCCACTCCACACAAAACACACATTGGGCTGACCACGCGGTCCGAGTTATCCCGTCAGTTGGCAACCTTCCAAGCCACGGCTTTTAGCGCACCGTGATAGTTTCAAGCGCGTCAGATTGTTTTATAGTGAGGAAAAATACGCTGAGCTCTCGACCTCACTCTCTCCCCACCCCCACAATCAGACCACTGTCCGAGCCAGTCAGTTGCCTGATGTGGGAGTGGGCGCATTAGCTGACGGATCGGCGTACCCGTCTTCGCGCGCCACAGCACGACCTGGCCCCCATAACGCACACACCAGGATTCACAAACTCAGGGGGATATGGAGCAGCCATCGCCGTCTGACTCCCAGTTCACTGGTCAGCCACTCGACACACACAGCACATACACTGAGCCGACGGCGTGGTCTGGTGGAAGCGTCAGATTGGCAGACTTCCCAGCCACGGTTTCTAGGAAACCGTGATATACTGTGGTAAATGGTGATTGTGAGAGTGTTGTCGATGCATTGGTGTAGGTAGTGTGCGCTGATGTAGGTTAGCCTACGGTGGTTTACCGGAGGTTGTCATGGAGGCGCATGTGTCCTAATAGGCCCATGCGGTGTGTAAATGTGCGAAAGCAGTTAGGGGCAGTGAAGGCGGGCACGTCGACTGTATGTCGGAGCCCCAGGCACTGGTTCACCAGCCTCCATGCGATGGATTCGCAGGTGACCGACCAGGCCGATGCGTGAGTTGAAGTTGCGGGTTCAGTGTGGGCAGGAGAAATCGGTAGAGGCTGGGAGGATGTCATTGCTGGTAGTGGGGGGTGGCAGGGGGCACTAAGAATGGCAGGAGCGGAGGTGTGCATTGTGTATCGGTGTTGTCGGCATTGTGGTTAATTCCGCTGTTATGGATGCGCATGTGACCGAATAGGCCTATGCGATGAGTGAATGCGCGAGGACAGTAAGGGCAGTGGAGGCGACGACCTCTGCTGTGTGATAGTGCTCAGGCACTGGCTCACCGGTCTCTGTACGATGTATTCGCAAGTGACCGACCAGGCCGATTCGTGAGGGTGAATGTGCGGTCGCATTGAGTACAGCTTAGGAGAGATTCCCCATCGCTGATGGTGGTGGTGGTGGTGGTAGTGAAGGCGGTGGTGGTTGCGGTGGTAGGGGTAACAGGCGATGAGTAGATGGATGTGGTCTCTGTGATGGTGGGAGCAATGGAATTGATGACAGGAGTGAGGGTAGGGGAGTCAGAAGGAGGGTTAGCAGAATTTGACGTAGAAATTGGAATTGTCGGATTGTTTGTGCATTGCGTCCGAAGATGTCCAACCAGGCCGATTCGCGCGCGGAAGATGCGTTGACAGCGCGGGCACGTTGGCAGGGGCCTGGGCATTGGCGGTGTTGGTCCGGGGCGCTGGTGACTTTCGTGCCGCTCTTTTTGGCCTTGGCAGCGGCGATCCGGTTGGCCTCATAGATCGCTGAACCAGTCTTCACTGATCTTCTCCATGCCGGTCTATCCTGGGCGAGGTCCTCCCAGGTCGCAGAGTTGATTTGCAGTTGCTTCAGCGATGTCTTCAAAGTGTCCTTGTAGCGTCGTTTTTGACCTCCCTGCCTGCGAGAACCCGTAGCGACATCACCGTAGAAAAGTCGTTTGGGTAGTCGCTCGTCGTCCATTCTTACCAGGTGGCCGCTCCATCGCAGTTGCACTTGCCTCAGCATGGCATGGATGCTGAGGATTCCGGTCCGCTCCAGGACTTCCGTGTCCGGGATCCTGTCTTGCCATCTCAGCTTCAGTATTCTGCGGAGGCAGCTGAGATGAAAGTGATTCAGCTTCCTGGCTTGGTTCGAGTAGACGGTCCAGGTTTCCGCTCCGTAAAGGAGTGTCGACAAGACGACGGCCTTGTACATCTTCAGTTTGGTGTTCAGGTGAATACCGTGGCGATTCCACACGGAGGACTGCAGCCGGCCGAAAGCCTGACTAGCTTTGGAGATCCGTTGGGCAACCTCGTCATCGATTCTCGTGTTGCGCGACATCGTGCTTCCTAGATAAGCGAAGGTTTCCACGTTTTTGAGTAGAGCACCGTTGACATAGATTCGAGGAGCATTGTATTCTGCGCTGGGTGGCGGCTGGTGCATGACAACTGTTTTGGCTGTACTGATTGTTAATCCAAAAATCGGCGCAGCCTCCGGCGAAGAGGTCCATGCTCCTTTGCATGTCCTCCTCTGTCACGGTGTTAAGGGCGCAGTCGTCCGCGAAGAGCAAGTCATGGACTGTAGTCGTAGACACGCGCGTTGGAGCCTGCATACGCCGACTGTTGAGAAGGTGCCCGTCAGTTCTGTAGGCGATGCGGATACCAGGCTGCTCATCACGGTAGGCGTCCATCAGCATAGCCGAGAACATGAGACTGAAGAGGGTGGGGGGCCAGTACGCAGCCCTGCTTCACTCCGTTGGTCACTGCGAATGCTTCGGATACCGTCCCGTTGTCAGTAACGCGCGCCGTCATCCCGTCATGAAGCTGACGTACCATGTGCGTGAACCGCTTAGGACAGCCAAATTTCTGCATGACTTTCCACAGTCCGTCACGATTCACCGTGTCAAAGGCTTTCGTTAGATCCACGAAGGTAGTGTATAGGTGAGTTCGCATCTCCTGACACTTCTCTTGTAGCTGGCGGGCGGCAAAGATCATATCGGTTGTTCCGCGGTGTCGGCGGAAGCCACATTGGCTTTCCGGGAAGCAGGCCCTGCTCTAGGTGACCGTTAAGACGATTGAGAAGGATACGGGCGAAGATCTTCCCCGCGATGTTGAGCAACGAGATGCCTCTGTGATTATCACAGAGTTGCCGGTTCCCCTTCCGTTTGTAGAGATGGACGATGGTCGCGTCTTTGAAATCCTGAGGAACTTGTCCTTGGTGCCACATCTCCTGGAAGAGTGTTGTGAGTTCTGCCATCAGCCGGGGCCCACCGTGCTTGTATACTTCCGGTGGGATTGCGTCAGATCCCGGTGCTTTACCGCTGGAAATCTGCTGCACGGCCCGGATGGTTTCTGGTAGGGAAGGCGGGAGATCCAGGTCATTGTTCATGTCCACTTGAGGGAGCCGGTCAATGGCAACATCGGAGATGGCTGATGAACAGTTAAGGACATTTCTGAAGTGCTCGGCCCAGCGCTTCAGAATTTTGCGATTTCTCTGTCAGCAGTGTTGTGCCGTCAGAGCTGAGCAGCGGTGCGGACCCCTTGATACACGGGCCGTAGATGGCTTTGATGGCTTTGAAAAAAAGGTTTTCATTTCATTGCGGTCCGCATACCCCTGGATTTCCTCAGCCTTTCGGATCATCCAGGCATCCTGCATCTCCCGCAGCCGTTGTTGTACAAGGCGCCTGCATCTGAAGAAGGCTGCTTTGGTGGCGTCAGTTCGAAGGTCCATGTAGGCTTTGTGTAGTCTATTCTTCTCCGCGAGTAAGTTGCTGATGTCGGCGTCATTGTCATCAAACCAGTCCTGGTGTCGACGGTGTGCGCGTCCGAGTACATCGAGGGCGGTGGACTGGATGACATTTCGCAGTTGACACCATCGTGTCTCCACGGTAGCGTTATCATCTGGAGCATGCAGGTCCTCCAGTTTCTCGGTTATTTGGTTGCTGAAATCAAAACAGTGAGCAGGCAAATTTAATAAAAGAGTATTTAACTTACATGGCGGCCTCTTACCTTGGGGCCTTCGTCGGGGTTGCAGTCGGAGCCTCATCTGGGGAGATGACGAGGCGGTGATCTGTCCAACCATCGGCATCGCGGATCGCCTTGGTTACCAGCACGTCCTGTCGATCTCGCCTCCGGACGAGAACATAGTCCAGCAGATGCCAGCGCCGCGACCGAGGGTGCATCCACGTGGCCTTCTCCCGCGTCGGAAGGCGGAAGAAGGTGTTGGTCAGCAGGAGACGGTGTTCCGCACACGTGCGCAGAAGAAGGAGGCCGTTATCGTTACAGCTACCGAGACCGTGGGGACCCAGCACTCCCTGCCAGGCAGCCTGGTCCGTCCCGACGCGGGCATTGAAATCACCAAGGACAATTAACTTGTCCTCTTTCGGCACAGTCGCCAGCAAGGCGTGCAGGTCCTCGTAGAATTTGTCCTTCGCCGCATCAGAGCTCGTCATTGGGGGAGCGTAGGCGCTGATGATGGTGGCGAACTGGTCTCCCCGAAGAGGCAGGCGGAGGCTCATCAGGCGATCATTGATACCCTGCGGCAGACAGGGGCAGACGTCCCACGATGTCGTTACGAATGGCAAAGGCAACACCAGCGTCGCGTCGCTCTGCCTTTGGCCGGCCGCTCCAGAAGAAAGTGTAGCTGGCTCCCCACTCTCCTCCAGCTGACCCTGTTCAGAGAATCGGGTCTCGCTGAGAGCAGCAATGTCCACCTTGTAGCGCACCAGTTCCCGAGCGACTAGCGCCGTCCTCCGTTCCGGCCGGTTGCTCTTAGGATTGTCTAAAAGGGAACGACATTCCAGGCTGCTAGTGTGAGTGGACTCACCCGAGCAGCCTGAAGAGTATGGCGAGGGGGATGGGGACGGGGGGTATTGTTGTTTGTTTGAGTTTTACGACCGCGTAGTTTGCGATCTGCGAGCCGCGGCCGGCTGCAGAAGACGTGAGAACCAGCAATTTTTTTTAGGGCACATTTTCTAGCCCCTTCCTCCGCGAGGAGGCAAGCAGTGCTATCCCTAAATAGGGCTGCTCGGACATCCCAGACGGCTGCCGAACTCCACTATGGGTCACGGTTTTGTTTTAGTGGAAGAACGACCCGAGTTAGTTTGGGCCGCCTACGGGGTTGCTGTCGCCCCCACCGTAGGACTTTTTGAGAGGGGGAGGTGGGAAGTTCGGGGAGTCAGGCATACCGGGTGTGGAGGCACACACAACACCGGAGACCCTCACCTGGTTTAGCCCGCCGGTCGTGACGGTTGCCCGGGGTGTGGCCGCTGGGAAGAACCCAACTTCGAGGAGCCACAGGTGAGAGTTGGGTACCAGTTAGAGGCGGCCACAGGAGCATTCACCACCTGTACGAGACAAATGGAGCGACCAAATGCTATCTGTGTAGTGCTACCCCTAACTAGTACCCCTACACCCCTGTTGGGATATACATTCGCATGTTAGGCTGCTTGATGACGGCCATACTTAACGTTGCGCTTAATCTAGAGGAATATGTAGGCGTAAAACTCTGGAAAAGGCTATTTTCAAAAGTAATTCGGCTTTTGCTGCTTTATTCACTCGTTTAGTTGCATGCACAGGCTTACTATGCATTTAAAACTTCAGTTTACTCAACTAGATCGATTAAACCCTTTTCATAATTTGTCCCTTTTCTAAAAAAAAAAAATTACTATTTTTAGATAATTTGATATGAATTTTTTAATCCGCAATAAGCCTTATTTTTCTAAGGATCGATTCTTTATAAATGTAAAACTTTGGTGGACGCAGCGTGCGCTGCTTTCGCCTAACGGGTCGTAACTCATGAAATCCATCAGATGAATTGACAGCCAATCTTCTGAATAATTGGGTTCCAATCCCAGTCAAGGAAGCTGACTATGTCCCTAAAGAACCGAATTACCGCATGTCCTCTTAAATGGCTCGCTTTAACTGCTTTACCCAGTGCCCTTCCGATTTCCAAAGGACCCCCTAAATGTGGTAAAGATTAATTATATGGCCGCCTAAACTGGACATGAGACACGAACCCTCCGCAGTATAGGTCCCTTCGAGCCTGATTATCGGGAAATTAGGGTTAGACGGAAGGTTAGGGTTAGGGTTCAGGTTGATGCTATGGCTAGTGTTCGGTTAAGGACACCGGAGTATTTACCCTTCCTGGAATTTTGCGCAGGGTCACCTTGTTTAGTTGGGCGGGCGTACCTATCCCCGTGTGCCGTTTAAGTCATCCTTGCAGTTTACACATCTCTAAGCTACTTTCGTGAATTGTCACCCAGTAGTTGGCGTACAGGATATAGCTAAAACACCTGAACTCCCTTTTGTTTGGATGGTTGCCTGTAATGCAGGAATATATCCTTGTATCTCATTCGGATTGCATGGATTCCCGCGCTCGCAACGCCTATATGACCCGTAAATTGCGATAATGGGAGGGCTTGTATTTTAACGCCTACCGTTTTGCAAATCCCCAAAGCCGAATATTTACTTATAAAGAAGCCTTAAGGGGTTTTTAAAAATAGTGTGCTTATTCCCCTCCAGCGAATTTAAAAGACGAATTTCAAGTTGGTGGCTGTGGTTTTGGTAACACCACGCAGGACTGTGCACACCTCGTCTTGGACAGCTGGTAAAATGGGCAATCGCCAGTAAATTTCTGTCGAAATTTTCAAAATTTTGACTGATACTTTATCAACATCTGTTACATGAGAAAAAAATATGTTTTTTTCGGAAATCGGTAAGTTAGTAAGTAACAGGCACATCTAGCTTTTGAGCATCACGTTTCATGCCTTAGTATGGAAAAACCTCTTATTCAACGTATCTTAATACCCTCTACTAGAAAAACACGTGCAAATGCACGATTATGATCTACTGTTATTATTAGCCCGTTGAATCGTCTTTATGTTAAGAAGTGTTGAGTCCCGTTTTTAATTTACTCTTTTTCATACCAAAATAACGTAGATATACGATATTTGTGGGAAACAATCTTATTGCTTAATGTGGTACTTTAGTAAACACAACGTCCAAGATTCTTCGGATTGAGCATCTTCAGTGCTTTCCTTAAATTTCGTCACCTTCGATACCTGTGACATATCGGAGACTGTCGGAGAACACGCATCTGCCATGTGGGCAACGATGTTAACTTCGGGAGTTCCCATCTACCTTACGCCTTCAAAGTCAATGAGGCCAAAATCCCCGAAAGAGGTGGCCATTGCGTGACTCTCTGACGTTTTAAATCCTGTTTACCCCGGCTCGCTATCAAGCACTCAGTCCTTTATGCACTGTGATTCTGTCTTTTCAGGGTAATTGGACGCGAGATGGGTACACAGGAACAGTGCTCGGAGGAGAAACGACATTTTAATAATGAACCTGTGTCTTCTGATCCAAGTGGTAAAGGCCTTAAAAATACAGTTTAGGCAGCTCATTAATATTTATATAAAACTTATCAGACCAATATTGCTGACAAAGACAAGGGAGACTTTAATGGCTATTTCTGGCTTTGTTAGCCATCGTCAGCCAGTCATACCCAACCTCAGCCAACCTTGGCTGTAGAGATCCGGTGGACAACACAACATAAGTATTATTATTTTGGATAAAACCAAATTTATATGCTGGATCCCGTTTTTGACCGGTTTCCAGTCTTTTACTAACAGTGTTTCTTGTTATTTTCATCTGATTTGGGAATGTAATTTCTCTTTCGAATATGTTTCGTTATGAACTAGTTTATTCATGTTCTACTCGAGATGACCGTTGCATGACCTTTTACCAACTATTTGGCCAGCCTACACTACATTCGTCTTTCTAACGGTTTTTAACGGCACCTTCTTTTCCTCTGAACTGTGAGAAGGCTATGTCCTTGATGCTGCATGGGAAAAGCCTTGTTAAAATTTGCTTCCTGTGACCTTGATTAGTGTAGGGGTTACAGTTATTTTAAATTTGCTTTAAAGTAAACTTGGGGAGAAGCCGAATTTAGTCCCCGTTGACGGAGTCCCCTTCAAAATGGGATTACTGTGTATTCATAGTTTAAATGTAAACTGTTCAATTTTTCCCAAGCATCTTTTCATCTTTTTCCCCAATCTTGTATTCCAGACTGAATTAATATTTTAATATGCGTCGTGATCCACATCCTAACTGAGCCAGCTTAGGACTTTTAGGGAGTTCATTTCTTCTAGTCACAAGTTTTTGACAAGTCTCTTGATTTTAGGAGGCCTACAACTACATTGTGAACAATCTTCTACGTTATGGGGCTCCAATTGCCCGTGCAAGTTCCAGGATATGTTCGTTCATCTTTCTGTGAACTAATTGAGGGATGTTCGTCTGTTTGTTAAATTAACTTGCCCAAAATCTCCGCGAGGTATAAAAAAACATCTAATAAATAAGACAACTGAGATTCTCAGGTAGTTACAAATACATTCTGACAAAGGCAATGCGAAAATTTAATTAATTTGGACTTTATATGAAATTTCTATTTTCATTGTAATCCTGCCATCTAATTGGTTGCTATATACCCAATATAATATCTACTTCGTTACCTTCTGGGTGCCGTGGCTACGCCAAGGCACAATTTTGCTCGCAGCTCAACTAGACATTGGCTTCGTTTGGCCATTTTTTGACCTCCCGTGCTGTATAGGTTGTATAGCAATATGCTTTTGGTGGAAACAGATCAAACCTGTCATCATTAACTGACCCGCTGCTTTCTGGGCCATCGCTACAGTGCAACTCGATGCAACGATAAACTTCGTGCTTTAACACGGAAACGTGATTCTACTGATAAAAAAACCTTTTTAGTTAAGTACACAGTTAACTGCCCAGTTGTTTGGTGTAGAACGCAAGTTCAGCGAATGTCTGCCGAAACTCTCACGACGACCTTTGTTTTGATGGTCTGAAAAGCATTCGTTTATAAATGCTCACCGATCGCTAACGGAACTCACTTTTCCACTCGGCCACTCTCAAGCACAGCGGCTGCTGGCGGAGCTGGTTATGACTGGCCAGTCCAGTCTCCCTTGTCTTTGTCGGCAATATTAATCTGCCTTTTCTACTACTAGCCGCTGTGTGGCTGCAGGCGGGGCTCGAGAGTGAGCCTCGAGGCAGATCGGAACGAGTGACTTCCGTTAGCGATCGGTGAGCAGCCATCAACGAATGCAAGTCAATATTCCCGATCTAAACCGGCAAGACACCGTACCCGTGGCTCAATGGTTAGAGCGTTGGACTTCTGATCACCGGATCGTGGGCTCAATCCTCGGATGGTGCACCACCTGAGGTTGGGTATGGCTGACTGACGATGGCTAATAAGCCAGAAATAGCCATTCCAGTCTCCCTTGTCTTTGTCGGCAATATTGGTCTGATAAGTTTTATATTAGTATTAAACTGTCCTAAATTTATTTAAAGATCGTTTGAGCAGGATGGGAAGTCGAAAAGTAGAGCTTAAAATTCTGACACATTTAAATCTGGATTTTAATCAATGACTACACATAATACGTTTATTTTCAGTAGAAAGCATGACAGCTACTTGTAACAAAGAAAATTTCATGGGTGAAGGTTTCATTTAAAAATGATTTCAAAAATGCCTAATTCCGTTTCTTTCAAACTATCTAGCATTCGTTTTATCGTGCTACTGAAACTCATTGGACTCATTAGAGGCTGTTTGAGCTGATGTGTAGCGCAAAACTAACATTTTCTGCATTTCACTTTCCTCACATGTAAAAATAAGCTTAGACCCTGAAAATGTAAAATAAGACAGACCAACAAAGTTATCATCGTAGTCGTTATGCCTCTGACGGGATATTTAATTAATCATGTTTTGTTTTACAGGTTTTAACCGGTTTGGCTTTCAGGCAACTGAAATCAGTAACAGGTTTATTATGAACTACTTGAAAAAATTTGTCAATATTTAGTTTAGGACATTTGGTAAAAGTGTTAACATTCATGCTTGTTATCTTTCGGAAGATTTAAAATTTGGTATCAAAAATAAGAGGCATTCGCGGGAAGCAATGCTTTTTGCTAAAATTTGAAAAAAATACCGTAGAAATCCAAGGAGGCTTATGATTAACATGCCTTCTTTGAAAGAACAAGGAGAGAATGGTTCGAACGCTACAAATATGATGATTCTGGCATAGAAAATAAGTAGGATTTGGGAAAGTCGGCAATTTTTTGGAAGATTAAGACTTAGAAACGATAATTAAGTACGACTCAAGTCAAACGATTTTAGAACTCTGCTAAGTATTAGGTGTTGTCAAACGTTGACAAACGTTCACATGCACTCAAAATAACACAAAAACAAGGAACCTGGATGCCACTGGAATTGGTTGGAAAAGAAAAAACAAGAAAATGCTTATACCACCCGGGAAAATATTGCCTTGAAGAAAGTGATTTTTGCATCGAATCGTGACCAGGGATGACAACTGTATCTGCTAAGGCAAGCCTACACTTTAGAACCCTGGATGATGCCTCATCAGTCAGTACCATTAATTTCGAAGCAGAATATTCATGATAGATGGGTATGTGGTAGAACTGAAAAAGAGTCCTGTCCTAGGAGTTGATGCAGCCACCTGAGCTCAAAAAACCTCAATGAATCAGTTTGGGTAGAGCACTGAATAGAGAGAAAGGTCAGAATTTAGGGAATTGGCGAGGATTTTGCAACTCAATCGAAAATACCCCATGTTGCACAACGAGTGATGGAAACTTTGGAAGCTGGAACGTCCTGCCCCAGGTTATACCTTCTTTCGGTCTTCCTAAGCAACAGTTTGGTCCACATTAAGAAGACGAAATTTGGCTTGATCAATGCATTACTTCGAAGGATGGACCGTTTTCTACCTTGGAACCCATTTGCTACCCGAAAGATGAAGAACAAAGTAGGTTGTAACTGCCAATGGACAATAATTTGGATAAAATATAATGTGCAGTTACTTTAACGTTAGCATTTTTTTCTTGCATAAAAAACGGCACGGATTAATTTCCACACCTTAATAAAATATAGCTCAAATAAGCATTTCATCCAGATCAACACCAGCGATACTTCCAACTCAGGATTCTGTTAAAACCACTTCCGTGTAGGATGTGTAACAAATACGGTATGCACTCCTATGTTGGTAGGTGCGAAATAGTATGCAGTCACTTCTCGGAAGTTGGGAGCATTCAATCATGGACCCAACCAGGGTACCTCCTCGGACCTCTCCGTTCCATAAAACTGCTCTAAACTCATTCAATCATGCCTAACGATGGTAGTAAGCGCTTTTCCTTGCGTGTAGCTTCTCCGTAAGTCTCCTTCCGATTGTAAGGAGCCAAACTAATGCGTCTTAAACCCACTGTGATCTAATGTAAACGTGGGAGATCGGCAAGGTGTGGTACATGCGTGGTATCTGTCCCGTGTGTATCAAACGTTAGACGGTTCATTCCCGTCATTTTAGCTACAGCGTCCAATCGCATTTAACAGTTCATATCCGGTGCTTCGGCTCCTCTCTATAAACCACCAGATGCACTCTTAGCTCGGCATCCTACACACACCAACATTCGTGGCTTGGACGGCTAAAAAATATCGGGATACCTTGGCCCTATTCTGGATTGAGATTCAGGTTGTAATGGCTCCTTTGTACTATGGCTTTTACCACGCTCGGATCTGCTTCTAGAATGAATCTTAAAAGGTTCGGAATTGGATATTAGGTTGTGTGCTGCGTGAGTGGACGGGCTGTTGAGCTATGGACGGCCACTACGTCCACACAGGTATCTCGCATCGTCTAGAACAGGGGTCGGCAAACTTTTTGGACTACTAGGCCATTTCAGGAGGTCAGGAAGGCACACTAGGCCAGAAGAAACAATATGTTCAAGGAAACGTTTATTATTCAAAAATACAGCACGATCAATGGGAAACTTGATGTTGTATGCTCTTAGAGACAGATACAATAGCAGGTTCTAATGATGGGGAGTTCTGCAACAGAATGTCATTAAGGCGATTGTTCTAAGAAAACTTCATTTTGGAGAACAGCTGCTCGCACGAATAAGTGCTGCAAAACATTGCGATCACACGCTTGGCACGGACTAACAACATTGGAAACTGAGCATGTGGTAGCTGACGGTAGAAGTCAATGAGAGTAGTGCAAGAAGTAAACTTGGACAAGAGAACGTCCGAAGTCTGCAGCTCAATCAACTCCAATCGCACATCAGAGGGGGCGTCGTCATAGGGAAAGTCAAAA
The DNA here is from genome assembly GCA_017591395.1 of Schistocephalus solidus. Classification (NCBI taxonomy): domain Eukaryota; kingdom Metazoa; phylum Platyhelminthes; class Cestoda; order Diphyllobothriidea; family Diphyllobothriidae; genus Schistocephalus; species Schistocephalus solidus. The sequence goes on along the minus strand of WEDG01000825.1, from coordinate 34,809 downwards.
GGAGTGCTGACAATCTTGAACTCTTGCGAATGAGAACGCACATAAGTGAAGCGCGAAGAGAATTCATTCCACAGGGTTGACAGCACACTGATGCATGCTTTGGTGTCAACGAGGGCTGCGTCACACTGGGCGAGGTGCGGGAAATGGACATAGACGCCCTTATACAGCTGTTTCTCCCGTAGAATTAGCTTTGCTTCGAATGCCCGCACGTGGGCTTCCATGCTAGTGATGAGCACATCACGTCCTTGAATCTTCAGGTTAAGAATAATTCGTCAGTCCATTCGGGGTTGAAGACACGACGTTCGAGGTCAACCTTCAGGAGACTGGTAGCTGCGCGTTGCTTCTGCTCTTTAGGCATAGTAATTGGGGTTACTGTGCGGGAACTCGATGTCTGTAATATGAACATGAAATAAAATGGCTTCGCACGTCACAGCACACGCATTGACCCCGGGAAGAGGTGAATGAAACCGAGACCAGAGAGTGAACTTGTTTACAACACAACATTTATCATCCCTCCCCGGGCAGGCGCTTCTGTTTCATACAAGCGCCTGACATCAGTGCTAAAAATAAACACGAGCCACAGCTTGAGCTGCAACCAGCAGTAATGAAGGAGAAAAAAACCGCGACAAGTCAATTAGGCCAGATCCAACAAAAATTTACTAGGGGGGCGTTAGGCCGGACTGGAATGCTAGCTAGGCCGTAGCTGGTCTAAAGGCCGGAGTTTGCCGACCTCTGGTCTAGAACAAGGTGGGTGTGGGAAGGACTAAGCGAGGTAAATGCCAAACAAAATACTGCTGCACTTTACACGCGCAGGTCGCCGGCGCTGCACCCACGCCCTACCACGTGTAATAAAGAGGTATACCGGGTAGTGCGTGCGCATGGCTTAAAATTAAACACTGGAGGCGTGGGCGTGCCTCCGTAGCTCAGTGGTTAGAGCACTGGTCTAGTAAACCAGGGGTCGAGAGTTCAATTCTCTCCGGAGGCAGCACTTTTTCACCGTACAGCGTGAACTCGCGCTTTCCTAGTTGAGGTGTGCGTCTTTAACCAGAAGGGTCTACTTTTCTATAGTTTATGACTTTGGCGTGCGTGACCGTATTTTTAGCTGTTAGCCTGGCAGTGCCTTATCGTTCAAAAATTTGAATATATCATCAGCCTAACAAATTGCCATAAACAATTTTGGATGCCCTGATAAATTTCAAGGCTGATAACCCAGTGCAAGTGGCTTCTGAACCACGTGAACAGGGCATTCAGGGGGAAGGGGGAAGCAATTGATCCTTGAACAAGGCAAAGTCGTCGAAATACGCAGAATTTAATGCTATCATCGAATTTTGAGACCTCTTCTTCAACTGCATATGGCTATTACCTTTTAATTAAATAAAGTAAACCGTTCAATGAAACGTCGGTCTGGGGGATTAAATGTGATAAATAAATAAAGCCCGAACTGTCTTTTTGATGTGTGGTTGCGCGTGGCGAGTGGAAAGTGGAAGGAAAGTTATCTAAGTAAGCCCGTTCAAATTACGGATTACAGTGGTAAGCGTGATTAAAGCTGAGATGCGCGGGCAGCAGTCAGCCATGTTAAGGGAAGGGAGGGAACGGGGTTATAGACAGAGAGAGAGAGAGAGAGAGAGAGAGAGAGAGAGAGAGAGAGAGAGAGAGAGAGAGAGAGAGAGAGAGAGAGAGAGAGAGAGAGAGAGAGAGAGAGAGAGAGAGAGAGAGAGAGAGAGAGAGAGAGAGAGAGAGAGAGAGAGAGAGAGAGAGAGGAGAGAGGAGGGAGAGAGAGAGAGAGAGAGAGAGAGAGAGAGAGCTACGCTTTGTTTTGAAAGTAAAATTCCAAAAACCTTCAGTAAAAAATGTCCTCCATTCACTGTGAATAAGGTTCGGCACACAAACCACAGAACACCGGAAGATCACAACCGAATGGCTGAAGAATGCATACATTGACCTCATGAAGAATCGTCCTTGAATGCGTCTCAAAATATCGACCAAATTGGACTACCTTCAAAACGGTGCCAGCGTCGTGCGCTGATGACCTCATTTTTGTTTTTCGAATAAACAAATAGTGTTGAAAATTCAAGTATATAATGGGTGAAATAGGCCAACCGACGTACATATAAGAAGATTCACATGCGAATGGAGAGCAGGAATTATGGCGGCTCAATTTCGAAAGCCTGCACGATAATTGCTACGGCAACGCAAGGTTGATCACGTGATTCAGCTGCTTGTAGACCTGGTTTTCTTCTCCGTGTTGCAGCAATCTCTGTAAAGCGTAGGAGACGTCCAGTCGTCACCCGAAGTGTGGCCAGTGTCCATCAGGTGCTTTGTAATGGGGAACCTTATTTAACACCCTTAGCAACCGTTTCAGCATATGTTCAGCTGACCGAGTTGCCGACCGCCCAATGTATTTGCAGCCGCAACTGCATGTAAACTCATCGATAAAGGTTGACGTGGCGTGCATAGACACAATTTCCTCAGTCAGTCTGACTGGAATAGCCATTGTAATGCTTATGAACAACAATTTAGGAGCGGCGTACGTTTGTTTGGCCATGCAGCGAAGTCGTCGCTTGACCACTTTTGGCACATTATCACCCCCTGAGAGGGAGAGAGATGCTCACCGCTTTTTTCGCACGGATATGTCGGCAGGACCGTATCGTCTGGGATAACGATACTTATCGAGGGATTTCTCCAGATGTTCGTTTCCAATAAAAACGCTCCTAGGGAAACTGATCTCGTCCTCGATCGTATCAGAGGAACAGCTTCTGGTGCCTCTATTGGGCAGGCATAAAACCAAGTTTCGTTTTCTCTGCCCTTTCCTTGTGGTTTTTTTGGTAGCTGGGCCTCTGAATGGCACCACATGCCCGCCTACGTACAAGAACGTATTAGAAAGGCAGTGTGCCGTTCTTCTTATGCACTATCGTAAATTTGATCTTTGCATGTGCCTTGTTCGTAGCCTTAAGTAGTAATTTTCCGTCTCTTGGCTTTTTAACTATCACGAGTATTTGTATCGACTTATCGTCTATAGAATGTGGTTTGCTGTAAGTTTTGGGCTAATTTTCGCTCGAGCTTTGGCATAAAGGTGTCCGCTAGGATCGACCCTAAGTGGCTGCTCATAGCTACACCATTGATATGTCAATACAACTGTCCAGTGAACAGAAACTGCCCATTTCTCGGGCATATCCGCAATAGTTCCCGCAGTCACCCTGGTTCCAAGCATGTTTCAACCACATTCGTATCTCGGGTTATGAGCCCTGGACTTCCGTGCCTGGTTCCTATTGCGCATGGTTATGCTGGCCGTTTTGCGCAATGAACATTTACGCTTGAAAAATACAAAGCTATAAACATCAAAATTAGTCAATATATGATCACCGGATAGCCATGCCTCGGTGGATATAACTCCACTGGCTTTGATGCTAAAAAAAATATTTGAATCCAACTTCCATCGCACTTTTCGCCTGGAGTGTCTGGATTCTTAACAAGTGGTCCTCGGGGGCAAAAAGATCGGGAGAATATGGAGGATGTTGTAAAGCCTCGTATTCCAATTCATTGAGTTTCTGTTATGTCATCCTGGCAACCTATGGTTCATGTCAAACCCCTAGCGCCGGTCTCATTTTTCCGAAAGACACATGTATTTATTCGTGTTTCTTGCCGTGAAACTCTCCTGAGATGCTCTGCATATTTTCGAGAAGGCATCAAGAACAGACCGCCAGACTGATATATACTTTTTTTGCTGATACCACTTCGTTTTCGGGTAATGCTTGAGCAATTCATCATGAAGGATCCATGTTATTCGATCGATCAAAGGGAGCATTGAACACACTTCATTTTCGAGATTGATAGACATATGTAGACGAGTACTGAACCATTTGAACGAGGAATTCAGTGGGGCAGCTGTGGGGGTAGTTATAGTTGGGTTTTGCCAAAAGTGAGCAACTGGAAACATTTTTTTATTTGTATGAGCCTTCTGGTCGGTTGGGTAAGGGGGATTCGTCTCCAGAGGCATACAAGGATAAGGAAGATAGCCAGTTTACGCGGAGAACTGACCAGTCAGCCCCAATCGGCTTCGCCAGTCCTGTGGATGGATTGGGTCTGTTCGCTTCACGCCATGCGCGAACGAGTTTCACACCTCCGTTTGCTAGCCCCGTCTCCCATGCCTGGTTCGTATTGCGCCCGGTCATGCTGGCACCCCCTTCAAGTATCGCCGTGGCAGCAAGATGTGCGGCGAAGGGGGGTGTGCTTTCGCTCCGGTCAGTGACTAACCACAAGCTGCCCCCGGAACTGTCATTTGAGGCTTGCGCAACCTCCTCCTCCTCCTCCTCCTCCTCCCCTATCCTCGCCGAGGATTCGAACTAAAACCGCAGGGGTAGTCAACACAGGAAAGGCATCGGATAACACGCGAGTGCCCCCCTCCCTGGACTTAATGGACACTCTTGTGTGGCCCTCAGTGGACACGTAATGTCGATAGACGGTACGTTCTTTAGCACCTGAGCTCCCTCCCCCCACGCAGACAGGTCTACTTTATTCCTGCATGGCATGCACATATTTTACCACGAGAGGTGCTCACACAGCATTTATTGGCGTTAGGGGGTAAGTAGTACAAAACTTGAGAAAGTAGGTTATGTTCATGGCCTTGAATTGTGAACGCCATGAATGTGCACATTTGATTTGATGAGCGCTGAAAACCCCCTGTTTTCGGTAACTACAACAACATGCAGAAGGAATATTCATGTTATGGATATATGTGCCACGGAGGGTAGGGTTCGTCACACTCTTCTTTCCCACGTGGCGTGTAAAGGAACAAGGGAGACGGGGGTTGGCGGGTAGCGTGTGAGCGCTGTCTGTTTATTGGTCACTTGCCAATCCATCGCACGGAGACTGGGGTTCCCGCATACAGTCATCGCGCCCGCTTCCACTGCTTTTATTACCCTCGCGCATTTACGCACCGCATAGGTCTATTAGGTCGCATGCTCCATCACGAGCTGTCGGCTTTAACACACCACTTTTCTTCTCCTCACCAGTACCTACCACAAACATAACCGACAGTTCGACCGTCGTAGTCCGACGATGTCCACCGTATGCTCATGGAAAGTTGAGCAGGGACGGTGACTTGCGCGGGATTTAGTTTAAAGTGATAGTAGACTTGCGCTGCAGCTACCACACTCTCTCCTCCTCCCCCACCTGAGCCCGGTGTCAAGACAGAGTCAAGAAGACCGGAGGCGGGAGAGGACGCAGGTGGCTGGCGCGGCTGGGTCCCCTATATCCTAGCCGCCCCTAGGCGTGCCACCACACCTCCATGTTCGACATTTGTTATGGGAGCGCAACCCGAATAACGCCTGCCGTGCCTTAATTTGGCCCCCGTGTTGGTCCAACGCATCTACCACGTGGCCCGTTTAGGGGGAAACAAACATAACCACACCCAACATCACACAACCCATGTTTGAGGAAGTATGATCCTCGACGCCTTCTCCATGTGGCTCCTCTGCCTCATGTGTGATCTGAGCTTGAGAATATCACGGGGCGATTAACGCCGTGGGTCGGACATTTGCCAACTGACAATTACACTCAGACCTCGCAGGCAGTCCAATGAGTGTTGCGTGGAGTGGGTCTGAGAGTCAGGCTGAGATGGCTCTTTCTTAACGTGACCTCTGGCTATCTCGCACATGTGAGAGGTAAGCATTTCAACCCCCTATTGTTTGAAATCCTTGTGTTTGTGTTTGGGGGGCCAGGTCGTGTACGTAGTACGCGTATACGAGGTCACCAGCAGCTGCACCCACTTCCGCATCAGACAAATGACCGGCTTGGACAGCGTTTTGACTGTGGGGGTGGGGGAGAGAGTGAGGTCGACAGCTCAGCGCATGTTCCTCACTATAAACAATCTGACGCGCTTGAAACTATCACGGTGCGCTAAAAGCCTTGGCTTGGAAGGTTGCCAACTGACGGGATAACTCGGACCGCGTGGTCAGCCCAATGTGTGATTTGTGTGGAGTGGCTGACTGGCGGACTGAGAGTCAGGCTGAAATGGCTCCTTCTTAATGTGGTCTTTACGGCAATCCCACTTCGTGGGATCCGAGCCAGGTGTGGTGGTACGCCCAGGGGCGGCTCCGGACGGGTCAGCCACCTGCGCCATCTCCCGCCTCCGGTCTTCTTGACTCTCTCATGACACCGGGCTCAGGTTTAGGAGGAGGAGGATGAGGAGAGAGTGCGGTAGCTGCAGCGCAAGGCTACTATCACATTAAACTAATTCACGCGTAATTAACTATCCCTGTACCACCCTTCTGTGGAGCGTACGTTAGACATCGTCGGACTACGACGGTCGAGCTGTCGTGTGCCCCCTAAACGGACCACGTGGTAGATGCGTTGGACTAACATGGGGCCACATCAGGGCACGGCAGGCATTGTGTGGGTTGCGCTTCCATAACAAATGCCGAACAGGTGGCCGTGCATTGTCGTCACACGTTACATTTCGATCAGCGATTGATCATTCGAGCTTCACAGAGAGAGAGAGAGAGAGAGAGAGAGAGAGAGAGAGAGAGAGAGAGAGAGAGAGCACCTAAAAACACCGAATTCTTCGATATTACTTGAGCTCATGTTGAGACCCACGTGGAGAGCTTTTTCCACCTTACAAATTTGCATCAGATTTGTGGATGCTGTTGAAATAATGTCTTCAAGTGCCCCAGAGATTTATCTGACAATAAGACGTGGGTAATCTTCCAAAAAGTTCATTGAAAAGAGTGCATGACTGCCCTCTTCTTTCTTCATCATAAAGGCTCTCATTTGCTGTATGGAATCTCTGGACTCGTCTTCGCACTGTACGATCACTTGTGGACACTCTTCCCCATAGCGGCTGTTTGAACGCATGAGAGGAAAGTAAATGCTGCCCTTATTTTTTACATGTTCATAATGCTTCCATATTCCTCTCTGAAAGAATGAAAGAAAGAGAATTATTTAAGAGTACAAATAAGTAATTGTTCATGTAAAATGTTGTATAAACCACGGCAAAAATTACGATTAATTTGCATTTTTAAAAGCATGTCGAAAAATGCTCGTTTAAACTCTTTTTTTCTCATCAACATGTGCTTAAAAATTGTACTCTTAGAGAAATTATGGGATAATTATTAAGGAGCACACATTAATTACTATGTAAAAGTTGTACACAGAAACATGCAAAAATATCAAATACTTGCAGTTGTTAAAAGCGAGTCAAAAAATTGGCTAGTATTTTCTAATACATTGAGGATGTGTAGTGGTTATCCAGTTTCTTACGCAAACCGCCATACATTCTTTCCAGAGGAGGGGTGTCAAGTCATGTGGAGTGAGAATAGTTTCTTCATTGGTTTCTTTCATTTGTTTCTTCATTGGTGCTCACCGATCGGTTGCAGGATTCACTCGTGGCTTTCGATTGGGAATGTTAACATTGGTGGGTGGATGGACAATACAACGAGCTCGTGACCCAGTGGCTAAAGCGTTGGACCCCTGATCAACCAGTCGCGTGTTCAAGCCTTCCGTATTGAAACACCTGGGATTGGGTATGGCTGACTGATCATGGTTAATAGGCCAAGCATCTGAGACGAAACTGACATTCTTTCCGGAGACTTCATCAAATGAGCCTTATCTGCGATCCATGCTCTGATTACAGCAGATTTCCTATCTCCTATCGTATCCATCAATTTAGTAGTGTTGCCTATAAAGTATACAACTTGAAGGGAGGTGCAATTTTCTGTAGACAGAATGTTTACAACGTGTAATTTGGAAACCTTGAATGTTAGTGCAACGGTCGATAGGGTCTAAAATTAATCGACATTTTATAAAAATTTTAAAATCGAAAGATACCCTTTCTTCAATGATAAACTTTGAGGAGGACGTAATATGTTGTCAAATGAGCTTAATAAATGCTATTTTTGTGCATTTTTTGCTATCAAATATTTGAATTTATAAGGGCATCGAAAATCAATGACAAAAATGCATACTACTTAAGTAGCCATTTTTACGGGATGTCATTTATGCAGATGGTCTAAGAGAAGCTCGTTCAATAGCCGGCATTCTGAGGTAACTGAAGTATCTTGATGATAAGCATGATAAGTGTGATAGTCAAGATTGCAACCCTACTTACGTAATTTTTTTTGAATACAAATCGCATTTCCGAATTTCGGTCGATCTGTCATGATATATGGAATGTACTGTAAGTTATAGACAGGAATCCCCTTAAGTGGTCGGAATGTGACATTTTGTTCTGGATTTTAAGGCCATATAATCTTGCTGGTGCGTTTACTGAACAGGCATTCGATTTTGAAGACTACGCCATGCATTCTTCATCTATTTTTTTTCAATTGACGCAGAACCTTTCTCTGGGTCGGCCAAAACCATCATCGCCTTGTCGCTGCTGCTACTTTGTGGGCGTGCCACTCGTTAGGGCGGGCATACGCTTTCCCTTCCACGCGGAAAAGAGGTGTACGTCCCTTATTGGCTGGATGATGCGACCCCAGCGAGTGTGTTACTGATCCCCCGGTTGACCCACAAACGGCCTCTAATTTCGCCACAGATTGTGTATACGTATGTTCCCAAAGTAGCTGCTTTAAAATCTGCCAAGACTCCCTCCCTCCCCGCGACAACGAGCTTTATGCCATCTTTATACTTCAAAACCGTAATTCTCGTCGGTTTTCCTAGCATATTAACAGAAGGTTATAAAAACGAATGTAACCAATGTTTAGTTGAGTAGTTTTAATCATTAATGTAGTCTCCATAGTTTTCGAGGACAGCAGCCCAACTAAAAGATGATGTTCTGACGCCAATTTCAAATGCATCCACCTTTTTTCCAGAAAAGAATATCTGAAAGACTGTTTTCAACTTCCTTTTTTTTTATTTCTGAATGTTTTTGGTTAATAGTATTTATATGCTGGGAACTGGGACTGCCCACAATGCAGGTGGCTTTGCACGAAATTTCAGACAAATCAGGATGACGTTTAAGGTTCGGGTTAGTGGTGTTAGGAGTAAGTTCTGGGCTATGGTTTGATTTTATATTAGACTTATTGCTCGAGTTGGGGCCTTTGGATATTTATCTTTCCTGAAATTATGCGTGATGTCTCCCATAAAGTGTCCAAGTTATCGGAATAGGTGAACATCCGTAGGTTTGCGGTCGGCTGGATACGGAGGATGTGGAAGAAGCTATTTTCTTTTTCTGTTTTTTTTTGCGGTCTGTGGCTTTGTATTCTCATGTTGGGGCACAGAATCAGTATTTACCAAGGCAGCGCACGTAAGACGTAGTTATTCTGATATATAGCAGACATCTGCATTGATGACCCTTCCACGTTCGTGTTCCACTGAACACACAGCAAAGGGTTCTGCGGATGGATTTCTTGTTTTGAAGTTGACACTGGTTTCTTATTATGAAATACTTATCGAATTTTTCGTTTTCTGTTGTGATGCATAAGCCATCTTTCAGCAGATGAAAAAAATGCGATGCAGACAAAAACAACCTGTTCTTCTTGGTCAGAAGACGACCACATATGGTGGTTCAAATCTGAAGTGTAAGCTCATGCAGGACAAAAATTCGCTTTTTGTAAGTTTTTCCCAAATCGCTTGAATATTAAACATAAAATAATGTCAGAAAGGAGCACGGCGATAAAGGATGAAACAAAAGTAGTCATCAAGGGGGTAGGGCAGTTGGTTAACTCATATTTCAGACTGAGGTAAAAACAAAATTATCTCCCGATCACCATTTATTTTTTAACAGCTCAACTGGTAGGGACGTTTTGTGTGGCTGCCTAAACAGGAAACGCGAAAAAGAACCACCCCGTCCGTTTAAAATAGTTGGCCTTATGGTACATTTCAGGAAGGGTAAAAATGCCCGTGTGTTAACGCTAACACAAACCCTAACATAAAACTAGACTATCAGCTTAATCTTAGCCTATTCCTATCCTAAACCTAAACCCTACAGTAAACACGATAAAAACTTAACCCTTAGTCTAATCGTGACCCTAACCCCAACTCCGACCTTCACCTCAAACTTAAACCTAGCACCAAACTTGACCCTAACCCTCACCTTAATCCTAAACACAATTTCCTTGGAGTTTAACGAAAACCACATGTATTGTGGGCGGTTTCTTTTTGCCATGTCCTGTTTAGGCGACCATACGAGGCATCCTTACCGCCCAAGTTGCTGACCATGTCACGTACCCGTTAACTTGCACAAAATTCTACGTCAAATAGCTGCGGCTTCCAATCCCATTTAAACAGTCCTACTGGTTTGGGCCAGCTTTTGGTCACAAGACGAGGAATATTGACCAAAATCGCCCAATCGGTGGCAATAAATTGGAGACGAGCCTGGAAGTTGGGCAGTTCGTTGCAGTAAAACTGTTGTACTGGTATGAGAGGGAGAGAGAGAGAACGGAGAGTCGCTTAAGAAATGCTGCAATTGCACAAAATTACAGCTCCTGGACAATGTGATGAAATTTTAGGACAAAATTTGGAAATATCTTTTCGATCAGGAATAATTACTGAAGTGGAATTGTGAGATATATTATCGCGCTGCGTAATCCCATGATATTCCAGGCACTTCCCTGTCTGTAAAAACTGCACTCGATAAAAATGACAAATTAACTGGTATGTTTTTTCCCCAGTGATTTTCCATGCCCTTATAAATTAACATATATTTTCTAGAAAACATGAATAACATATCCCTAATTGTACTCATTTGATGGTGACTCACATGTTATTCAAAAACCTATACTAAAATGAGGGATGTCTTTCTTTTGTTAAAAAAAGGCTTTTTAGTTATGAAGTTGCGAATTCCATTCAATTGGAACCATATCTGTCTGTTTTAACACCCCTTGTGCAGTAAACTATACAGTCTAAATCCGTTGACGTATTTTTGGAGCTCTACATGGTATCTTCCTAGGGGCATAGTGAAACGTATGCTTTTCATAACATGACTGCAAATCGAGTTCAAGATTATTCGGGAATGTAATCCTTTTAAACCCGAACGATAAAATTTGTTGTCTAAGCAAATTTTAAAAGAACTGCTTTGCGATCAAATTAATATGAGAAAGAACAGTCATGTGCATGCTTTCCACAAAATATAGTTTAATTTCCAAGGCCAGAGAACATCACATGAAAACAGCAGGTAAGTATGCCTTGTATGGTCGCCTAAACAGGACACGGTAAAAAGGAACCGCCCACAATACATGTGGTTTTCGTTAAATTCCAGTGAAATTGTGTGTAGGATTAAGGTGAGGGTTAGGGGCAAGTTTAGTGCTAGGGTTAAGTTTGAGGTTAAGATCGGAGTTGGGTTTGGTTAATGATTGGGCTAAGGGTTAAGGATTTTATCATGCATACTGTAGGGTTTAGGTTTAGGATAGGAATAGGCTAAGATTAAGCTGATGGTCTAGTTTTATGTTAGGGTTGGTGTTAGCATTAAGACACGGGTATAGTTACCCTTCCTGGGTTTCACCGTAAGGCCACCTCTTTTAAGCGGGCGAGGCGGTTCCTATTCCCGTGTCCTGTTTAGGCAGCCATACACAGCATTCCTGCCAAAAAGCATGAATCCGGTTTTTGTAGGCGGCCTTTTTGACCCGCATTTTTAAGTGGCCGAAATAGCTTTGTATTACACCGCACGATAATCACTCGTGCTACCTCACTTAATTAATCCTTCCTAAACAAAGACGCGTTTCGGAATTTCCATCAGCATTTGTGCGGTGGGTCACTGACTGCTCCTACTTAACCGCATTCTCATAGGTCTTTTCCGAGCCCGGGACGCTGATGACGCCTAACTAGCGGCCTTACTTCACCCAGACTGAAGATCAAGGTTGTGGAATTCATCAAAAAGCAGAGAGTCTGTATGGTCTTCTATGTGTTGGCTAATAATGCCGGACGCAAGGTTGCATCCTAGTTTCAAAAGCTCTGGTTGTCTTAACTTGTTCTTTGTATAGTGGCTGAATGTGGTGGTCGTCCAGTAAATTAACGGATAAGAAAAGTTTGTTCTCCCTGATATTCAGGTTTTTTCATTTGCGGGTGTGTTTTGGGTATTTATTGCCGTCGCATCCCACCCCAGCCATAAAGTTAAATATGTGCATCCCTGATCACAACTTTATACTTCAGCTTACCGTGCCTTACAACTTATCTGAGATAAGCCATAAAATGACGCTACGTCGCTTTGATTGAGTGCTTGCTTTTGAACTTGAGTTGCCGACCTGCCTTCTTCGATTTTCATCAACCATTTACCTAAGTTGTTTCGTTTGTTGTGGTTGAAGATTTACCTGTTTCGTTATTCTTCACGTGAAATAGTTTACTGTATTCACTAAACTACTCATCCACTACCGAAACGTGGTCTGTTATAAAACTGCATTTTGTTGAAGTGTGTTACTGACTTAATTAACTCTTAGTCTTCCACGTTTCCCTTATTGAGAGGTAAGTAGGCGCACAGTGTAAAAGAATCACTGGACTTGCTAGTCTGACCAAAAACGATTCTTGGGTGGAGGAATACGAACGCGCCTGTCTGTGCACACTCCTTCGAGTAGCGGGACACCACTACCACCCGATCGGTCTGTACCAGACACGGGTGGTTGGGTGGGTTAGACCATGTTTCCAACCCGATTGGCGGTGTTTATTTGCCTTCAATTGGCTGTTGCCCTAGTAAATGCTATTTTTTCCTCTCGCGGTGAATCCAATCCGGAAGTCGACGAGCGCAACCAATTACAGTGTAGTTCGCTTGACCCAGGGGAGGGAGGGTGTCAGAGGGTATCGCTGTCGGATCGCGAATGTTGCGGTCTCTCTATCCGCGATTTTTCTAATTGGTAGGGGAGGTAGAAAGAGCGTCAACGCACAACGTTCTGATTGGTTATTGGTCCTCTGCCCACCATTGGCTGTTCTTATCGTGATCACCCGTAGACATAACATAGGAAGCCAGCGGACCAACCAGCACTAGCATAGCTGCCACCACCACCTTGGGTTTTATTAGCCTGCCGCTCACAATCTACTTCGCTTGTTATCACGTCGTCGCCGTGAGTACCTCGCGCATAACTGCGTCGAGAATATTTTACAGGTTAAATACAGCTACTTGGTTGGCGACTTGGATTCCCTATTACCGGACCATAAACTGCATTTTCCCATCCACTCCTCCCCACCCCATACTCTCATTCATTACACAGTGGATATACTTACTGCCCTATTTTGGATATTATTCCCTCGGGATGAATAAACATCGCAGTCGCGAATCAAATATATACACCGTAGAGCGCCTTATCAAACGACGCGTCAGAATGGTAAGTGCTGCCTGCCTGTCCCGCAACATTTTACCTCTAACAGCCAAATCATATCCTTCTTTCGGTAATTTCAATGCTGTCTTAAAGCTCGTGCGTCTCAACTATTTTTTTTTCTCTTTTCCAGTCCAAAGTGGAATACCTGGTGAAGTGGAAGAATTGGCCGGATAAGTAAGTCACGCATATCTTTCAACACATCTCCTTTTTCACTATCCTCTTTCCCTCGTATTAGTACGTTTATCGGCTGTGTATTGTGACAGCGTCGCTTGCTGCAATGGCAGCAGCAGCAGCTAAGCCATTGCCCGCCAGTGCTGGTTCGGCGTTGTAGAGTTTGTGTGAACGCACCTCCGCGCTTTTGCCGGTGCGCCGGCGCCGAGATAGCGCGTCAACGCAGCCCATGGAGCGCGCTAGTTTGGATCGTTAGACAGACAGCAAAGCGGTCGCCTTCCCCGCCGCCGCCGCCGCCGCCGCCGCCGCCGCACGGCACGTAGTGATCGACTGACGGACAGCCGCAGTGCGCAAAGCTGACAGCGTACACGTGCGCGCCAGCTGCTATAATTCATGCGCGGCTAGCGGCGGTCGATAGACGTCGGTGGTTGGCCTGGCTATGCGAGCATTGATCTGTGCCCTGGCCTCGCCTTAGCGCGACGAGGCAGCGACGATAGCAAGTGGCGGCAGCGACCGGATGACTCCTTGCCGCGACGACAACGAGCTTCGCTCAGCACTAGCTCGCTCTTGCATGCACGTGTTTAGGCCAAATTTAACGCGTCTGCAACCAGTTTGAATATTAAAAGCATCAATCCAAATAAAACTACGAGAATGCTTCCCGCATGGAGCTTGAAACTAGGTGGTTTCTTTGGCGAGCCAAAAAGGCCCATGTTCCTAGAAGACCAAAACTACCAAGCTGGTTACCGGCTTCAGTCGCTGGTTGATTTCACGGAGCAGACCAGTTACCATCTCTCGCGCATAGAGGGCCAATTTCAGTAATATAGGGTCTTATCCTTCTGTCACGGATTGCGCCTCCGCGAATCGTCACGTGACAAATGAGGCCGCTTAGATCAGGTATGATCGCACCCGTAACAATTGTAGGTTATCCTTCTGTTAGCTGTCCCTTACGAAATGCGGACCCCTAACGGGCAAATAATGCGTATAAACCACCTCCCTCACCCACCCCTAACCAACACAATTGATATGTAGGTGTGTAATACGGAAACGGTGGCGGTATGGGGCAGTAACGCGTTGGCAATGAGATGAAATTTATATAGCCAAGGTCATCATTCAAATCAGCTGTTTTTTCAGCACTGAATCAGACTGTAGTACATGCAAGACTCGTTGCCAATGTTTCATGTTCCCTTTACTGGATGGTTGTGTAGACGAGGAGCCCGTCATCAAGGTTGGGGTTTTTGTTATTCAGAATTGCTATCATTCGTTCCCCAGCAGGCAGTCCCTTCTCTGTGGCGCATGAAAAATTTAAAACATTAAGAGCAGAAATTGGAGGTCCCAGTGAGATCTCTATATTGTGCACCACACAATTCGGTCTTGTTACTTAAACTTCCTCAATGCAAAAATGCTATCTAATTTCTCAATTTTGATGGTGTAACTCTTTTAGGCACAACACTTGGGAACCAGATGAGAACATACTAGACCGGGAGCTCATAAAGTCCTTCAATTTTGAGTAAGTAGTCCCCTTGTGTTGGCGTTATGCCAGTTAAGTGCATGTATGTTAATATGACTGTTTTAAAATTTTACCTACCCTCAATGTTAAACAATAAACTTCCTAGGGAGGAACGCAGAAATGAAACTCAAAGTGCAAATGTCAGTTCAACGCCCCTTTCCAAGAATCAGACACATACCAAGACACCACCGACGACAGTTCCGGCGTCGCCTCCTGCGAAGGACACAGCAGATCTGGGCGAGAGGGTTCAGAAGCCTCTGTCCGTTTCTGTCACGCCTAGTCTTGGCTCTCCTACACGTGTACCTGCCGGCAATCTTCCAACGCCCCTTCATCCTCATCCGGAAGCCCCAACTTCTGGAAGTAGTGTTGCCACTGCGGAATCCTCGACTTCGCCTCCCGTATCTAGCCTCGGTTACGACACCGCCCTGTCTCCCGATGGTGATTGGCACTCGGAAAATAGGCTTCGCAAGACAACACTTTTGGTAGCCACAGCATCACAATCCAGTGCACGGCAATCCAGCAGATCTGCTACCGAACATGTCAGAACTAGCCTCCCTATAGTAAGTCCTCCTCCTCCTCCTCCTCCTCCTCCTCCCTCCTCCTCCTCCTCCTCCTCCCTCCCTCCTCCTCCTCCTCCTCCCTCCTCCTCCTCCTCCCTCCTCCTCCTCCTCCTCCTCCTCCTCCTCCTCCTCCTCCTCGCACACCTGACTGATCATTAAATTTAATGCCAAACGAGCTTGTCGTTACGTGTTTTTGTAATGCATGCCATCTCGTCATAAGTTACCGCCGTGGTCACTCTATTATATTGGCTTGACAGTTGTCTTACCCAATCGTTTTTTTCTTAAATATTAGTCATCAAAGGGCAGTCAACTCGAAGTCACCTCCACCGATGCTGCCATTGGCACAGTTTCCAGTACTCGGAGCACAACTACGTCTCTGGTTACTACAGTGACAGTGGAAAGCACTGAGCGGCCGAAAATCCGATTGACCATACCTCGAGAACGCCTCATCGTCTGCCCGACCGCATCGGTCAATTCCAGCCAAGAATCATCCTGCCTACTCCAGGATCTAGATGATGAGGACGAGGAGGAAGATGAGGCGGCGGTGGGGGTGGTGGCAAATCCAAACTTCCGCGCACCCACGGAGCTGCCTCGTCGCAGTGCAACTGACGTGGACGAGGATGCTGGCCTAACTGTGCCCCCTCCATCCCTTTTACCAGCACCAGAGATCTGTGAATCTAGTGAGTCCTCTCTGCCCAAAGTCGTTCTCTCCGCTAAGCGCGTCATCAGTAGCGCCTGGCTCGGGAAAGAGAAACTGCTGTTGACGAAGAAAGAATCGCGACACCCTAAGAAGAAACGACGGCGAGAGTCAGGCGGTAGCAGCAGCAAGGAATTCTCCTCACAACGTCGGCGCCGGTCGGGCTCCTCGGCCTCCTCTTGTGTCAGTTTCTCCTCCACATCCCCCGCTGTCTCGCCAGCCCTTCCGACGAACGAAAGTCCGCCACGTATTGCCCCCCTTCGTATCCAGTTGTCTCGATCCAACACCCTTGTCCAGTACCCTGGCCCCAATGAGCCAACAGACGAGCGGCCGTTCTACCGTGTCGCGGCTTCCGCCCTCCACCACCTCCGCCCACCTCCCCCACCACAGCCACCGCCGTTTTCGGTTCCCTACAAACCCCACCTGGAGCGTGAGATCTCCATCACCGACGTGACGGTCGGCGATCTGACTATTGCCATCAAGGAGTGTCCCACGCCGAGCAACTTCTTTGGCATTCCGTCCTGTCAACTGGTCCAACCCAGCCGCCCTCCCTTGGCACCGCGAAGACCTGACGTGATGAGTGTTCACCAACCGCACCGACAGGGTGCCTCACCAATGGAAGTTGCTGATGAAAACAGGGAGCCACCACGGGTGACTACGGGCGCAGAACTCAGTGTCATTGAGGAGGAGGAAGAACGGAAGGACGCATCAACTGACCTCTCACTGCCTCCAGATCCTCTGCCAGCTGCGTCGAGCCCCGAAACCAAGACTCTGGTCGGGGTACCTGACGGGGAGGTAGCGGCTTTACCACCCTCGCCACCCCGCCGTTCATCTACTCCAATTCAACCACCCCTCATCGACTTATCTTCGTCTTCTACCTCATCCTCTTCTTCCACAGCCATTATCACTACCGCCACGTCAGTGGTCCTGGAGGCCAGTCAAGAGGAGCGAAAAATCGTTACCGCGGATACTGTCGCCGTTGCGGTGTCTGATATCCCCCAGAACCCGCGCTTGCTTAAAGCGACGCGAGTGGGTCACCTTTGGGCTGGTATTAACAAGCGGCCCAGACGACGGGTCCCTCTCCTGCCGAGAACAAATACTAGGCCTGTGGTCACTTTGAACTCCACTCCACCGAAGAGCCCTTCTTCAAGCATTGCCGAGAATGTGTACGCATTCCGCGGTGATTCTCCACCTCCCCTGATGCAGGCCGCCAAAATGCCGACTCTGTCGTGTCCATCACCATCCTCTGCGCCTTCCCTGGGGAAGGAGGACGAAGCGGTGAAGAGGTCAACTCCAGCGCCACCTCCATTGTCACAAATCAGCGCCTTCCCAGGCCTCTACAACACGGCTCAACAGCCGAGGCTACCACCGCTCCCTGTCCTCTCTCCGGGCGGCATCACCCTGTGTCAGCTGGTCGCCGCGACAACATCAGCAGCGGTGGGATCAGGCTGGTTTCCCGAGACCCCGCCTCCTGCGCTGACTCCCTTCCCCTCGGTCAGTCTGTCAATGGCAGGGGACCGGCCGTCGCCGTCACTCTACCCCTTCTACCCCTTCTTCGCACAGATGCGCCCTCCAGGCGCTCCCCTCACCGGGACTGGATTGTTTTCTCCGCCATCCGCTACCGCAGCGATCTGCCCTTTCTCGTCGCCTGCGTTGGAACTGGAGGACATGCCCATCGATCTCTCGGCCAAACGGTAGCCTAGCAGCAACCACCCTCTAGTCTCCATGCCATCATTACTTTCACACAACCTGCCATTGGGCTTTCATTCTTATCATCTTGCAGTTTAGTCCGCTCGCTTGCCCCCTCCCTTCCTCCCTCCTCCTCCTCCTCCTCCTCCTCCTCCTCCTCCTCCTCCTCCCTCCTCCTCCTCCTCCTCCTCCTCCTCCTCCTCCTCCTCCTCCTCCTCCTCCCTCCTCCTCCTCCTCCTCCTCCTCCTCCTCCTCCTCCTCCTTCTTCTTCTTCTTCTTCTTCTTCTTCCTCACTATGGCTGCCACTGAACGCCTTTCTGCCCCCCCCCCCCCCATCGTGTGTATGTACGTGAGTTGTTACTTTTTTTATCAGCACATACCCATGCACACTTGTACATCCACCAAAATCGAGAAATAAGATTATCCTACTTATACAAGATCCACCTTTGTGTTCAGGCCTTGTATTCTCCATGGAGTATTTGGGAAGTGGGGAAAATGGGTTGGGGAAAATAGGTTGGAGGGAGTCTTGCCAACCCATCCGCTTTTGGAATGATCAGGTTTATCTGCCATCTAATCACTAGAAGCCTCCCTAGGTATGCTGTACAACCTCAACACGACGACAGTTCGACCGTCGTAATCCGACGATGTCCACCGTATGCTCATGGGAAAGTTGAGCAGGGACGGTGACTTGCGCGTGATTTAGTTTAAAGTGATAGTAGACTTGCGCTGCATCTACCGCACTCTCTCCTCCTCCCCCACCTGAGCCCGGTGTCAAGACAGAGTCAAGAAGACCGGAGGCGGGAGAGGACGCAGGTGGCTGGCGCGGCTGGGCCCCTATGTCCTAGCCGCCCCTAGGCGTGCCACCACACCTCCATGTTCGGCATTTGTTATGGGAGCGCAACCCGAATAACGCCTGCCGTGCCCTAATTTGGCCCCCGTGTTGGTCCAACGCATCTACCACGTGGCCCGTTTAGGGGGCACAACAACCTCAACACACACACACACACAGTTCTCCAAAGTAGTATGACCTATGAGGGGTTTCTTAACTCCGTCGCTGGGACGTATAGTGGTGAACGGCTGAAATCTCCGTCACGGAGGCATTGCAATTTGTTACCGACCATATCGGTGGAGTGTAGCGACTATTCGTTGGTCCACTAGTATGACTGGGTAGGACTAATCTAGGGGCGTCCCCGTACTTGATGCTCTGACGATTCCTGTCAGAAGCCGAGTTCGGTTGCTCACTTCTCGTTAGTTCGATGTTTATTGTCTGGCCATCTGAACAAGCTAGCTAATGCCTACATGAAGCAAAGAAAGATCTCGTGAGAGATGCGTGCATCAATCAGACCTGATTGCAGAGCATAATGCGGACAGGACATGTGTACTGCCCCATCGTCCCCGATGCGTGCGAACGTAACCGAGACAGTCTTGAGAAATGGCTGTGGGAAGGAGTGCTAGCCTAGCAAGGATGATTGCGGTGGTGATTTCTGACGTACTATAACTCATCAGCCAGCCATAGCCAACCTGAGCTTTGGATAACACGGAATTAGAACCCGGATTATGCGGTCGTTCAGCCTTTTTTCGTTCAACAATCATTGAGCCAAGGGTGACCGTGGGGGTCGCTGTGCGACTGCCGGCGAGGACGAGCAAATCCCGTAATCTGCTCGGCGAACGCCTCGGTTTTGCTGTTGGGACTACCTAGCCAGTTACGATAGACGACGCACTTAAGCTAGTGGACGCCCTTTGTGGCCCTGTGTCCGACTTTCTGTCAAGCAGGCAATCGCCGAACCAATGTTTGCACGCTTTGTCTTTATGTGACTCTTTAGATCACTCTGGACTCCTTGTGTAATGAGGCTAAAGGTCATGTTGTGAATACAAGAGTCTGTGGTTAAAACAATCCCCCTCTAGAGAGGTTGGAGTGGGGGGTAAGAAAGATGGTCAGTACGACCTGTAGATGTCCATTCGATTGACGGTACTTGCTATCCATTACCCGAATTGGGGTCTCCAACCGCGTCTCAGATGAAGGGCCGCAGCATTTATAGGGAACATAACCCGCAAATCACGCGCTCACTACAGCTATCGACTGAGATGGTATACCTAAAAGCCAAGTCATCCGGGGCGAACCTGACGCTGGCTGGCGACGACATCAGGGCCGCCCGCTGAAGAAGTAAGTGCACGTGATGAAAGCTGACTTCTATCAGTCCCCGGGTGTCCGTTGCTGACCGAATACAGCGAAGGGCAATCCTTAATGATGCGGTGAAATTGGCATCGACTGAAACAGTACTTCTGTAGTCTCCGGCGGGACACGCAAATTGCCGTTTTGTCTTGTAGCTCTCTAACTCCACATGAGCTCGCGGTTCCGTGGCCAGTTGAACGTGGGTTCACACCGCACATCCTCCCGGTTTGACGAACTGATGACTACACGTAAGGCGGTAGGGTGTAAGTATTGTCTCACTTGGCACTGTTACGATCCCTGTAACCCTTCTGCACCTGTTTACTCCGCGTGCTTGCTCCGCACGTCAATCGTCAATAGTAATCTGTTGCAGAAGACTGTTAGTCGCAGGAGGCCATTGCTGCTTGTTTATCGCGTGATTATAAGTACCCCTTCCCGCGTATTACAAGTGGTCTCGCGCTAACTTCTGGAATGCGTTGGGGTGATGAGGGTTGGTATTAACGTTAGGAGGGTTTTGGACCGGTAATATGTAACCCCCCCCCGGAATGTAACACGTGTCCACCTGTTGTACGGGGGGTACCTATAGTCAGAGCAAACCCCGACCTTTTGACAGGCCCTACTTGGGTCGGCAGATCGTAGCTTTCCAGTGACGTCTAAATCCATCGTCAGCCTATGTGCCGTTCGTCCATACAGTCGCCTCGCTCAACTGGAGCCGTGCTGTTTGATTGGGCGGGGACT
Organism: Schistocephalus solidus; assembly: GCA_017591395.1. Lineage (NCBI taxonomy): Eukaryota > Metazoa > Platyhelminthes > Cestoda > Diphyllobothriidea > Diphyllobothriidae > Schistocephalus > Schistocephalus solidus. The sequence continues at coordinate 14,033 of WEDG01000825.1, read as the reverse complement.
TAAGGACTCGGCTTCTCGCAAAACGAACCACGACTCAAGCAGTTCAGATGCTTTCGATTCAACTGTCGCACCCCTCTTCCGTTCTCTCACGGTCATCAGCCCTGCCGCTGACTCAGGCCACCTTTGCTTTTCAAGCACTGCGTACGCGCGGCGTCAATCGATTTTTGTCTCTTCACCGATTGGCCGCAGCCGAACGAAGCTCAAGTGGATGCACTTCGGCTGTCACTGGCCTGATGAGAGCACTTGCTGAGTTTCCTGTGCTCTCTTTGGCTTCAGTAACTCATGTACAGCCTCATCCGTCTTTCCTGACTTGTGATTTGGGAAGTATCCTTACTCAGCCCATCGTAACCTCCGACAATTGGTGACCCCGACGGGATGAGTCTAATGCGCACAGAAGGCTTGAAAAGCACCTTCAACCAGCCACACCTCAAACGCAGACTGGGAAGACCTGGGGCCTAAATGAACCCAGACTTCCAGGGCAAAACGGAAATAGCCAATCCACTTCGGTAAATGCCAGTTTTATTTTACAACTTGGCCGACTGAACATGTGCAAGAGTAGCTCAAACAGCAGAGCACTAGACTCAACTGTTCGATTTTCAACTAGCAAGGGTTAAGACGTCAGGCCTCAACAGCCTGCGTTTGGGGCATAACTGGTTGCCATTCCAGTCTCCCCGTCCTTCTCCAAGACACTCGTCACTGGGCGATCGTCTGGTGGGGCTACGGATCCCGCGATCAGGATATATCTCTGAATGCCCCTATCATGCGAAAATAAATGCATGGAAAGGAATACTGCCCCAAAAAGAAGAGAGATTGATGTGGCCATTTTTGGTCTACTAGCCGTCATCAGATAGCCATGCCGCAGCCCAGGGCTGAATGGCCTGGAGTTCGAACCCGGATTATTTGAGCCTTGTGCTTTTTTGAGTCGCCCTCTTCGTTCCGAGTAGAATATTTCCTATTATAGGTTCGGAGAACGTGACATACAGCATGGCTGTCTCACTGACTAGCAACCCTAATCGTTCCTGTCTTTGTCGTTACTCCTTCCGGTAGATAAAATACAGTTGAGGTGACCTGACGGGGGTCCACTTCCAGCGAAGTATGCGGTAAAGAGGGTGGTGCACGCTAAATCATGAAAGTTTTTCACTTTCAGATGACCTCCCACCCTTCCTCACATGTTGCTTAAGTTTGGCGTGTTTGGTAGAGGTTGCCCCATGGAAGGTAGCTCTTTAATAGCAAGGGATGATTTTGCTCTGATGCTGCTGTGCAAGCCAGGTAACTATTTCAATTCGATGAAGCTTTGAGCAGTTTCGAACTGGGATACTTTAGATTTTCCATTGTGGGAGAGACTTATCAACCAGTTAGAGTTGAGCGTTGCCATAAACGTTAGGATGCCACCAGTCCCCGGGGTTTTTTTAGGCAAATTTCACACAAGTAGCCCAGGACAGCTTTTACTGTCTTGCGTTGAAGGTAGGGCAAGAACATACTATGTGGCCCAACTCAAGGATCAACAGATAGGTCAGTCAGTAATACGGTACCAGTGGTAAAATAATTTTTATGGATGGGGCTAAATGCAAAAAAGTGAACGGCCAATCTAATCCTAAACCTGTCCATCGTTTTCGTAAGGGTAAGCATTCGTTGCCGGGTTGGTAGGTCCGCAAAAAAGTTTGCTGCGCCGACAAGTGTGCGGATTTCGAGATCCGGTGGCTTTACCTCACGCCGAACAGCATGCGCGATACCATTCCTGGCTGACCTGACTCACTTTGATTCTGACCCTTGACGGGAGTAAAAATGAGGCCCGCTCTGCGAAATCTCTCATTATAGAATTAAAAGGGATGCTTTGAAGCATTTTTTTCCCAGGTATTAATTTGAAGCAGGCGTATGCAGCAGGATTAATTGGTTCCAACAAATTTCGTGACGGCTTAACAACTGCAAGTTCATTGGGCGAACGCAAAGGCAATCGGTAGATAGGGTGGCTGAGCATTTGCCTAATTGGTGATTTAAACAAGAAAAATAAAGTGCCACGGTCAGTCTGTTGATCTCAAAACAACTTTCCGGGTATTTGTTCACGCACTAACAACTGGGGCTTTGCGCTACTTTGCAGCAGCGTATACAAGGAGGAAAAAAACCGACCTATGCAAGCAGATAGACCACTTTTAAAATCTCCGATTTCCCTATTAATCTTCACCTCTATATTTACAGTGAGCTGTGTTAAATCCTCTCCCGCCCTTTCTTTGCTCTTTGACGTTTCAAACTAACGTCTTTGATCTGATTATTCTTTATGTTGGCCTCCAGCTCTTGCTGCTACGTACTGATTTTCTGTGAGAATTAAAACTGCTGTTCACTTCTAGTCGTTATCTCTGTTATGCAAATAAACCAAGAAACCCATAAATCCTGCTGAATACGCTTGTTTTAAAAAGGGATGCTTTTGGAAACTACCACAGGATCCTTATTGGCGTCGCTTGGAAATTTGCCCTTTGACCCGATACTTCGGTCTTCCTACCGCCAAGGAAATAATGGGTGACCCGACTAACCCGGCAACGAATGTTAAACCTAACAAGTGCAATGGAAAGAATAAGGGTTAAGTTGGCATGTAGCACGGTCGCGTATTACACGCTGACCTATCCTGTGTTCCATGAGTTGGGTCGCATATTACGTTCTTGCCGAATGTAGTGCTGAGTTTGTTAGCCCCCGTAAAAGTGAAAGAGCATGCTGGAAAGCAATTTTATATAGCCGCAACTAACTGTTGCCTGTCATATTCCAGTTAGGATAAACGACATAACCAAGAACTCTAAACCTCTTTCTATGCTCGTAGGTTATGCTTACACGTCGGAATTCCTGAGTGCGGTGACTATAAAGCTAAGCGTTTGTTTGGTTGACAATGAAGGCCGTCTTGGGTATGCATTTTTCTCCTAGCAAAAACGATAATTTTAAATGGACACCGTCATGCGGGGCCTAAATACTGATGGTGAACTTCTCAAGCATATTAACCTTCCTGCTGTGGACAGTTGTTTCATTGGTGGTCAATTGTTCTCATCGGCCTAACAGGTAATTTTGTGGTTCAACAAGTGAGTATGTGACCACCCGAAATCCAAGTTACACCGTTGTTTACTGACAAGCGTTTGTATGGGACGGTTCGGTGGAGTGATGGTTGTCTGCTGTTCCTGAACTCGAGGGTGGCCTATTTTATGCGCTTCTTCGATAAACCCCTTCAAAGTTCTAGGATTCTGCCAGATGGTAAACGAAGCCAGTTTTAAGGGCGGACACCGTTCGTCATATTATGTTACTTTTAAAGCTTGGGACCGTTTTATAGATAACACATTTTGCAGATCGGGTCGAATCTCACCTGTACCTAGCCGATGTTCGGGGTGGTCCACCATGTGCCTCTAGTAGAAGTGCCAGGAAGTACTCATATGGGCTCATAGACAGGCCTCGTTGCTCCGGTATCTCTGTTGTGCTGGGGTGTAGCCTATTGGAACATGTTGCTTATGTCCTGTAAGCATCCGTGGTCTACCATTAGTTTGCACCTAACAGTTTGACCATCAATTCCGATGAGGTCCACATTTAAGAAGCCCCTAACTACTTTTCTCTTGCTCTCTCCCTCCCCTCCCCATGAATGGGAAGCATCGGGATGTTGCGGTGAGTGAGGTATTTTGTGATACTGTGGTAGGCCGACGTCGAAAATTTTTATTCAGCGAGGTGGTCCTCTGTCCTGTCTGCCTGAATGCCGTGCTGAACGGCAGCAAAATAAGGTTCCAGTCGTTCCATCTGGCAGTCCTAAGTTATTGTCTACGTCAGATCAGTAGACACCGGAAGTTACAATTCGCGCTGCTGGACCTCAACAAGAATAGGGGGAGCTTGCGGGAATCGTCTTCCCATTACTCTCGCATTGAAAGCGTGCAAGTACTGGTTCCCAAAAATTATTTTAGCATGGGGGCTCCACAGTTGGGACCTTTGGGGTATCGCTGGCCCTCACCGCATAATGGAGTAACGGTTGCCATGGCGACAGCCACGTCCTTTGGGCGGTTAGCATCAGGTGGGCGAGATTGGGAGGCAGGATCGATCTGGGAATTCATAAATTAGTCCTCACCACAACAAAACTGTAATTGCTACAGCTTGCGTACGCCTCTCTTCTGGCCGGCGACAGCGAGGGCCATTCATAATTTTTTTGATGACACACGCTTTTTATCTGACCTCTACGGTCTTTCAGTCTGTTTATTGGATTCCAAGAATATAGACTTTTGACCACGTGGACGTGTTTGAAATCGCCATCCGCCTCTCCGACGTAGTTTGCTTCACAGTCTTTGCAGACCTGATAAACGGTCGCATAGGTCTGGTACGGGTACGGGCTTAACAACTGCCCCATTCACTTCGTTTGTTCAGCCATCCTTTTCTGTGTTTGCTAAGGTTGCGCGGTCACGGTCTTCTTGACGTTGGGTATCTCTTCTTCGATGCTGATAATTCTTATTAGTCACAACAAGTCCGATTTCGTGAGCAAGACAGAAGTTGGCCATAATGTTCGCATCTGCTAACAATAGTATACATTTTGAACCATAGAATATCCGGGTTTGCCTTGGCTGGTTCGTGTGCGTCCGATTCCCCTGTTGGTGGGAATGGAAGACCGTGGTAGAATAACTCCTTCTTAGAGTTGACTGTGTCTAACACCAGATGGCGGCATCATGTATGATGGATTGCCGAATATGAGGTGGAAGACTTATTTCCCTCTGATTCACATCGCATATGAAAGAATCATTTACTTGTTTTTGACCCTCAGCGGGACAAAAACCAGAAGGTATGCAGTGGGTTGTAAACAACGACTTGACGTTCTCCTCCGGATATAAATTTAAGGGTTTGAGGAGGACTACAAGTAATAGCTGTCCCCAGCAAACTAGGTGGTCTGGAATATTACAAACAACAAATAAGTAGTCAGCCACAACAATAACCATCCAGTTACCCACAAACGTAGATGTGTGAGAGCATCTTAACGGCGGAGGTACTGAAGGATTAGCCACCTGCAGAGCCTCATGAGCGCTCCAAGTTGAAATGGAAAGGAGACAAAGTCACACAAAAGTCTTGATTTTTTCTGGAGGCTTCTATATGCAAACAACGTCTACAAAGTCGTCGTACGCCTTATCACAACACGAAGACCAGAGGCAAACGTTGAATCCCAATACAAGACCGAAAGATCCCCTACCGCTGTAGTGCATACCCAGAGTCCGATGTCAGATCTGGTGCGTCTGTAGACGAAGTAACTGCGTCGGTGAGACCGATGGACAAGGATGACTGAGTACACATCAGCAGAACTGAAACATATGTCGGGTTCTCCAGCTCTTTCTCGCTGCGCCTGTTTCCAATGACGAGTTCAGGTGCGAATTTGAAACCCGGATGTAGACAGTTTCTGTTCCGAACCTTGATTGACTCTGCATTTTTACAGTTACTTTCTGAAAACATGTTTTCTTAAACGCACTGATGAAATTCTCACGAAATTCCTACCATATGTAGTCACCCTATTTGATTGCTTCCTAGTTCCATGCGAGCATTCGCTGTGAACAGAGACAAGGAAACTGGATTACCCTCAGCTATCCGAATCCGGCCTCGGGACAGCGTTGATTTCTGAGCAGCCCGCGGTATTTCTGACCAGAATTTAACAGATTACCGACGGGTGGGGTGTGAAAACGAAGTCAAAAGCCCCAATTTATTTGCCCATGACACTATCTGAAACTCTAAAAATATGTCAGTGTATTCTAAAATCTGGTAAAAATGTGAGAGGTTCTCCTTCACTTCTGCCTGGCTCCCCAGGGTCACATGAGCAATTAAATAGCAAAATTTATCCATATTTGCATTGCGTTCACTAGTGAGTTTCCGGGACCTACCCATCTAATTGTCCGCTTAATGTAGGGCTCTCAAATGCACACAGAAGGAAAATACAACAAAGGCAAAGGAGACTGGAATAACCATTTCTGACCTACTAGACCTCGCCAGTCAACCTTAGCCAACTCAAGGTTGGCGGGACCTGAGCCTCAAACTTGTGTTCTTTAGTCATCAAGCGTTCTTGGGTTCATCGCTCTAACCACTGAGCCAGGTGCCCGTGGTCCTTTCGGTTTCGAATATTACCTAGGAGCCCCAAAACAGCGTGGGAAGTGTGAGTCCCGTTAACGATCAGTGCGCGTTTATAAACGAATATTACCTATGTTGCAAGTGCGTGCACCGATCGCGGGTTTGGAGGTCAGACTCCGCAAATATGGATTTAGATAAAACTGGCTGACGATTAATTATGGTCATCCCGGCCGCCCTAATCTTCTTCGACATTCTTTAAAACTTCTGCCAGCAAACCTTGTAGACAGACGTATGAGAACGGGGGTAGAATGGGAGAATGTCCGGGAAGTCATTATCCTATGTTAGTATTAGAACCAAGTTTTTCGTCAATCCTTGTTTCTCTCAACCTCTGCCATTTTACGGCAATCCACTTTTCGCCCATTCCCGATTCCCGTTATGACTGTTCTGCCAAATTCGGACACTTTCTTGCAGCAGTGCGCAGTAATCCTCACCAGTGGAGGTGACCTGGTGCAATCACACCATCACTTCCTATTGGCTAGTCGTAGAAGTAACGAAATTTTACTGCACCGCGCAAGCCAGAACGGTTGTTGAGAGCGGCTTTGGCTACGCCCAAACGAAGCCATTTTCTGCTGCCTTCAAGGACACTGAATTAACAAAGACGGCCAAACTGCTTTAAAGGTAGGCGGTTTCGTCCTTCAATCAGCAAAAAAGACCTTCAGTTAAAAGGCCTTCAAAACAGTTGGTCCAAAGAGGGACGAAAATGCATGCCTCTGCGACTTTTGAGATTGGGCAATTAGGACAAGCGTTCATCTTCCTTCAAAGCTGCGCAGATGGTTCACATATTGAGGGTGTCGTTAATTAGCAAGAATAAACAAAGAGTTCAGTCCATTTAGCAGGAAGAAATTAATCGGGTTTCTGCAACTGAGTGGAGACATGTGAATGGGTGCGTAGAAGCGGATAAATAGTCCACTTTGGAAAGCTGGCCTTCACGATACACCTATGCGCATTCATAAAGAAGAAAAACATCGCTATGTTGCCAGCACAAGACAAAGGAAGTCGAATGTGCATAGGATAAAGTATTAATTAATAGATTGGCGTAGGAGCTTCAGGCAACATGGACGTATAATCACCTCCTCCCGCCCCTCTCACGTAAGTTGTTACTATGTTATTTCTGAACAGGTTTCTCGACATCGGAGATGATAATTTCGACATTATGTTACATTCCACGGACTACGGTGGATACCCGACATTTGACCGTTTAACCCCAAAAAATAATACATTTGAAGGTAGAGTCAACTTACTGATGTGATTGGCGACAACGTACGCCGCTGGGGGTGGCAATAATGATGTGTATGATGAGGCGGAGGATGATGATGATGATGATGATGATGATGATGATGATGATGATGAGGAGGATGATGATGATGATGATGATGATGATGATGATGATGATGATGATGATGATGATGATGATGATGATGATGATGATGATGATGATGATGATGATGATGAGGAGGAGGAGGAGGAGGAGGATGATGATGAGGATGATGATGAAGAGGAGGAGCACTTTGAAGAAGAAAACCATAGACAAAGCAATCAGGCACTGGACATCCATCCAGTGAAAATTCAGACGAAGGAAGTGGTGATTGCTGAACCAAGAAGTTTATTGGTCCGACGTTTGGAATGCTCACTCGAATTCATCCTCAGAGCCTGTTGTAGGCACACAGTGTTTATAGGAGGCAGTTGTCATGCCACCACATGTTTACAGCACCCGAATTCTCCGTTGAGGAGGGGTCGGGGCTTATTTAATGCGACGTGAAGCTGATGAGCCAGCACCCGAGACATTACTTGTCATGGTTTCATAATCTTTGTTGAGTTTGGGCGTGATGGCACCTCGGCCATTCGGCTCGGTGCCACGAGAACTGTTTATTGTCCACATCCTCCCTAGGTAGCAAATTGATTTTTCCCAGGCGGGAGATCATTGTGCCGGCTAATTGAATGGGGGCCAGGGAACCATGAATCAAACAGCTCGCAGTCACGCGAGAGTTTTGTTTCTCCCCCCCCCCCCTCCCTCCAACCCCGACAACCGTACGATTTGTTCTACTTACCCGCATAGTTGACATCGTGACACAGTCATATAAATGAAAAGGCTTGGCGAGAATTTATCGAAAGTTTATGTATGCTCGCCAAATTGTCTTTTGGAGTGTAAATTTCGTCAAACTTGGTGTGATCGGATCCCGCCGAACGGAAGAATGCCGAAGTTAACTTGACGAAATAGGCGGTACTTGGTTTCCCGTAAGTGTCCATAAACGTAAGCTTGCAGCCTATATATTCACCGTTGTAAGGCTACGGGTGTTTGGCTTAGTTCCCAGTTGTTTAAGATGGTGTGTTGAGTAGCCATGTAACCGTTGAGAAATTTACTTGAAGAGACGTAGTTATTTATGTAATTCCTGTTTTATTCACTCTACGAAGTGCTTTTAGAAAATCGTCGAATCAGTGTCAGAATAACTAATACTAAGTAACCGACGGGCGAGTTTCAATTCGAAGGTAATTGTAGATGATTTGTCATCGTGTGATAATTGCTGGATCAGAAAAGCCAGCATGATGGTTTCACTCCAGATCGTTTCGATAACGGTGTGAATCGACTGGAGTCACGTCAGTCACTGAAAGGAGTTGCAGGGGTCACGAAATGACGATCGGCCGAACGTGTACTGTCATCACCCTCGGCCCACTGCCGATCCGATCAACCACGTCTCCCTCCTCTATCTGCCCCCCGCCATGAAACCGGCCTGAAAACAAATTTGAAATCTCAAACCTCAGTGCGGGCGTTGAGAGGTTGGCGTAAATTAACGAGCTGGGTGGTAATTACCCTGAGCGCCAGTCCATTCGACCTCGCGGGATTCGAGTGAATGCAGGCAGCCCCGGCGAGCATTCTTCCCCTCGCACTCCCTTCCCCTCCCCCAGAATTATGACGCGAAGACG
>WEDG01000824.1:0-43875 GCA_017591395.1 Schistocephalus solidus | reverse complement strand
CCACAGCAGGGTGGGCACAGGAACGGTGACTTGCGCGTGAGTTAGTTTATAATGATCACAGACTTGCGTAGCATCTACTGCACTCCCTCCTTTCCAACCTGGGTCCGATGTTATGAGAGTCAAAAGGCCCGGAGGCGGGATCAGGCTCAGTGACCAACAAGGCTTAAATGCTCATCTACGTGTGCCATATGCGCCTAGTCCTCGCGTGATGGACCTGGTTCACAGAAAAACCAGGAAAGGGGGTTCGAGTGTCAACAGGGAGGGAGCGCCATAACGGCCCTGTTCAGAAAGAGTCGTCGCGGCCTCACCCGCCATCCTGAAAGGAAGAGGACCGAGTTACTCCGTCATACGATAGCCTTCCGAACCAAGGGCTTTCAGCGCATCGTAAAACATCTGGTGGGCCTACAATCGCGCCCCCTAAACGGGCCGCGTGGTAGATGCGCTGGACCAACACGGCGGATAGATCAAGGCACGACAGGCGTTATTCGGGTTGCGCTTCCATAACAAATGCTAAACATGGGGGTGAGGCGAGCGTTGTGGCACGTGTAGGTACGGGCTCACGCCGCACCAGCCACCTGTGGCCATTACGGCACTCTTACTTCGTGAGATCTTAGCCAGGGGTGACGGCACTATGTGGGGTGGCTCGGGCCGCATCAGCCACATGACCCAACCCGGCCTTCAGTCTTGACACCTGGCACAGGCGGGAGACGAAAGAGAGTGCGGTAACTGCAGCGTAAGTGTACTAGCCCTTAAAAAAAATCCACACGCAAGTCCCCGTCCCTGCACTAACCTCCTGTGGAGCACACGGTGGACTTCGGCAGAATCGACGGTCAAACTGGAACTGCTACCAATCTCTAAAGTGCGTACTTAACGGCACTCCTCCGAAGCTAAAAAAGGGAGTTCGAGTAGTAAAGGTACAACCAAGGTGGACGGCGTCCACCATTTATATTTCCAGAATATGGGGAGTAAGAGTAAAATAATGAAATTACATTTTTATCGAGTAAAAAAGCAGAAATGAGCATTTACAATGTAGTGTCAGTATACACAAAGGAGTCCAGTGCCTCCCAAATCCACCTGACTGCGCGCGGTAGGTAGTCCGGGCCGGGATCCACAGCAGCTAGGGCTTGAGAAACCTTGTCGACGCTGCAGGAAGGCAAAAACCAACTGTAGTGATGCGTGAGGACAGGCGGCGACGGGAGAGGGGATGGTTTCAGAAGTGAATGAGCAAAAGAGTGGGAGGGGGGGAAGGAAGAAGCAAAACTATCAACTTACTTAATGTTCTGCAGGCAATCTTCCACCACCACCACCGCCGCCGCCGGCGGCGATGATGCAGTGGGTTTCGAGGACGGTAGAAACGGATGGAAGGAGACGAAGGGGAAGTGCAGACGGAGGACAGTTAGAAGCGTCTTGTCAACAAGCGTCACCGAAACCCTGAAGTGAGGAGAGGCAGCAGGAGGGTAATATAGCTACCGACACAATACAGAAGCGTAAGTGAAATTGGAAGATGTACAGCTGTTTAGCTCTCATCATGCCTGATCTGACCAGTCTCCATGATATCGCGAAGTATGCCTTTTCCACACGAGACGAACCACTGCAGCGGATCTGGACAGCTACAGTCGGTTACCGATTTTATTAAAAGTTAAGCAAAAGTTTAAAATGCGTTTTAGACTGGATCATAATTCGAAAATATGCCAAACACAGCAGAATATGGACTTTTGAACGAATGGCTTTTCGGCCTCATGAAAAAACCTAATTCGATAAAAATGACTACTTAAGAATTTGTACTTTCCTAATCTAAAAAAATTTAAAACCTGGTTAACTGATTGACTGACTGTAGACCCGTTGGGTTCCCCAAAAACAGATACCAAAGGCCAAAGAACCACTTCCATGTCATGGTGAAATATATCGTGCCACCTTTGGAATCGGCCTCCTCTTCGACGCCTCCACGTGGGTAACGGCACCGGATCTATGGCAGCAGTCCTAAACTCATGAGACGGGCGACAAAGAACGGGCCCAAACTACCTTTCTTAGATGGCTTGGGGTATCCTGGCAGTAGGTGCGGACCGCTTCATTTGAGATGAAGTCGATGTACTTCCCTAGAAGTAACGTCGTCAGCTAGTGGTGGCCAAACACATCTAGTTTTCACTAATCTTCCATGTGCACAACCCTGCATTCACAGCCAAAGGAAAGACCGGATGGGGGCACAGTGCACGCGAATCTTCGTGGTGATGGAGATGTCCTGTCGCATCCATATCCACTCTCAAAGACTAGAGAAAACTTTGAGAACAGCATCGATTCAGCAGATAACTCTGTTCATTCGACAGCACCCTCACCCCAAGATATTAAAAACTGTCTACTTTTTCAAGTTGACAACCAGGTATTTCGAGCGATGACCTCTCCTGTCAGGGATGCAGCTTGAAAACATTTTGGTCTTCCTAACGTTTATGGATAAACCAATCGATTTAGCGACCTCATTTACCCATGACACCATCGACTTCAGATCACCAAAGCTTGAAGCTAGCAAGAGCATATCCTCAGCGTAGTCGATTTCAGTCAGCCCGCGTCCGGGTACAAACTCAACGCCGTCAGCTTCGTGTAGGGCCTTCCCCGAGAATCCAGTTCATAGACACAGGATACCACTTTGGCAAAAGCCAGACTAAATATCGAACAAATGTGAAAGATTGTTATGGACCAAAACACACAGTGTTTGAGCTGTAATAGGCCTTGATCATTGCGATGATTTTTGCCGGTACACCGACTAGTGCCATTATTCGCCACAACGGCTCCCGATGGACGGAATCGAACGCAGCGGAGCGAAGTCAACAACGCAGACGGTCATCGGCGGAATCCAAGAATGTACCTCAGTAGCCGCCTCGCTGCGAGGTATTTGAAACTATCTATCCCCCTGAGGAGGGGCCTTTTGCTTGCCAGAGATGCAGCTCAAAAGGAGTCTGGGCCTACCAGCGTTTTCGGATGAAACGAGCGAATTAGTGACTACATTTTCCAGTAACATAACAGACGGTAGGCGGTATTTGACCACCGCTCCGAGTGAAGTACACCGACTACGTCTCGACCGATGCAGTTCGTACGCGCTGCGACAATATTCCAAGGATATATCAGGCCCCCAAGAAAGATGACTGAGGTGGATTGGGCACGTTCTCCGTCGTCTGCCTCACGAGTTCAGTCATACTGCCCTCGATCCGGCGCCATTGCCTACCTGGAGGCGTCGAAGGGGAGGCCAACTCAAAACCTGGCTCGAAAAGGTTCGTCAAGACATGGAAGCCGTTCTTGGAGCTTCGGTATTCGGTCTCTGTCCCTGGAGAGGAGAATGGGTTGAGCTGTCGAAATTAGATTAAGCACGATGACAGCCGTACCAAGCACAAGTAAATAGTAATAACCCTATGGATGCACCTTCAAAGGAGAATACATCTTAGTAAAAAAGCCGACCCCTTTGTAATATAACTGAGGGATGAGAAAGTACGGCAGAGGCCCTACCTTCTCCGATAGGTTGCAAAATAAGTAAATTGCATGATTGCGGGCAGATCGATCGGTTCTGGAAAGGCAGGCAGTACGGCCGGAAAGAAGTAAACGAGATCACAAAGCCTGGTCAGCAGTCTGCGCGACTTGCGTATCGAATGGATTCAAAGTTGGTACTGTGTCAGAAAGCTTGACGAAGGGTAGTTGAGAGAATCTTATGCTTGGACGAAGATTGCCTAAAAGGAGGACACTGCGGCCTGGCGAAGGAGGAAGCAAGCCTCACAGTTGGCAACCCTCCAAGGCACGCCTACTAGCCCATAAAGAAGAATAAAACTTCTTAGATGATCTAGGGAAAATGTTCGTTAAACGCCGATTTCCTTCCCAGGTGCGCGACTGTGCGTAGCATTTTTAATAGAGGACTGAGACCTCAGCGCTTATGAATTAATTAAGAATGGGTTCTGGGGACCGGAGCTCCAAGAAGAAACTGAAGGATCCAAGTCCGTACTGTAGACAGGCTTGGCAGTTGAAGTTACTCCAACGAGATTACAGTCAATTTAGGTAGTTGCTCCTAATTGATGTCAGATTTAAATAGTTGAGTCAGTTTTGTGTTTCAATACGCGTGTTTGTTCACTCTGGCAAGTGCTACACACGCAGACCACAAAATAAACTATGTGGACTTCAGTGCCATCATTGACAGCGCGTGCATAAACAGATCTGAGCGAAAATGAGTGATACTTCCATCCTCCGTGAAAATAGTCTAGCAGAAGTTGAAAAAATGGACGGACAGACAAAACAAAACTTCGGATAGATGGGGTGGAGGCACTCTACGAACCTGACTGGCGATTGAAGAATCATATCTGCCAACCGAATAGCGGCTTCGTAGAAGGAGGCTGAAGAGCGCCAGCAGACACGTCCTGAGACGGTTGATTCGGTATCCGAGGACGACGTCAAGATCTCGTCTGACCGTGACGATCCTAGGGAGACGGCGGCTGCGTCGTCAAAGGACACGGAGACGTCATGACCCTGCAGCCAAACAGCTCGGATTGAGCAGGCGAGCATCACATAAGGCTGCAGGCTGTAGTCGAAAAACTGCCTCCGCAATACAGAAACAGGAAAACAGAATATGAACAAGAAAAAGGAGACAGAAAACAAATGAGAAAGGAATCCTTGGCTGTCAGGTAGAGAACAGTTTAACGCCAAGAAAATGCGCTTCAAGGTGTAAATCCAGAGCTGGGACTGACTACATCCTGTGATCGGTTGTCAGTTGCTGGTGTCAGTCCCGCCTTTGGTGTCCGTAACGCTACTTTGCGGTTCTGACAGTCACACACTGTCTAACTTATTTTGGTTGGGCTTTGTCTAGGGAAACTCCTCACACTTGCGCTAACTGTCCTGGCCACTTCTGGAGTCACCGAAATATAAACGCAGCCAAGGCCATAGTCGTGAATATTGGCACGATACAAATTCATCACCACTATGACCACAAATGTGGAACCAGTGGCGTAGTTTGACACCTGCGACAAACGAACTGAAGAACACCAACAGACGACAATCTAGAGGTTGTCCTAGCCCTCCCCCCCCAAAAAAAGAAATTCTGGAACACAAAGGTATCAAAGTGACCTGTCAGGTCAATCCGAGCTACGATAATTAAGAGTAAAACAACCCCCAGCGATCATATAGCATCTACTGCGGTGAAGTCAATCATCGTAAATGATGGAGGGCTATCGGTCTCCGTGGAAGGTTGCGCAGCTGCTAGCTACTCAGTCTTCCGGGCTGACGCTTAGTCTTCAACGGTTTTCTAATAGCGTAGCTTATGGCGAAAAACTTTCACCGATAGGAAAGCTTAGTTCAACTGGAGGGGCCGGTAAGAGCAGTACACACACACGGGGGGCTTTATGTCCGGTCAGCTACTGCACACAAGCCGCCTTACAATGAAATATGATGGTCACGGGATGACCGGGAGTCGAAGCAGCGTAAACAGCGCTCACTATGATCCAAATCACGCGTACGTCACCATGCGTGGTAATAGCAATGGTCCTCGTTAATCACGACCAACTATGGGTTGAGCATCCGCGGCATGTTGGTTCGCTTCTTGTATCCCGTTGTTGCCAGTTGGCTATGGAACTGGCGATGGCGATACAGTGTAGGAAAGGAGGTGGATCCTCTATTGCTTTCGCCGTCGTTAGTCGTATGCCAACCGACAAAGAGACAGCTAACAAAGCGAAGGCTAAATTATGATCTGTGTGCCATCGGTAGTAGTTCTTTACTACTTTGGAGGATGATGGTCTCAATTGTCAGTCCTAAAATTGATTACGCTGTCGACATGACCACGATTTGACCAAACGTGATTCCATTTTCACACAAACTGGGGAAATACGAGCAATTTTCTGCAAAGAATACTGGTGTGCATGTCCCCCTGAAAACGCGGAAGATACGTAGGACCAACATGAGGGACAGATCAGGGCACAGTAGTCTTTGATCGGGATGCTAACCTATAACAAATGTCACGCATGCAGGTGCGGTGGCACGCCTATGTGCAGGCTCGCGTCGCACCATCCACCTACGCCTGATCTATCTTCCATTTTTCTTGACTTTGTCATGATATGGACTTCACGTAGGTGGGCGAAGAGGGAGCGCCGTAGACTCTGCGCAAGTCCCCGTCCCTGTATCCACTCCGGGACACAGGGTGAGCCTCTTGGGAATTGACTGTCGAACTGTCGTCGTGTGGCATGATTAGATGTAGATGAGAAGAACCGGGGTTTCTATGCTGTCACAGGACGTTGGTTTAACACTGGTAAATTTAAATTATTGCGGCTCTGACTGTCGGCCATGAGCTAATATATTTTTTTTTCGTACCTGAGAAAACGTTCAGCGGGGGCTGGGAGGTGCAGTACTTCATCGCAGACAGTTCCGCCGTACACAGCTAGACAACGACCACACCAATAAATGTGGTAGTACAACGCACGATTAGAGGGCATGGAACTACTAACTAATTCGTCTAAGTAAAATAAGCGCCTATAAAACGTCAGCGGTTGAGAACTCGGGACGTTCGCAGTTTCAACCCGTTCCCCATGACATTTAATTACAGCCAGCTGGCTTTTTCTCATGCAAACAAATGATTCCAAATTATATGGCCTCTTTCGGCTCCTGACCGCAATTCAAGGGCGCAGTAAATCATGCGAGTCAAACATAAGCAGTTCCAAAGTAGCTGCAGTCTCAGGTGTCACGTACAACTAACCCTCCGCGACTGCACCAGAAATGGGAGTGGAGAAGGCCTAAGAGCATAGAATGATGCTGATATGTCATGAATAAAAGAAATAAGATAACAGAATGAAACCTCACATCCTGAACGTCTTCAAGGGTCTTTCCAACTAGGAGACGCTGAAGCCCCGCAGACTGAAGACTGTTCTCCACAAAAGCAGCAATCTGGCCGACGGCAGGAAGTGTGTGTGGAGCTGGAAAGGTGGACGAGAGAGAGAGAGAGAGAGAGAGAGAGAGAGAGAGAGAGAGAGAGAGAGAGAGAGAGAGAGAGAGAGAGAGAGAGAGAGAGAGAGAGAGAGAGAGAGAGAGAGAGAGAGAGAAAGAGAGATGCGGGGGGTTAACCTACCCTGGCAGGAGCACAGGCTGGCTTTGAGGGTGAGCAGCTCTGCGGGGAGGAAGGTACGATCCGGGTTAGTGGCGTCAAGTTGGGCTAGCGGTCGACAGAGCAGGTTCACTTCAAGCAGGCCAAGTAGAGCTCGCAGTACGTACCGCTGTTCAGCACGAGATGCGCAGGTCAGTTGACTGGGCATAAACCTGGCATAACAGGAAAGAAATCGGGCGCGCCGATAGAATAAACTCGCTGGGGGAACAAAAAAACGAAGTGCTCGATTCCAGTTCAAATCTTGGTGTTCAGATGACAACCTCTAGATTACCTCTCGAGTCGCCTCCTTGAGCAGAAGCAGGAATCTCTTGTGATAAATGGTTGTCAGCTTTGAGAATTTGACAGTCCCAAGCAGGTTCGAAATCATCACCGGAATTGACGCAGTGTTCGTAGGACCTTCGCGCGCCCTAAAAGGTTTCTATAGATCCGTAGCAATATCCGAATGTCACCGAAGAATTGCGTGCAGTAGGCATTTTTCCGTCTTCTCCACTTCTAGCGCAAGTCCACGGCACTACAAACAAATGCATGCACCCGTCACCTCTGCATCCATCTCGTGGAGTAGCGATGGTCGAAGACGAGCACAGTCAGGATATTTTCGATTAAATTTGCTTGAAATGCATTCTTCGAGAGAATCGCACCAGTGAGACGGCCCACATGCGCTGTAGCAACATTGAGAGGATATAATAAGCCGTCTAGGAAAGACAACTGAGGTGGTTTGGCCAAGTTCTTCGTTGCCCGCCCCATAATTTGATCGACGTTACAGTCGAACGCAGCTCCCGTTCACTCAGTCTGCCGCCACCGCTGTCAAACGAAACCCATGGAGGAACGCTATCATCCCTCGGCACCAGTAAAGCATGATCAAAAAGGTGGCAAATACATCAAGAAAGTGTAGGGGGAAGTAGGAACTCTGGCGAAACAATGGCCTGCTATTCACTGGCGGTTCCATGGTTGTCACCGAGGAAGATGGACTTGGGCGAGAGCGCAGCCGTAACATTCTTATGAAAAACGTTAAAAGATGTGATTGGCTATTGACCTGTCCGGGCCCAAATTCAAAGCGACATTCTAACATGGCAAATGGTGACCTGCTACCTCTAAATGCCAGCCTCCATAAGGAAGGCCAGACTGGGGGAGGGGGAGGCGGCTTCATTCACCGTGCCCTCCTTAACCTTTCATGAGAGTCCAATATAAATAGAAGTTGATCCATGCTCCAAAGTCCATAAAATCTGACACGCGGACTAGATTTCAAGTACTCGAACTGTTAATACCCAGAAAAGGGAATGAATGTTTGTTGCCCGGTGAACATGCATGGATGTTATGCGTATATGAGAATACACAACCGGAAGACGATGAAATTACTAGGATTTTACATCACAAAGCACATGTGATACCGTGGTTTCAAAAGGGCTCGGCAGGCAGTAAATTGCGTCCTGCTTGTTTTTAATACGTGGAAGAAGGGGAGAGTTTAGGCTTCTAAAACATGGTAAAAATGAGACGCTTTTGGGTTTCGGCATGATTCGTTGAGCAGTCTGGTATCTGCGTAAGTGCGTACTACTACTACTACTACTACTACTACTACTACTACTACTACTACTACTACTACTACTACTACTACTACTACTAATAATAATAATCATAATCATAATAATAATCATAATCATAACACCCGTCTGTGCCTCCTTAACGGGTCGCGTGGAAGATGTGCTGGACCAACACGGGGGCTAGATCAGGACGCGGCAGGCGTTAGTCGGGTTGCCCTCCCATAACAAATGCCAAAATGGGGAAGGGGGCGTGGTATCAGGCGTAGGTACAGGCTCACGCCACGCCAGCCATCTGTGGCCTTTATGAAACTCGCACTTCATGATACTTGAGCCAGGTGTGGCGGCCCGATCAGGGGCAGCTCCAGATGCACAAGTTATCTACGCTCAATCCTGCCCCCGGGCCTCTTGACACCGGACACAGACAGCCAAGGGAAAGGAGAGTGCAGTAGCTGCAGCTTAAGTCTATTATCACTTCAAACAAATCCATACGCAAGTCACCGCCGTCCCTACCCCCACCATGCTGTGGAGCACACAGTGGACCTCGTCGGGCTCGACGGTTGAAGTGCCCGTCAGCTCAACCGCCGCTGCCGACGACGTCCAGTTCTTCACCACGCCATAAACACCCAGGATATGTGGGCGCATAGTCTCCTTTCTTAGTCGTTTTATATATTCCATAAGCGCGCTGTTGACCATCAAATGCATTCCGCCAGAGGTCCAAAGAGGATAAAGAGGAGGGGCATTGTTGCACGATAAAGTGTTAACACACTTACAGGCGTGTAAGGGCCTCGACAGAATCGGTACTCTGTTCGTTCTCCACTAATCTGCGAGTGGGTGGCGGAATCGCGTAAAGCCTCGATGCTGCGATAGGGACGGCGTGGCGAGAGTGGTCGATGTCGTTGAGAAAGGACAGCAGTTCAATGGAAGTCCGAGCCGGCGCCTCCTTAGCCAGAGCCCTACGCTGTCTAGCCAGGCGTGCGGTCTCTTCGTTGAAACAGGCCAGTTGGTATTGCGCATTACTGACATCATGAGCCAGAGTGTCCAGTGCTGTTGGCGAAAAAGATGTTGACAGTATAATACTACTGACAAAGACAAGGCATACTGGAATGGGCATTTCTGACTCATTAGCCAACATCAGCTAGCCGTACCCAACCTCAGGTTTCGAAAATCCTGAGGCTTGAGCCCGCGAACTGTTGGTTAGAAGTTCAACGCTCTAACCACAGGGCCACAGGTCCGCTGTCCTGTCGGTTGTGATAGGGTAGACTAACAGCGGTAGATGGGCGGCACTCGAGAGCCCCAGGGCGCAACGGAATGCGATAGAGGAAGCCTCCAATGATGGGAACTGGTCATAAAAACGTACTGTTAAACAGTTTTTTCTAAATAGTACGTTGTGCTGCTGCCCATCCCCTTCTCCGATCTCATTGCTGTGAATTCTTCGCGTCCCATGCACCGAGGATTTCGTTATATCGCTCTTCGTACATTGACCTATCAGGGCACTGTTTTGCCATTTCTAGCACGCTATCTTACGTGTGAAGAGGTTGAAATACAGAAACTGAGAGTGGAACTGTTTCCCCTATTAGATGTCCATTTGTAACCTTTCCATTCTTGCATAATCTGTTAACTTGTCCTATTATCTCAGTGAATGGAGCCATTTTTTGCTGAAAAATTAGATATACTTTCAAAATAAAGCGTATTCTTCTCCCTCTACTCTGTCTAATGCAATTTTGCTCACGGCCTATAGTACACGTACGCAATGACACCAGGCGGTGCGTGCTTCAGACAACGCTAATGACTTCGACTCTGAAATTAAACAGTAGACCCCTAAATAAGAGACTAATCAAAATATCACTCAAAAGGCTTAGGGTCACATAAGGAAGAGTGATGGCATTTATGAACAGAAATCTGCAGTTACTGAACCGGGAACAGAGTGTGAATGAAGAAAGTTTACGTGGCGGTTATCAGTTACTTGAGCAAGGGACACTACGATAGGACTGTGCGCGCATAAATATAAAGTGACTTGGTAGTGATCCGTGCAGTCACCGAGGCACCGAGGCACAAATAATAAATAATGCTACCTGCTGTGATCATGAAGAAATGCAAACTAATGCCTTGGAAATGCATCGAAAAAATTACTAGAGACAACAGGCGCATCGTGCTCGTCTCCACCTGGCGACACTATCTGTCGCATTGCTCTATGTAAATGAGAGATACTATAAACGCATATTTATAAAGAGGCTTTAATTATGCTGTTAGAGATGTTAACCTTTTTGCTACTGCTGCAAGCAGGCTGTTATAGGTCAAGAGATCGCGTAATATAGTATTACTATTACATCAAATAAAGTGCTGCCTCGGGGCGAGGTAGGCTACGTCGGGATCGGCATCACCCCGTTTCCTTCGCGTTCCTAACTCCGAATCAAGTCGACCAGAGACGAGATAAGCGAGTTGGATGGTGCTGGCTAAAGCCCCCATTTCTCGCATGAGACGCATTTTCTTGACCCTCCGTCTGCGCCCGATCGTAGTCCAGTTTGGGCGCTCGTACGCGAATACAGACAGTAGTGAAGGCACGTCAGCCAGCCTGTGTGCAAATAAAAGTAAACTGTTCACCAAGAACGGCAACCCAACCGCCCAGTATTCGGTCCGCTACCTCTCTTCTAGCTACAGCATTGAGTGGATTCTAGGGTTTCGGCCATGTCAGATCTGTAACAAGAAGCTAACTGAAAACTCCGAATTACACAGATTATACTGCCCTGCTGCCCTCGTATATGGAAAATATATTATCCCAGGTTACTTCTCGCCAGTTCAGTTACACAAAATGCCCCGAAAGTATGCTCGAGGCGCCTTTTGAACGAAAGGATATATGAGGCGGGGAGGTCTTTGCGCTTGTCGGTTGATCGAGGGTCGGAAAACCATGACTCGAGCGTGAACCGAAGGGACATATCTCGTAATTAGTGGTTGTCAGCTTGAAAAATCTGATAACCAAAAATATATCGGACCTAAGTCCATGCCAAGCGGGTAGAGGAAGGACCGCGTCATCGTCCTAATTAATGCAGTTCGTGAGGTTTTTGCAAGCCTTCGAGGATGCCCGTGAACCCATGCAATACCTTGATTGCCGTAAGGATACCCTTCCAAGTGTGTATATGGGAGAAGGCACCTAAAATTTCCATTACGCTGTTCTTGTTTAGGAGAACAAAAGTTTCTGCTGGGTCTGGCATTGATGATGGGGTACAAACGACAGAGGAGATCAGTGTTCACGGACTCAGGTTTCCCAGAAATCATAATGAATAAACCATCAACAGTGATCAACTTTACAGGGGGGCTCTGTGGATGCGGGATTTTTTGGCGGACTTTTTGTGGTGTGGGCCCAGCGTCAGTACCACCACCCCACATCCTAATTGGGAGTGTTCAGGGGTGGTGACTTATGGGGTGTAATGCAAGTATTTCAGGGCTGCATAGCATAGTTGCAACCCCTCCGGCACGCCACTGCTCTTGGACCTCCTCCCCTAGTTGGTGTTCGAGTCGATTTTTTCTTTTGTTTGCTTCCGATTGATTTCTTCCTCCCTCCCTCCCCCCCCGGTAGTTAAGGTGAAACGGCTGTTCGTCCGTAGCCGCTAAAGGTCGGGCCTTTTGCGTTCCGTGTTCTGTCACAGATGTGGCGATGAAATCGAAGGGTGAGTTCGACGTTACCAGTCTCAATAAGACAAAACGGACCACTGGTGTCATAAGGTTTCGGTACATCGACGGCATCAATGCCCTCAGAACTGCCTGGAGAGAGCGAGGAAGTTGAGTTAGTTGAAAGAACCCCATTAGCAAGCACCGAGTCAGGTAACTCGAGTTCAACGTCTCCTCGTTGGCCCACTGAAAACCCGTTTTGTTCTGCTAACAAGTCAGGCGTTCAGTAAGGAAGGGGTCCCGAAATTGCAACACCATTCCGTGTTAAGAGACAAATAAACCAAGCATTCTCGGAAACAGGACACCTTGCTAACCTCAAGTGAAAGGGGAACGAATAACTTACACGCAAGCACGCGCTGGCTTTCTGTCAATGTATCATCCCAGTCTTGTAATTCTAAAACAGACAGGATGCAAAAACTGGTCTCATTAGCCCTGTCTGACTGTCAAAGTCATAATGCCGAATCTCAGACTCAGCTACCGTGTAAAAAACTACAACCCACCCTGGATGGCAGCTTCCAGTTCCTTCTGCTTTTTCTCAGCGCAGAATTCAATTCGATCCAACTCCGCCTGGAGGACAGTCCGTATTGACTAAAAAGGGGCACAGAGCAGGGAAGTGATGCTTCAGAGCAAAGTCAAAAATGGCAACGACGGCAAGGCTGCAAGCTATATAGATCCCACGAGTCAGAGCGTTGTGAGGATTACAGGGAAGAAACGAGCAGGAGAAGAAAGCAGGGAGGGGGCGCGTGTGTGCTAGAGAAGGATTATGACCAGGGAAGGTGAGAAAAGAAGTCGACTGAAGAATAGGACTAGGAAGCACGGTGGAATGAGTAAGAGATGGACGGGGAGGGGGATGTGGATAGGTAGAGGTTAAAAAATCACGAGAAGGGCAGCAGAATGTGGAGGAGTAAGGGGTAAGATGTAAGAATACAAGTATGGGGTTAGGTATGAGCAAGAGGGATAATAAGGTGGGGTGGGGGAGGTGAGTAGAGGGAATGTGACAAGATGGGTGGGTTGTTAATTTTCGTGAACAGAAGACGCGAAGACCGCAAGGAATAAGTTAGTTAAGAAACGGCCTAACAAACCTCGTAGGCCGTTAAGCTGCATCTCGTGACGTCCAGCACTTCCTGGCGAGCTCGGAGGGCTGTCCTCACCTTGAGCTTTTGCAGGAGCTTCCTAGTATTGTCCACAATGGCGATACGCTGAAATGGCAGGCTGACATTAGGAAAGGCAAAAGTCAACAGGCATTCCGTTCTTGTTGTTGGCGGTGATGGTGGTCGAGTTTACAGAACTATAAAACAGCTGAATCTCAGGGCTTTACGTTACTAAAGGTAATACTTCCGAATATATATAAAGAAAACGCTCTTTGGGAAATCGGGTTGTACTCGTAAATTTCAAGTTGATGACACCAACCCGTCGTTAGACGAAATGAACAGAGGAGAAAGTGACGTGGGCGAACTAGATCAGTTGGTGCGACAGGACAGTTAGCGACAAACAAACAGCTGCTGTGAGGGGTGGTGGGTGTATACTTAATTGGGGCATGTTTTGGGACGGGGGAGGTGAGGAGAGAGCAATTACGTTCGCTTGTTTTGGATGGGGAGGTGGGCGGCGAGTAACTACGGTCGGCTAGATCATCGATCATTGCTCCAGGTTGGATGTAGGGGTCACTGTGTCGGTTGGAGGTGTCGGAACGTTTAAATGCGGTTCGCCATGTGTGAGGCGGGGGTGGCGAAAAGTGAGATTCGAAATGCCGCAAGGATTCTCAGTCGTTGTTAGGGGTGGGCGCTGGTTAGGTAGTCGTGCACGTAACCCTTCGAAATGAGCGTCTAGATCGATGTGGCAGTTAATTCTGGTCGTGCTAGTGCCAAGCTTCGAGGAATTCTCGAGCTTGTTTGGTGTTGGCCATGGCGAGCAATTCGGTACCGTCCCAATAGAAGCGGTGGTCGCACTCAAGGGAGTGCGCAAACACGAGTGATAAGAGGTCACGTCGGCGAATAGCTAGCTTATGTTAGTTGATGCGAGCCACAAGACGTCGGCCTGTATGGCCAACGTAAACAGCGAGGAAGTTGGCGCATGGTATGCGGTAAATGACATTGCTTAATTGTTTTTTGGGTACGGGGTCCTTTACTCGGCATAGGGTTGCGCGTATGGAGGATGTAGGCCTGTGGGCGACAGAGATAACGAAGCAACTTTGTCGAGAGATTGTTTCGGAAACACCTTGCATGTAAGGTAAGGAATAAAATTTCCGTGGCAGTACATATCCATTAGAAACAAGGTTCTACGTTTGTCACTGACGTCGAAGAAAATTTTTCACGATGCTTGTTGTGTATTCACTAAACCGGAAGAACTGAAATAAATACGAAAGTTCTTTCTTAAGAAGGTTATCGCTGCTGCAATAGCGGGAGGCCCGATGGAAAAGGGTGCGAACACAGCTTCTTTTACGGGCCGCGGGGTAGGTACTTGCATAAGTAAGCACAATTTCCACGGTAAAGTCGTTTCGGTGGACGCGTGTTGCGAGTCAACCATCACCGAGTCTTTGTATACTCACATCTAGGAATGGGAGTGCGTCTCTTGTTGCAGCTTCGCTTGATACAAATATTATATATATATATATATATATATATATATATATATATATATATATATATATATATATGATAATAATGTGTCGCTCACCGATCTGCTTAAGGAACATGTATGTTCCGTTGTGCCATGGAGCTCAGACTAGAGCCCTCGCAGGCGGTCGCATAGCGACGTGTAGCATATGATGAAATGGAACCAACAAAGACGAGGGAGACTGCAATGGCCGTTTCTGGATTATTAGCCGTCATCAGCCAGTCATACCCAATCCCAAGTGTGGCACACCTGGGATTCGAACCCGCGACCTTTGGTATTTGAGTCGAACGCTGTACCATTGAGCCACGGGCTCGTTGTTTTTGTCGATTGCGATCGGGAATATGATTTCTGGCTTATTAACCGTCATCAGCCAGTCATACCCAATCCCAAGTGTAGACCACCTGGGATTCGAACCCGTGACCTTTGGTCATTGAGTGTAACAATCTAACATTCCGCTGTCCTCTTCCAAACACTCCTGGCCAGACAAACAGACCGCGTGGTGAATTCATATCCAGGACACTTTGCTCTGAGAGTAAGTAGACAGGGTCGCAGTTGAAAGCACCGAGGCTTTGTAAACCAGCAGGTGAAGAATTGAAAGTGTAGTTTACTGTGGCCTCATCTTCCCCCTGGCTTTGCTCTCTTCATCGAGAAGAAGTAGGTGTGATCGCTGGGACAAAGGCTTTATTCGCCTGAGGTTTTGGATTCCAACTCGAACCCATCATCAGAGACAGTATCAGATACGGATAATTCGTACACAGGGGTTGCAGTATTTATAGGATGCCGTCGCTATGCTACTGCACGCCACACTTGGGATTGGTTATGACTGGCTGATGACGGCTATTAACCCAGAAATGGCCATTCTGGTCTCCCTATATATATATATATATATATTGAAGAAGACGGGAAGGCGTTCTCTGGGACCAGAATTTTATTCATCCGACGTTTCGAACTCTCACGCGAGCCCATCGTCAAGGAATAAAAGACTGTACAGCTCAGTGCTTATTTAACTCACCTCTGCCGAGTATGACCTTCATCAGCGCCATTGATTTGTTCGCGCAGGGCCTGATATGCAGCTGGCAGATCGATATGTCTATTGATCGATTCCGCGGTCGAGTGCCACGATTTCCTGCAGCAGGCGTGAAATTCGGTCGTCTGACTGGCCCAATATTCTCACGCTGCCAAAGTCAAAGTCGTGCTCTGGCGAGGATGCGTGAGCGGCTACCAAGGAGAGTTTATCCTTCCTTCTCACAGCGAGCTCGTGCTCGTGCATTCTCGTGCAAAACCCGTTTGCCGGTTTCGCCAACATAATTTTGCTCGACCACAACGGCAGTCTATCCGGTAAATGACGCCGGATTTTTTTGGTTGAGGGGGATTGGGTCTTTAGGTTGCATGAGTTGCCGGCGGATTGTCGCTTCCGGTCTGTGAGCCACGCCAATCCCAAATTCGCTCACTAGTCTAGCAAATTCTTCGGATACACCAGTTATGTAAGGTATTGCACGCCAGTACTTCGGTTTTGGCTGCCCCTTAGGATTTATTCTTTTGGCCTCTCGCCTGCATTTCTCAACAAAACTCCCAGGATATCCGTTGACCGTGAAGAGTTTCCGCAGAAACTGGACCTCGGCCTTCTTGCCGGCTGGTTCGGTGCAATTGGTTTCCGCTCGACGGTACAGTGTTCTCACACAGCTGCGTTTGTGCGAGAGGGGGTGGTTGCTAAAATAACTCAGAATGCGAGAGGTATTCGTCGCCTTCCTGTAAACCGTCGTTTTGAGTTTTCCATCGCCCTTTCTGTATACCAGCACGTCGAGAAACGGCAACTGACAGTCTTTTTCTTCTTCCATCGTGAACTGGATGTCGGGGAAGATCGAGTTCAGATTCTTTGTGAAATCCCCAATTTTTTTCGCGACTGATGATGACAAATGTGTCATCAACATACCGCACCCACAATCGTGGTCGATAGTGGTCGAACGCCAGTGCCTCCAGTCTCTGCAATACTGCTTCAGCAATCAGGCCGGACAACGGCGACCCCATCGGCGTACCTTTGACCTGTTCGTACACGGTTCCATTAAAGGTAAAGAATGTGTTCAGACAGTGTTTCAGGAGGTCGACAAGGTGCCTCATTTTGAGTTTTGTATCCGCCTCGTTATAGTGCTCTTCTAGCAAAGACGTTCTTTGGGAAACAATAGGTAACTTTATTATGTAAATTTTCGACGCTGGCACCCCAGATCGTCGTCAGACTTGTGGTAAGTGTGCAAAAACAGTTCAAATTTAACACGTGCCGGAAAAATCGATATTGCTTTGTCATTCCTGCCAATTGTTGTCATTGTGGGGGCATTTACATTTGGATTGGCTGTCGTTTCTTCCCGCTTTCTTTCAGGTAGTCGTACACATGGTCCAATTCGATGCGTCGGTTGATGCATGAGTCATCTGAGAAAAACGGCCTCTAAAAATTCTCGGCCTTTCTTAGATGGACAGGGAGGCAACAATGCGGGTTTTGTCCCAGGCAAATTTGTGTCCTGTTTCTAGCGTGTGCATGGCAACTTGAGACAAGTGGTCTCGCCTCCTTACTGCCAATTGATGTTCGTGTATGCGCGTGGAGGCTGATTTTCCTGTCTGACCACAGTACACCGCATTGCAGCTGTTACATGGTATCTTGTAAACGACTTCTTTTTTATCTAAATAGCCAACCCTATCCTTAGGGTGTACAAGCTGGTTTCGTAGTGTAGTCGTTGGTTTTGTGCGCCACTTGGATTTGATGTTTCCGCAGGTGCCTTTCAACGAGTTCGGACACGTTCTTGATGTACGGAAGTGTTCGCCAGTTCTTTGATTTGGGCGCTTGACCGGAACAATCTAGTTCCTTGTCTTTTTCCTTTTTCTTTTAACTTCTGTCGTCTCATGCATCGACGTATAAATTCTCTTGGATAACCATTTCTGCAAAATAGTTTGAATAAATAACTGAGTTCGTTTTTGGTAGAGTTCATTATCAGAACAGTGCGTTTTTAGCTCGATTGAGTAGGCTGTTAACAGTACTCCGCTTGTGAGCAATAGGGTGGTTGCTCTGGTAATGCAGGATAATTTCCGCATAAGCTTCCTTGCGGTAAAACCGATGTTTGAAATGTCCCGTCAGTCTTTCGCTGTACGAGGACGTCAAGAAACGGGAGTTTACTGTCAATTTCTCTTTCGAGCGTGAAGGTGATACCTGGTACCGTTGAGTTTATAATGCTATGCAGACTTTATAGTTGATCCTTTTTTAACGATAACAAACGTGTCATCCACGTAGCGAACCCATAATTTGGGGTTAACTAGTGGTAAGGCTGTAGCTTCTAATTTTTGCATAGTTACTTCAGCCAAGAAGCCGGAGATGGGTGAACCCATAGGGGCTCCCTTTTAGCTGTTTGTAGTATCCTTGTGAGAAGGAAAAATTCGTTTCCAGACATAGATCCAAGAGTTCCAGTAAGGCAGATACAGAAACATCCATGTCATAAGACTGCAGTAATTCTTCTGTGTATTGCCTTGCCAAATCTATTGGTATGGATGTGAAAAGAGAGACAACATCGAAAGATACCATTATTTCATCTTCTGCAATCTGGAGTCCTCGCAATTTGTTCAGAAATTGTACAGAGTTTTCGATAGAAGTTTCACAATCCCTTGTCAGTGGATGTAACTTGTGGAATAGCCACTTCGAAATTTTATAATTGGGTGCACCAATCAATGATACTATCGGTCGTAATGGTACTTCGGCTTTGTGAACCTTAGGTAATCCGTAGATTTTAGCTATGGTCGGTTCAGTTTGTCTTAGGGACTTGGCAATATCTTCTGATATTTGCTTCTTCCCTGTAAGACGCTTTAAAACCCTGCCATGTACGACTACCTGAAAGAAAGCGGGAAGAAACGACAGCCAATCCAAATGTAAATGCCCCCACAATGACAAAATTTGGCAGGAATGACAAAGCAATATCGATTTTTCCGGCACGTGTTAAATTTGAACTGTTTTTGCACACTTACCACAAGTCTGACGACGATCTGGGGTGCCAGCGTCGAAAATTTACATAATAAAGTTACCTATTGTTTCCCAAAGAACGTCTTTGCTTCTAATTATATTTCTTGGGATGCCTATTTTCCAATATATATATATATATATATATATATATATATATATATATATATATAAACGCCTTCGAATAGACATTCCGCAAGTTTCGAGTTCACAGTTATGCTTATTTACTCGTAAACTTGAGGGTTTTCTTTCCTCAGTCGGATTAAGGTACTCTCGTCTGTAATCGTGGCGTTCAGCGTGTGTGCCCTTTCCCAGCGATGAGCCTAAAACCTGGCAGATGGAGGGCAGTTAAATGGTGATGCCATGATTCAAATCAGTACGGTTGCGCCTGCCTAGGCTTTTCTCCCAGGAAAGGACATTCGTTAGACTCTGTGCCAACTTTTTGTGAGTAAATACTTCTGAGATACACACCTTTAGTGACGCTAGATGGTGAAGTCCTTGGTTTTCTGCGCAGTTTGTAGAACTGTCAAATATAACTCTAACCCGTGTGAGATCCAGAAATCTAAAAACTGGTTCACATACAGTGAAGGAAAAATGCGTGTTAGTACGCACAGAGGGAGGCTATAAATCTTCTAGTCGACGTGACTCAGAATAGGTGAGGGGGATAACTAGCGAGATCGTTAACGAAAATGGGTGAGCGTGGACGAAGCGACAGGACTCGGGGTTCGTACCTAACAGAAGGCGGAGCGTATACATAACAGCACGCGTATTTGTGAAAAAGCCTACGTGTTGAGGCGTTTAGGCAGTGCAAGGCTAAATAGTTTAGAAATCAACACCTCTGCGCACCTGAAGAACAGACGCCGCGTTGAATTCCTGCAGAAATTGAGCCCAACGCAGATTGTCCTCCAAAAACGTTTGGTTTAACAATCGAAGACTGTAAAAAGAACACAGATAAATTTCAGCGGTAGACAGGAAGAGTGGTAGGAAGGTTGTGATACCTTTAGGCGTTCAAAAATTCCCTGAGCTGTATGTGTTAGGGAAATCAGATCTTAGATACCTGCTGTCAAAGTAAAAAAAAACTACAATCACGGCGACAGCGAAAATGGCAACGAGTCCTTCTCCGTCCAAATAGGAGGCTATCTCGCCATCCCGGTTAGATGACCATGAAGACATCGTACATAGGGTTGCGCGACCTGGGCTTGGTAAAAAGAGGATACTCTCCTACCAAAAAGTTAGCAGAAATTTACAAAAAGGGGGAAGGGGGGAGCAGGGCAGATTCGGGCGGTAATTTCCCCAAGTAGTCACAACTTGGTTCTGTTAGAGCAATTTGAGGAAAGATAAGTACCTCAGGGTCTCTTCGGTAATCCGGAGAATGAAGGCACTCTTAGTACGCAGAAGCGGAAGCAGAACCTTCTTCATGAAAATATCATTCTCAGTCTGAAATGGTCAGAGAAGGAAAACAACAAAAATAAGAACAACATTGCGTTCGCGTACTTAATGCGTTGGGGATCTTGCAAATACCTTAATGCTTGGGTTCTGCAGCCCCAACTAAACTAACGTTGGTTTTCGCACTGAGGAGGGTTTTCTCAACACCTGGGGTTGGCTATGGCCAGCTCACGGCAGCCAATAAGCCAGAAATGACCATCTCAGTCTCCCTCGTCCTTGTCGGTACTTCCCCTCCGTTTGCAGCGAGGGCTCTATATTTGAGTAGCAGGCGCATATGATACTGGTATAATAAGCACTGAAAATTACAGTTGAGCACCTGTATATTCTACTAGCTGTGTCCAGTCAACTTTTTGCTTTGGAAATTTGGTCCCCATTAAGTGCGGTACTGTTGGATAAGGTCAAAGCAGGGAGCAAACATGTGACAAGCCAGAGACGGTGGCTTTTTGTTAAATGAGTCCACATGATCGGGACGTGACAGAAGTCTGATGGCAGCGGTATGAGAATGAAGCCAATTATGAGCAACCTTAACTCGCAATTATACATTGGACACTTTGTTTCTTCAAAACCGTGTATTGTTAGGTTGCCAACTGATCAGATAACTCGGCTTTTTCGAACAATGTCTGTATTTTAGTGCATTTTCGCATAAACTACCACCGATGTGATATTCCAGTAATTAAATTTTGTATCCTCCGGAATAAAGTAAAACCAGTATGGGAGCAGCCAGCGCAGACGTGGGCTGGACGCTGAGTCAGCCATTGTGTCATGCTCATTTGCAATGTGGTCTAGACCTTGTTCCTCTATGACAGGCGAGAAAAGGGGTGGAGGTTTGCCCCCCTTACTACTATAAGTCAAACCATACGCAAGTTTACCACTGCCTCCTGCAGTAGTACTGATCCTCGTTGAGTTAGAGGGACGAGCAACTACTCCTTTCAAGTCTGAAGACGCGCGTAAACTGCCGATTCTGGTAATCGATGCTGGTGGGCCGCCAGCAGCCTGCATTCGCCGTGGTCGGTCCGAAGAACGTCAGCAGAGACAAGAAGACCAGCTTACCAGGCAATATTTGTCATCTAGAAACCACGAAGGCTAGGTCGAGTAGCCGAAAGGAGGGATGGGTTTACATTGCGGCAGTCTAAGTTCTTAGGGAAGACTAGCCACAACGACATTCAGACCCGGTTAAGTATAATAAGAGAAGATAATGGGACGTCAGTTGAGAGGAAAGCACTCCGTACAGAACTAGTGGAGAACGGGTAGGATGAAGTCGGCAGCCTGACGAGGCGGAGGCGCGAGAGCGGCTTTTGCAAGTGTGAGACAGTGGCGAGGCCATGCGAGTCAGACTTGAAGATTATTGACCGGTTAGGACAGTCGGGACTGGCGAGAATCAGACAGTCACGGATGCGCATGTGCACGTACTCGCGAGAGGTTCAGCGTTGCAAAATACGCCCGGAGTTGGTCTACTACACTCCCTCATCTACTGCATCGCTAGCTTGGGTTTCTTCGAGGAAGCACAGATTGGCCTTAACAGAAATATTTGGTCTAATCGTGAAAACCACGTAGAATTTTTTGTGTACCAATGCATGGAAGTGACACTCGACAGGTCAGTTTACCTAAAAATGTGTGCTAGGCGCCTGGTGAAATTTACGTCCAGTTAAATCCCATAAGGGCATGGAGGTAAGGCTTGGGGATGAAAGTATCTCTCTAGTGGCACCCTTGTCTTCATTAAGGTATGTCCGCAGGAAAGCACGTGTGGCACTAAATGAGAGGATACCGAGACAAGGAAGGAGAGCGGGTTAAACCTGTCTCGCAGGCAACGCGCATGTCGTCAAAACCCATCCAATCTATGGAAGGGGAGCCACAGTGACAGCAGACAGCTTGGAAATCAATTCTCAAAAAGCAGAGCATTTGAAAGTGAACTTGAAAGAGGACTGCTTAAAGCCAGTGGACTTGAGTAATCTTCAAATTGTTCGAAAAGTGCACTCGAAACGAACCTGCCATGCAGTAACGCCTCGCAGCGGTAGAGGACAGATCTCGTCGACGATCTTGCTGATGATGTTGCGATCCACAGAGGATTTGAACTGAACGCGCAGTATGTCAGTGAGGAAGACAGTAAACTCCGTGACATCATTGGACGTCTGAATGAATAATATAACAAAGAGACGAGCGTCAGGAAATTTCAGCAACCTAGTGCAGGAATAAACAGACAGGCTAGAGAACCGAACAGTATGCGTGTAAGATCAGTCGCAAAATATTGTCAATTTACCCTCATATATAAAATTTATCCTTAGACTACAGAATGCATTCAAATAATGTGATCTGTGGAGAAAAGGACGCCGGGGCTTGCAAATGTATGCGAACTCCCACTATAACGCATTTAGGTAAGAGGCTTAACCCCCCCCCGTCTGCAGGCATCGCAGAATTCACAACTGTATACCAGTGCCGGTCGAATGGATGCGCGGATTACGACTTATAGACTACAAATCCCAAATTCAAGTGTAACAGCAAGTTGGGTTCAAAATTATTCGGGAATTAAAAAGTTTTTTTAAAACCGACGTAATTTGCTACCAAAGAGAGAATATTTTCATGCATGTTCTCTATAAATAAACTGCAAATTATAAGGGCATCGAAAGTCAAGAAACTCAGTGCGGTGGCCCATCCGCACTCCATGCACCTGCAATAACGACAATAATAAAGGCATTATAAACTTCTCCATCCACCATAACCATAACTACTAAGGCACTGAACACATAAATCAAACCATAATGTGATTAGCATGATCATAGTCGGTCAAGCCGAGCGAACTACCGGTGAGACCCTCTTGCATGACGTTTGAATACGGCGTCAGATCGGGTGAAGCATATAAGGCGTGAGAGTTTTTAAGTCAACCAAGTTCGGTTTTGTAAATTTTTAATTCCTTTTAACCTAGACTCCGCAATTCAAGCCATTAGTGTACATCAGGTAGTGCGGTGGTTTAAACTATTTTCAGACCAGTAAATAGATAAGAGAATTGCCAGTAGCAATGAAAACAGTATTGCTGCTGGAACCTACAATTGCAGAATGGCTATCCACATTCAAAAGGGCACCCTCGGTATTGCACCGAACGAAGTCCAGGGCTGGTAGGACACCGACCGAGGTCACAGCATGAAACCTGCGGAAAAGACTTCCAAGTGACTGATCATCCAGGTTCTCTGAGACGCGCGTCCTCCGGAGTGGTGTTCTACTGGCTGAGCGTGAGGTCTGGTCAAGATTTAATGGAGGACCGCCGCCGCCGGCACCAAGCACTGCGGACTCGAGCGGAAATAGATCCAATGCTGGTCTATATTCATAGGCAATGTGGTGGTAGTCTGTCGCCGTCTCTGTCTCAGATGACAGTATGCGCTGCTCTGAGAATACTAGCGGCCTCCTTCTCTTGGCACGGCGATTGCTCATGGATGACGAAGAGGACGACGAAGAGGAGGAAACAGAGGCAAAGGACGAAGCGCGGACATGACTCTCCGAGGATCGCAACGAGGGTGCAGAAAGGGGACATGCTCTTTTTTTCGTACGCTCAAAATGCGACTGACGCTGGCGATTGCAGGGAGCAGCACTCCCGCCAGAGGATGAAGTGGGTGAATAGTGACAAGTTGAGGGGACAGAGGATGAGGAGGAAGAAGAGAGACAAGGGGAGGTGGAGATGGGACTAGAGCACGGTGGCGTCGGAGTAACCAGCTCTTCGGAGAAATTCGCAAAATGTTTTGATGAAACAGCTTTACAGTCAAGTCCACGGCCAACAAAGGGTGAAGAACCCATAGGTAAGGACGATGCTGGCGATAGTGCCGGAGACGGGGAGGACGATTGAAGCGCTCGGGAGGAAGCAGCCTCTGGTACGTTTGCCTCATCCGGTTGCGTTTGCATCTGCGGGCAGTGACCTTGTTGGTGTGAGATCGGAATGCTATGCTCGTCCGCCAACTCATTCACAGTATCCTCCTCATCCACAGACATCTGATCTGATGGAGGAGAGCCGGTTGAGAGTTGAGTCAAGTAGACAGTCACAGGTTCTGTGGGTGCGGTCGACTGGCGCGGTGTACCCTTATTAATGCTGGGCGATGCATGATGTTGAGTGGAGGTGTCCACACTCATAGATACGTCCTCCTCCTCCTCCTCCTCCGCCTCTTCATCCCCACTCTCAAAGGTCTGGGTCTGTGGTCGCGACTGCAGCAGCGAGAATGCCACGGGTGAAGTATCAACAGACATTTCCGTAGCACAGGCTGACGGGTCGGCTCGGGTAAGGGAGAGTTCCATGTCGCATACGCTTGCCTCGGACGCGGAAGCAGTCAATTTGCTGACCTGGTAATCGGCAGCAGTTGGACGCGGTGTCCTGTGGGGAGGGTAGAAAGAGGACCTCATTGCAGTAAAACTGTAGGTTTGGACAAAATACGAATATACATCTCGGAAGGTTTAGAGGGGTGGTAGTTTGTTCGCGCGGGTGGGTACTGAAAAGGAAGCGCGTTAAGACTTGCGCAGCACCGGCCCCTCCCAGATCCCCTCGGGATCCAGTGGCAAGACGACGTCGAGATGACTGGAAATGGTCCTGACCGCAGTGACTGACTAGGCATAAATTTTTCGTCGGTGTGCCAAAAAAATCGGTCCTTCTCAGACGAAACAGAATCAGGATTCACACGCAAGCTCATTCACATTCGACAGATGCATTGGCTACGCTCGACTGGTTTTGGTGCCAATTAAAACAGTTACTTAGGCATGGCCGCTGGGTGCAGGGAAGCTTCGGGGAGCCATCTATGAGAGCTGGACGCTAGGGGGGGATTCAAGGTTGAATGATCAGCTCGTGAAGTTAGTCATTTGCTGCTAATGCGAATCTGTGCAACCCAAACACGGCCGTTGGTCAAAAGTTAAGTACGAGCTCTTTGCCAGTGCGGATCGACGCAGATTTTTGCTCCTACGGGGGGGGGGGGGGGGCGCACGTGATAGATGCATGTGGAAGTTGGAACAGAACCAAAACCACCAAAAGACACAGTGGTGTTGGCGGCGTGAAACACGTACTCCCGGTTCAACGCCAGGTTCGTAAACAAGTTATTTGCAAATTTCATCGAGGTCAGTGCGAATACTAAAACGATAATCGGAAATGGCTGGGCGGAAATTGAAGGCTGCAGGATGCTCTAGCAGGGACTGAAAATCGCACCGACCCTAAACACAAAAATTAACCAGATCCCTAGGGCACCGTAACCCAGGCTGTCAATGGACTGAGCAGAGTACGCGTCCAACAATCTATCGATTACTGTTGACAAAACCGTTTTTTGAGAATTCGCGTTTGACACA
Organism: Schistocephalus solidus; assembly: GCA_017591395.1. Classification (NCBI taxonomy): domain Eukaryota; kingdom Metazoa; phylum Platyhelminthes; class Cestoda; order Diphyllobothriidea; family Diphyllobothriidae; genus Schistocephalus; species Schistocephalus solidus. Next base: position 18,194 of record WEDG01000824.1, on the reverse strand, counting down.
AGGTTTTACAGTCAAAACCTACGACTCCGTCTGCGCAAAGAACGGATTCTACTCGAGGCCCTAAGGAGCAAAGCGTTCGGCGTCAATAATTCCCTCCTTCAATGAAATTGGACGGCAATTAAAATGAACAGCGGCAAACTGCATAGATCACCGGGTGACAAAGCAGAGAAATGAGGCGACCTGAAATCAGCCCAACTGTCGAAGTCCCTAGTTGAACGGGTCGCGTAGAAGGTGGGCATGGAGAAAGTATGACAAAACCAGCGTATCAAGAGTAGACGTCATTCTATTAGGGCATAAATTTCCGTACACAGTAGATTCCCTATCTCGTGAAATTTCAACCAACATTCTGCAATTTGTTTCCCATTCGAAGAAATTACTTAAGAAGGGTTCTATTATTGATTATATTACAGCCTAATCCCAAGATATTTCCGTTGCGTCAGGATGCCGGCTTTTGAACGAGCTTCCTTGCGGCGGCCTCCGAAAACCACTTTATGGAAGGAACGAGTACTTAAGTAGTATGTAGTTTTCACATTAATTTACGATGCCCTTATATTTTACAGAGAATATGCACAAAAATATTCTTTCTTGTAGGCAGATTGAGGGAAGGGAAACTTGAATGGGACAAGAGAAACAAGGGAAACTGGAATGGCCATTTCCGACTTATAAGCCGTCATCAGCCAGTCACACCTAACCCCAGGTGTTGCGGCACCCGAGATTCGAACTCGCGACCTGTTGATTAGAAGTTCAAAGCTCTAACCCACTCAATACTCAAAATATCAGCCTCCTAAGACGGGATCATGTCTAAGAGGCGAAAAGGTAAACATCGCTGACTCCTATCACGCAGACGTGCAAACGACCAGATCAAGCTTTTGAGGATCCAGTCAAAGTATCAACAGGAATGTGTCTCTTTGAGGGCTTTCGGTGGAGATGATTCAGTCCAAAACTAGCAAAAGATTTCTTACTAGAATTATGAGACCGCGATTGGTGAGCATTCGTCAAAGAATGTCGAAATTTCTGATCTAAACCAGCAAGACAACGAGCCCGTGGCTCAATGGTTAGAGCGTTGGACTTCTGACCAACAGGTCGCGGGTTCGAGCCTCGGGTTGGGCACCACCTGGGGTTGGGTATGACCGGCTGATGACGGCCGATGAGCCAGAAATGACCATTCCAGTCTCCCTTGTCTTTGTCGGTAACATTATTCTGCCTATATCACTAGACCTTCTGTGGCTGCTGCCGGGGCTCTAGAGTGAGCCCGAAGACACAACGGGACGAGTTAGTCTCATAACCGATCGGTGAGCGCCAATCTTCCATTCTTTCTTGTATTTGTTCGGTAGCATATTACGCCTTCTTAGAATGTTATACTTGAAGAAAGAGTGTCCTTCTTTTTTTTTATTTTAAAAAAATTTCTAAATTGCCGAAAAATTGGGAACCCTACCAGCCGTTACACTTGCACTCAAGGTTTTGAATCTCTATGCTGCATATACTCTCTCTAGAAGGAAAATCACATACTTCACTATGTTATGATGAAGAAGTGACATAGTTCTCGTAAAATTTTGTTATGGATGTGGATCATGTTGTACACTTTATAAACAAACATTGATAAATGAACAGATACAATATATTATGAATGAACATTGCACAGTCTTAAAAATATCATAATTATAAACGTTTTTATACCGAAAGCTACCTTTTTTCAGGCATAAAATTTAAGAAGGCATACTATGCTACCGAGCGAGTACAAGAAAGAATATTCTGTGCATATTTTACATATAATAAGTTAAAAGGGCATCAACAATTAATGAGAAAAGTACATACTACTTAAGTACTCATGCTTTACAGATAATTGTTTTCGCGGGCCGCCAAAAGGAAGCTCTTTCAAAAGCCGACATCCTGACGCAACAGAAGAAGACAACGAATCTCCCCTCTCCCCTCCATCCAGCAAGCAGATTGTGATTTGCTAATAACGGTCGACCACGTCCGCGAAGTCTCGTTTGCAGGAACGGCTCACACACCGCACCAATCGATTACATTCCTATGGTCTACACAACCGTGACGAATACGCGGGGGTCTACTAGAGGAGAAATTTACCTGGTAGAGTCCTGAAACCCAGGGCAGACGGAAGAACTGCTCCAATTTCTCATGGTATTGGTAGTACTATGTCCAGAGCCGGAGGAAGAAGACTGTGCCGTGCTAAAGCAAAAAAGTGCAAAGCCATGTTTAGATTGAAAAGGCATCCAGTGGGCATCAACTTGAAGATGAAACCGGGAAAAAAATGCAATGCGTTAAAAAAACCCACTGCTGTTACCGTTTGGTTCGTAAGTTTTGTCTGGTTTTCAGTCAATCAGCAAGTCGATTGGGCGCGTCCCAGGATGGCTTACCCATGTAATGTCCTCTCAAATTTAAGAGCCACATTTCAGGCAAGTAGGAGCAGGCGACACCCTGATAGAGATTTTGTCGCTTTTGCAAGAGCCATGGGAAGTTGGTTATTGTTCCATACGCTAATTGATTGGGGCGACATCCCTCCGCTCCCTCATCCACCCCATCACGGAACAACCTGCAAGATCAACCCCAGGTGGCCGCGATTCCGTCCATGAGACACCTGCACCGGGTTAAACGCCTGAGCCAAAAAAGTCGATATGAGCGTGCGCGACAACGCTAACGATAAGGAGTGACGAATACGATGCAAGTACTTGACTTTAACAGCAACTACTCAATCAGCCACAAACGCAGTTGCGTAAGGACGCTATATCGGTGTGTTGAGACGCACTGCAGTGAACCGGAAGACAAGGTTGCCGAATTACAATATCTTCGACGGGTGTTCAGAGAAAATGGCTATCCACGCAACTTCGTCAACCGGTGCATGCGCAAACGGGACTAACGACAAAATCGCGCCGAACTTAAATATTGGCGTGCGATACCATTGGTCAAAAAAGTATCGGAGGGCGTCAGCCGCCTCGCGCCACTTGGCGTTGGAGTCGCACACAGACCGGAAGCCACCATTCGGCGTCAGGTAATGAGACCAAAGGATTCACTGCCAAGGCAAGAAACATCTGGAGTTGTTTATAGTATCTGGTGCATTTGTGGGCAGACCAACTACGTTTGAGAAACCGAAAGACTGCTTCGGACGCGAATTGCCGAATACGCGAGAGCAGTGCGGCGAAATGACGCCACTTTTCAAGTTGCAGCTCATTCGGCGAGAACCGGCCACAAATTCAAGTTCTAATAAGCCTAAATTCTTGCAAGAGGTGATAATCGCGTGAGCCGCCAGTTGCTTAAGTCATGGTTTACAGGCCATCATTTTTGGTGTTGAGCCTCAGTTTGCCCAGAGCAATCGGCCACTCGGGGAGCGCTCAGACGAACACATTTTCCAACGCCAGTGATGGTGAGCCAGATGACCGAGTAATCATCACGCCCTCCTCCAACATGGGTGAAAAAATTTCAGCGGATAACGACCCGCATGCCAACCATCAAACAATTAACGCAAAAGGGCGCAGACGTCATCGCTGAATGGGGAGCTGTTAATTGCCGTAGGCGTGCAGTAGCATAGCGACGGCATCCCATAAATACTGCAACCCCATGTGTACGAATTACCCGTATCTGATACTGTCTCTGATGATGGGTTCGAGTTGGAATCCAAAACCTCAGGCAAATAAAGCCTTTGTTCCAGCGATCACACCTACTTCTTCTCGATGAAGAGAACAAAGCCAGGGGGAAGATGAGGCCACAGTAAACTACACCTTCAATTCTTCACCTGCTGGTTTACAAAGCCTCGGTGCTTTCAACTGCGACCCTGTCTACTCACTCTCAGAGCGAAGTGTCCTGAGTATGAATTCACCACGCGGTCTGTTTGCATGGGCAGGAGTGTTTGGAAGGGGACAGCGGAATGTTAGATTGTTACACTCAGTGACCAAAGGTCACGGGTTCGAATCCCAGGTGGTCTACACTTGGGATTGGGTATGACTGGCTGATGACGGCTAATAAGCCAGAAATGGCCATTTCGATCTCCCTTGTCTTTGTCGGTTCCACTTTATCAACATATGCCACACGTCGCTATGCGACCGCCGGCAAGAGCTCTAAATTGAGCTCCAGGGCACAACGGAACATGCATGTTTCTTAAGCAGATCGTTGAGCAGCAATAATTTCAGAAAGTATTAAGTGCGGGACAGGAGTTAAAATTACTAGGACAGGACTTTTTAGGACCAGACCCGAAATTTTAATGAACATTTGGATCGAAGAAAATCAACCTCTGTGGAATAAGCACGCAATGCCCATTCGCAAAAAGTAGTACTATAAATCTTCTATGACAAAGACATTATACCGTACTTCCGACATAGGTACTAGCTAAAAACAACATACTATAAATGTTGCAAAACAAGAACAATCCAAGAACTATAACCGACTCTGTCTCTGATGATGGATTCGACTGAGAACCCGAAACGTCCAGCTAATAAAGCTCTTGTTCCAGTGATCGTCATCCCTCCTTCGAGACGAGGATCGGCTGCAAAAAAGCTTGAGGAGGCTCAGGATTTAAGGACGCGACCATCGCCCATCTCTACAGGCGGAAAGGGAACCGGCAACTCTGTGATAACCACAGAGGCATCTCGCTGCTCAACATAGCTGGGAAAATCTTTGCTGGAATCCTTCTCAATTGTCTTAACAGCCGCCTACAGCTCCTGGAAAGGCAATGTGGTTTCTGACGGCGACGCGCAACAACCGACATGATTTTCGCCGCTCGCAAGCTACAAGAGAAGTGACGGGAGATTCGAAATTACCTCTACACTACCTTTGTGGATTGGACTAGAGCCTTCGACACGGTGAATCGCAAAGGACTGTGGAAAATCATGCAGAAATTCGGCTGTCCTGAGCGATCTACGCACATGGTGCGCCAGCTCCACGACGGGATGATGGCGCACGTCACTGACAATGGGGCAGTCTCCGAAGCATTCGTAGTAATCAATGGAGTGAACCAGGGCTGCGTACTGGCTCCCACTCTCTTCCGTCTCATGTTTTCTGCCATCCTGATGGACGCCTACCGTGATGAGTGCCCTAATATCCGCATTACCCACAGAAGTGACGGGCACCTTCTGAATACCCAGCGTATACAGGCCCCAACGCTTATGTCTACAGCTACAGTCCATGACTTGCCCTTCGCGAACGATTGTACACTCAACACCCCGACGGAAGAGGATATGCGAAGGAGCACGGACCTCGTCGCCACCGGTTGCGCCAATTGCAGACTAACAATCAACACAGATACAACGGTGGTCATGCACCACTGTCACTCAGCGTGGAATACAACGACCTTCGAATCAAATTCAACAGCAAACAACTCGAAAGGTGAAAAACTTCGCTTATTTGGAGCACGCTGTTAGGCAACACGAGAATCGAGGACGATGTTGCGTACCGGATCTCCGAAGCCAGCCAGGCCATCGGCCGGCTGCAAGTCTCTGTATGGAATCATCATGGCCTTCAGCTGAACACTAAACTGAAGATTACAAGGCGGTCGTCATGTTCGAAGCAGAGACTGGGACAGTCTACTCCAACCAAGCCACTAAACTGAATCACTTTCATCTCAGCTGATGCACAAACCCCACATGATCGGTTACAAAGATTGCATTTAATTGTATTACTCACAATAAGTTAGTAGTTGTTTGTGTTTACTCTTTTTTAACTAACCAACGGCTACCTACTTTTTCGCACGCAAGTAGGCAAACCACCTCTTTCTCGCTTTTTCTTGGAAACTCTGTAATAAATAGGGAGCTCAAAAACGTTCGCCTACTTTTTACTTAATAAAACTGAACTGATGACATGTAACCGAACTTCTGACGGTGTTCCGACCTGTCCTAGAGTGTGAACGTGTTGCGAGGGATTGGCATATCAGCATGAGGAAGAGCGAAGAATCAACAAAGAATTCCTCACTATTAGTTAACAGAATCCTGTTGCGCGAATGACGAGATATTTACTAGTCTTGTTAATTAGAACCGCTCCGTTGTCGCGATGCCTCGATATAGACATCTAACCAGCTCAATTACATACTTGCCCACGAAAAGGCTAGGTAAGCACAGTGCGAAACCTTCTTAATGTGTGCGGGACGAACAACCAAAGCGAGAATGGCCCCAATTCTTCTCCTTCAGCTGCAGTTCCGTCTGCCTGTTATTAAAAAAAGCACGGCCTGTAGGTATGTACGACGACTGCCTCAAGGAGCCTGCGGCCATCACATGGGGTTTCCGTTAGATTGTTTCCAGCCACGTGATGGAGACGATTGCCTTTAAGGAGTCAGCTGAGAATATTTGGTTCGAACTGGGGTCTTGTTTCTAGAGCATATCCTATACGGTGCTACGCCACATCAGGCGTCTTCCTCGTCGTCACCGATTCCGCCGCTGCCGGGACTAAACTTCTAAAAAACTTAAATAGCTGATAAGGACAAGCCAACCTTGTAGTGAACTTTCGTCTTCTTATTCTAGGCGTCATTTTATTGCCAAGTGGAAGTGCCTAGGGGATGACTTTTCACATGGCCCCACCCAAAAAAAAACTAATTAACTTTCGCGGGCAATTAGGGACCACGGGGTTCACCTGCTCTAACCAAACAGCGAAACTATGGATTCATAATATCAAACTGCGTCCTTTGGATCTGGAAATGCAAGATAGAAAACAAAATAAGTTGGTATAGCAATTTGAAGAGTGCAGAGGCGTACGCTTACCTGTAGCAACAGTCGCTGGCGAGCTCAGCAAACTCTCTAGAGAAGGCAGCAGTAAGCGTATGAGAGAACTTACTTCACTTCAATACGCCTTGAAAACGAAACTCGTTTGCGCGCATTCCCATTTTCCTTCTAGGATAACGCACAATATAAGTGGGAAGGAGGCTCTTACCTCTTCGTCGATTGAATCCGTGGTAGGCACATGTGTTTTCAGAACCTTGGGAAGGAATTAAGTAGCAGAAGAAACGTACCGATTTCCTTCGTTTACCTTGGAAAAAAAAACATGTTTTAGCATTAAATACGCTGTATAGCCTTATATTATTAATATCAGCATTAGCTGCAGAGCATATATTGACATTCCGTTTTACAGTCTTAGGGACATTACAACGACTTAAATGGACTGTGATGAATTGGTCACATTCAAGTGCGATAAACAACAGTGAATAACAGAGTAATTTCTATAGGGAGGTCAGTAAATCGCAGTCATCATCTATTTCGAGCAGGCTTAGGAGACAGAAACGGAAAACAGGTATAAGATTGACTAAACTCTCTTATAAGGGTCGTAAGTCCATTTGATTGAAACAAGACTCGTCAGAGCGCCTGTATTGATGTTCAGTCATAATAGACGACCTTCATAACGTGTGTGCGGTTCGGGATTGCTTTAATCAGTAAAATGGGCCCGTGGACATAGGACGTGCAATACAAACGCATAAGGACTCAGTAACAAAAGCGGACGTGGGTTATGCGAGGACGGGTACATGAGAGAATAGAGGAAAGGACAGCATGTGCAAGGGGGCGCATCACGAATCGGCACAGACTCAGCTTACATAGGCGTTGCCACAGCGTTAGCACCAATCGATGTCAGTTTTCACTGACTACGAGCGAACAACAAGCTACATTACAGTGCAGTCACGCTACTGTCTCTTACGAAATCCAAAACAAGAGAAAATTTAAGTCTAACCAGAAAGGTTGCTCTTCAGGATCACATGAAAAACAACAATCAAACACTAGTTATTACCAGCTGGCGGAGAGAAGTCTTGCCAAAATCCACAATCACACGCATGATAACAGTGAGACTAACTTCCAGGATACGAAATACTCGTAAGACAACAGGTAATGTCCCAAAAATAGATATGATATGGGATAATAATAGAAGCTGAGAAAACAGCCAGTCAATTCTTAGTGTTAATGGGCAAATGATGAAAATCAAGTTAGAAGATTCAACTGAAGGCTTGTAGTGAAATTATTTTTAGCTTAAACCATCACGAAGTGAATGCTTCGTATCAAAAATCATCAAAACGAAGGGTTTTTTGTAACTCACGAAATGGTCGTTGTTTAATTGATGCGCTAACGAATTGATGCGGAGTGTCAACAGGTTTATGAGATCCTTTAATACCTCGCCAAATTAAAGCAGACATATAACTGGGCCAAACGGGCTCGATGAACCGGAATTCATTGTACTACCTGATTGGAATGGTAAAGGAAGTAAACTAACTGGGCGATCAGGTGAAGGAAAATTCGGCAATGACGCGTATTTGTACTCGGTGCCGCTGTGATCATACCAGATCTGACAGGCCTCGAATTGTACCTCTACGCGCATGACGATATGTGGCGACGGATCTGGAGAGCTCAAAGCATTCTCTACTCCAGCAACGGAAACCGAATAACGAAGGTTTTAGAGCAAATTCCATATCCTGGTGAATTGTGTCGATCCACCTTTGGTGTTGGCCTGCTATTGGACGCCTTCAGGCAGGCAACGGCACCGGTTCGATGGCAGCAGTGCTGACTTCATGAGATGTACAAAGAACGCATCCGAGCCACCTCACTCGGCTTTCTCAGATGACCTGAGATATCCCGGCGATGATGTCGCAGCGAGAGCAAATTGTCAAACTCGAAAAGGTCATTGTACTTAGCACTATGGATAGTTTTCAAATAGCGATAGTCAAACATCTAGTTTTCCCATTTCTCACACGCATAGCCCCACATTCACAACCATATAGGAAGACCGACAGGGCAGATTACCGGTACACGTGGATCTTTGTGGCGATGGACACATTGCGCCGGGTTCATAGAAATTTTCTAAGGATTGTGATAACCTTGCAAGCGACACTGATTCCTTAGACGTCTTTACCCAATCGAACCAGCAGCAGCTTCGTCCAGAGGTATTTGAAACTGTCTAATTCTTCAAATCAACTGCTATTAATCTCGAGTGGTGCCTTTTCCTTGTCGGAGATGCGGTTTGAAAACACTTTGGCCTTTATCGCCTTTATGACTAACAAAATTGAAGCTAACAGGAAGATATCGTCAGCGTAGTTAACATCAGTTAGTCGGCGCTCAGGCGCAAACTGGATACCGTAAAAATCATGTATGGCTTCTTAAAAAATCCAGAAAATGGCGTCATTTAATAGAACTGGCAACGGAATACAAATTTTTCAAACGCCAGGTCTAGCATTAGATGGTCGACAGATATTTTCATAGATATTAACTTGCAAAGTTATGAAGCGATAGTTCGTTCTAATTATGACGCTTATTTCTGCCGGTATACTGTCTAATTTCATTATTCCCACTGAACAAGGTGGACAGGGTCAAACGATCCGGTACAGTCAGCAAGGCGGAAGTTTGTAGGTTGTTGTTAGTCATGACGAAATCCAAGAACGGTCCGCGGTGTATCTACCCCGTGTATCCGCGATTAGCTCGAAAGCCGTCTTGGTAAAGTTTTTTTCCTCAGGCTGCGCACACTTAAATTGGCTGAGGATGGCGATGTTGAAGATCAGTAGAGCAACGTCGATCACGTTTACGCCGGATAATTTTCACACTTTGTATTATACCCCTTCTTTAAAGGGCATACGGTATCTGAAACCCAGTCATCAGGAAAGTTTGCCTTCTCACACTCTCAAGTATCACATTGAGCGAGAGTGCCAGTGTCGACACAAGACTCATAGATTTAAGCGAGAATATCGTCCTTTCCGGGCACTTCATTTTTTAGCAATCTCCATGTTGCATCTCCCTGAAAAGGGATCACATGGCAATACATAGGCTGGAGGTGAATAAAAATGCTGCAGTGGGCGTGGTGAGTTGATCAGGTGACGGAACTGCTCGCATCAGCGCTCGACCTCAATCGAGTTGTCAACAAATAAACAGTCATCAACGCACAGGGATTATCACTAAGTCAATGCGAAATTTCGTGTCTTTCAAGTATCACCAGTATTTGCGGTCTGCTCCGTGGGGGCCGTTATTTCAGCCTTACATTGCTTGTGCACATCTCTCACAGGGTTTCCATAATTTTCCGAACTTAGCGGAAAGAATAATCACTGCGGGAGCCAACATGAACTCTCTCGGTTGACAATTGCGAGGTTAATCTATTGATACAATCGCTGTGGCACAACATCAAGAGCCAAGACCAAAATGGCCAATAGAGCAACCGTCTGAAGAGTCACCGGGTCCAGTCCGACTGTTTCAAGCCCAACAACAATCACCAGATTACGCAGATGGAGCCCTTCAACAATCTCTTGCAGCGGTAAGTAGGTTTCTTTGTCGCGGTGGTCGGCAGCTGATTATGGCGTGCACACGAAGACGACTGAGATGTTCGTAATGACCCTTCAGTTGTAAGTAATTCAGTAGGTCATTTTATGGTTCCCACGCAGGCAGTTTATGGTTCGCTTGTTGCGAGGGTGATCGTCACGTCGTCTCCCAGAAGTTGCTGTGGTATAGGGTGAAATGTGTGTGCTTTCTGAAGATTTGAAAGGCCAGTTCGCGCTTGGTACTGACAAAGGGGAAATGAGTTTCCGTGCAAAAAAGCACGTACAAGGTGGCCGAAGGTATATCTTTATAGTCCACCTAACCGAACGATTCCTTCAAACGTTTTCCACGTTTGGAACGCCGGTTGAGAAGACAAAACAGTTATGCATAGGATAAAAAGCGGTATATAAGGAGAGCGTTGAGCAATACTCCACAGTCCATGAAGATTTACAGGCGAAAATAATACCCGAAACGTCCGAAACCTAAAAAAGCCCTCATGGTGAACGCCTCGTCTTCGTTTGAAGGAGGAATTTGTTAGTGCGTTTCGAACCGCTTTCAAGGTTGCCAGTAACACTCGCGAGAAGCAGGGCTACTAGTTCCTCCAAATTACCTTATAAATAGACGTTAACCTGACTGTCCTTACTATTAGAAGTGGTGGAATGGCAAGCGTGAATTACGTTATATCCTAGGTACGTTTCCATGATGAGCTGTGGAGCCTCGTTCGAACGGGCACCAGCACGACATGCATAAGCTAGTATAATGTAGACATGAGCATGCCGGCATAGTGTCAGCATTTTCCTATCTGGGAGTTCGAAATGTTTATTGATGGAAAATGATGAAATAATATGTGACGAAAAAAATGTACGCATAAACCTAGTACTATAAAAAAGATTTTCTCAAGGTATAATGACAAACATTATTTCACACCAAGCTGTGAACTGTGCTAACACAATCTCTATCCATTATAAAATAAAAATTTCAACAAGCAGTTTAAACGGCTAAAGCAAAAAATTAATTTTATTAGGACGCAAACTTTGAAGCTCAAAAGATGGGGAAAAAAGCGTCAAAATAGACAAATATAGTACCAGTACTGCTGACAAAAGCAGCGCCGTCCAGCATTGCCAAAGACAAGGATAAAAACAGCGGCAATATCCTAATACGAACAAGGAAATCACTCTAAAGTATCCGATGTGGTAAAACACTGCCCTATAAATAATGAAATAATTCAAGCAGGAGTTTTTTCGATAGGCGGTGAATTAGAATGAAAATAAATATTTTCTTATCCTGCATAATATATTACTCGAGTTTTTGGAGAGTAGAACAGTCAGTACACGTATTGGTCCCGCGTTCCTTTAGTGGTTAAGCTAAATGAATTAAAGCGCCTTGGAAACCGTTAAGTTCTTCCTTTTGCCACCAGCAGCCCCATTGTTTATGCACACTGGTTAACGCATTTTGGGTGCGCACTAATAAACTTAGAACAATCCGTTCTTTTCAAATAATATGGAGTACAATTATCGGACTAACCTTTTGGGCTGCTACGTCGGTCCTAAAAACCCGCTTGTTTCGAAGCCTTGTTTCCTTCTTAATATCAGAATATCACGTGCAAGGGTATAGATCAAGTGATATTTTATGCTTGAAATGAGTAGGGTTCATGTTTCTCCTAATTTATACCGTCTTCGGTTAGGTGCCAAACGAAAGCTTACAAAAGATATTTCTGTATGCTGTCTACCAACATTTCACTGTAATATTAGCTTACAACTTCCTGCTGCCTGCTTATCCTTATTTCACTTTAATGGTTATTTATATAGCGTTTGAATAATTAACCTGTATATGCAGCTTTAAGTCGTAGAAGTCCCTCGAGCACCCCATTTACGGCATCTAGCTGTTGTCATTCGCCTCCACCGAATACCTCCTGTTAGTTTGGAGCAGTTTCTGTTACCAATGATTATTGAAAAAAGCCCAAAAATTTAAAGAGTCGAATTCAGAAGTTGTAGAATAGTAAAAATGTATTACTAATCCCATCAGGAGGCTAAATAAGATGGCCTGCAGTTAGCGTAGCAGATGGAACACTGAAAATGCAAAGTCATCAAAGGCATGCCCGAATCCACATCCGACGCCCCGAAGATAAGGATATACGAAGACATTTAACTTTTCAGAATGGGTCAATCAAGAGACTCAAATGATGAGTTCAGCCAACCAAGACCACTGAAGCTTGTCCTGCAGAATGAGTTAGAAGCCCAGTTTTTGCTGAGCAGGAAACCTACGCTTCGAAGCTCTCACCCAACGTTTTTCAGCCATATTTTTCACCTGCAGATAGGGAAAAAATGGATATGGTTCAAAGTAGAACTCCTCAAACGATCTAGAATTGGTGAAAGAAGTCTCAGAACCTGGAATGAAGAAATTATACAAACCCAGATGTCATTTTTCTAGAGAAAGCCCATGAAACTGGGTATGGAGGGCAGCCAGATCACAATAAAATACCCCTCAGTGCAACAAATGTCCGTAAACACATGAGATCAAAAGGCAGTAGCCTCCTACTCAGACAGTAGACGGCATAAGACACACGATCGTTCTAACAATCTCGAACCAAATATTGTCCAAACATCTGTCCAGAAAAAGGTCCACTTTCTTTTTACAAACGCACAAAATTTGTTCCAGAAACTAGATGAACTGAAGATATGGATATCCAATGTGCATACGGATGTCATTTCCAGTACAGAAACTTGGTTGCAGGCGGAAATATGTAATAGCGAAATTTCCATGCATGGATATCAACTGTTCTATCGAGACAGATCGCATAAAATGGTTGGGGGAATAGCAATCTGCGTCAGCAGAGCAATCATATCATATGAACGCAGAATCGTTTGCCCTTGCGACTGCGAAGCAGTTTGGTTAAAATTAAAGAGGCATGGAGAACAAAATCTGAATTTCATGGCTATAAACGGACTGCCAAATAAAACTTCAGAAATTAACGAAATTATGTTCAAAATAATTAAAGATGCAGCTCAGACCCAAGACACAGTTATCGCCGGAGATTTTAATGCATCATTGATTGACTGAAACATATAATCCGTAAAGTTTCGTGATATTCCTTCAGCTCCAGACTATTAAAGCTCAAGATGAATCTCTTTCTCGTATAGAATGTTAGACTTCCAACGAGAGTTAAAGAGGCTCAAATGGCGAATTGCCTAGAGCTCGTTCTTTTAACTGACCCAATTGATGTGGATTAATTTATGTCTCTCGCGCCGCTTGGTAAAAGTGGCCATGTCATGCTGCTGTGGGGAATACTGTTTGCACACCAAACAAACGGAGACTCCTGATGTTCTGTTTAATTACTGGTACGTAAATTTATCTGCGATGAGCGATAACTTATCGGCACTAATTTGGCAAAACATTCTTACTGCAAAGCCGGATGTCGGTTGGACCACTCTCAGGAGCATTCTAACGACGATTTGCACCGCAACTACCCTATTAAACAAATCCAAAAGGCAAACCGCCCTGTTTGGTTGACGCGAGATTTTAAAAGATAACTTAATCGAAAGAAAAAGCTCTGGAGAAGGTATGAAGCAAAAACTTTACCCATGCATTACGAATAAATTCGCCAAAAGCGGTACACAATAAGGTTAATTATCCGCAGATAACTGAAGGAGTATGAGGCTGAAATCATAGAACGGTCCGTCAATAAGCCAAAAGATTGTTAAGCTACATCAATGGTCGGTTGAAGCAGAAGAAGAAGAAGAAGAAAAAGGAGACGTTGGCAGTGTTGATAGGTTAAAATAACGAAGACATAAATGAAAATCAAGATAAGGCAGAACACCTTAGTCGGGTTTTTGAATCTGTTTTTACAGTTAAAGCGGATTTTAACCAACCAGACTTTCATAAAGTAGTAACGATGCCGTCATAGAGGACCTCAATTTCACATAAGAAGATATGAAGCAGGAACGTCTTACACTTAACGATGTCATGCCTCCGGGTCCTAATCAAATACCAGCAAAACTACTGAAGGAGCTTGCTAGCGAACTCTCTAGACCCCTCTCATGTATTTTCCAGTCGTCCTTCAATCGAGGTATCCTCCTATCTGATTGGAAATCAGCAAATATATGCCATATATACTAGAGTGGATCCATAACCAGCGCTTAAAACTATCGACCGATGAGCCTTGCATGCATTTGTTGCAAAGTGATGGAAAGAATCATCAAAAAGGTAAGCATGAAGTTTCTCGATTAACAAACTTCCTTGACAGGGCCCAACATGGATTTCGACGAAAGCACTCCTGTTCGACCAATACGCTCTATTCAATGGAACAGTGGTCCAGGTCATTAGATGAGAACACTTACTTTGATGTCGTCCACATCGACTTCAAGAAAGTCTTTGATATTGTTCCTCACCGCAAAATACTCTACAAAGTCCGAGAATCCGGAATAAGGAGGAAATTGCTCAATTCCATAGGAAACTTATTGATAGGATGATCACAGTCCGTATGCATTGGCAATGCGAAATCAATTTCCATGCCGGTCGTGAGTGGTGTACCTCAGGGCTCTATTCTTGGGCCAGTACTGTTCTTACTCTATGTCAATTATTTAACAAAAAGCTTGGACAGCACAAGAGTCATATTTGCAGACGACATCAAGATATGGCAACAACTCTGATGCATTATCAATGAACAGACGTTCAAAGAAGGACTCAACTTCCTATCTGAATGACAGATGAAGTTCAACTTTGAGAAAATTGTCCCACTGCAGCTCAAAACGAAGAAGGCAAATGCAATGGGCGACCCATCAATACTTCCTTGATGGAAAGTGTCTGTCAAATGTATCTGAAAAAAGGACCTAGGAATCACCATTTTGTCTTCCCTAAAGCCCTCCGCTCAATGTGTCAGGGCAGCCAAAGAGGCGTTCAATGTTCTGTTTGCCATTAAAAGAACTTCCTAGATATCGATAAGGAAATATTAGGAGAAATATACGGGACGTTTATTCGTTCACACCTGGAATATGGAGTTCAGGCGTGGTAACCATGGCTAAAGAGGTTATGAACTGCTGGAAAGGGTTCAAAGGAGGGCAACCAAACTCATGAATGGTCTTAAGTCTTTATCATACAAATGCAGGTTTGACGCTCTTTACCTTTTTTTCTTTAGTACAGGCAGATTCGAGGCGATCTCCTACAGAAATACCGGCTCTTAAGGAATCAGGATTTTGCTCTACACTTCGAAGACCTTTTTTGATTGGCCACAACAACTAACCTGCATGGGAATTTCCGCAAAATTCACGGAAACTTATGGCCCCTGGATGTTCGTCGCCACTTGTCTTTGCAGCGAGTTGTCGGTGCCTGGAATGGACTCCCAGAGGACGTCATGTGGGCGGACACGACAGACACATTCAAACATTAACTGGATTTATATTCGCTTGAAAAATACTGTTTATGCTTATAGGAAGGCACTGCTACATCACACCAAAGCTTTCCACATCCATACAGATAATGGTTGTACCCTTTATTTGACATAGGTAATCTTCGATCTTTCAGGATGAATGTGCCTAGATTCCACTGTTACAAAACCATTTTCTTTCTAAGTGAATATGCTATTCACTACATTTCTGTAACGTGTATTTCGACTGTATGTTCGGATATGAATTCCGTATTGCCGGGGAGCGCGTAGAGAACGGCTGGGGGCGCTGGGGGCCGGGCCCTCGGGTTTAACTTGTGATCGCGCGGCGGCAGAGACATCGGCGAAACGCGTTGGGCTGTGACGTGATAGTATCTGTGGCCAGTGCGGTATATCTGTGCCATGTATAGTTTCATACTGCTTGGCGTGGTCGCTGGCGTTTGTTGATGGGCATTGCGTGGTTCGCGATTCGCGATTTGGGTTGATGTGCGTGGGCCCAGGTGTTTAGATTTGAGGAACAGGATGCGGGCCTGCAAAGGCGTTAGTCGGATCGCGCGATGCGTCCTTAGGCGTGGTTTCGGAATGTGTTGCCGGTTGATTCTATGCGGGTCCGCCCATGCCGAGAGCCGCGCCAGCTGGCTGACGCTGGGGGCCGAGACCTCGTTTAACGTGATCGCGCGGCGGCAGCGTCGTCGGGGAGCTGCGTTGATGCGGACTTTTGGCTGAAATGTCGTGATCGGAGGGTGCGGTATGGCGTCAACTTTGTGCGTATAGGGTTACAGCTGCTGGCGTGCTGGCGTTTTGTTGGAGATTGGACGTCGCGTTGGTTCGTTTCGCGGTGGTTCGTTTGATAACCGTTTAGAGTGTTAGATTTGAGGGAGTGCTGGATGCGGTACCAAAGGTCGTGATCGCGCGCGACGACCGTACGATGGCGAAAGCGGCCGAACAGGGGTGCGTTCTCTGGAAGTCCATATACGCGAAACCGCATGACGGCCGACCCACTGGACCAAACCCTCGTTGCTGCGTCACACAGCAACGAGCATCGGCGAAACACGTGTCTGGGCTTTTTAGCTGAGTATCTATCATCGGAGAGTACAGTATAACGTCTTTACCATATAAGATTCATACTACTTGTAGTACTACTTGTTTGTAGAATGGGCATTACGTGGATTTATTCCACAGTGGTTGATTGTCTTCGACCCAAATGTTCATTGAAATTTCGGGTCTGACCCTAAAAAGTCATGTCAGAATCACCTGACTCCATGTCCTGCACTTAATAATTTCAGAAATTATTTTACCCGATTATTCTCTGGAGTCCATATACCAGAAACCGCATAGAGAACGCTGGGGGACCCACTGAGAGCCGAACCCCTCGTTGCTGTGTCACACAGCAGCAGAAACATCGGCGAAAACACGTGTCTGGAGCTTTTAGCTAGTATCTATGTCGGAAGTACAGTATAACGTCTTTACCATAT
This sequence comes from Schistocephalus solidus, assembly GCA_017591395.1. NCBI lineage: Eukaryota > Metazoa > Platyhelminthes > Cestoda > Diphyllobothriidea > Diphyllobothriidae > Schistocephalus > Schistocephalus solidus. The sequence goes on along the minus strand of WEDG01000824.1, from coordinate 1,122 downwards.
AAGATTCATACTACTTGTAGTACTACTTGTTTGTAGAATGGGCATTACGTGGTTATTCCACAGTGGTTGATTGTCTTCGACCCAAATGTTCATTGAAATTTCGGGTCTGACCCTAAAAAGTCATGTCCGAATCACCTGACTCCATGTCCTGCACTTAATAATTTCAGAAATTATTTACCCGATTATTCTCTGGAGTCCATATACCAGAAACCGCATAGAGACGCTGGGGGACCCACTGAGGAGCCGAACCCCTCGTTGCTGTGTCACACAGCAGCAGAAACATCGGCGAAAACACGTGTCTGGGCTTTTTAGCTAGTATCTATGTCGGAAGTACGGTATAACGTCTTTTGCCATATAAGATTCATACTACTTGTAGTACTACTTGTTTGTAGGATGGGCATTACGTGGTTATTCCACAGTGGTTGATGGTGTTCGACCCAAATGTTCATTGAAAATTTCAGGTCCTGACCCTAAAAAGTCATGTCCGAATCACCTGACTCCATGTCCTGCACTTAATAATTTTCAGAAATTATTTCCCCGATTATTCTCTGGAGTCCATATACCAGAAACCGCATAGAGAACGCTGGGGGACCCACTGAGGAGCCGAACCCCTCGTTGCTGTGTCACACAGCAGCAGAAAGCATCGGCGAAACACGTGTCTGGGCTTTTTAGCTAGTATCTATGTCGGAAGTACAGTATAATCGTCTTTTGCCATATAAGATTCATACTACTTGTAGTACTACTTGTTTGTAGAATGGGCATTACGTGGTTTATTCCACAGTGGTTGATTGTCTTCGACCCAAATGTTCATTGAAATTTCAGGTCTGACCCTAAAAGTCATGTCCGAATCACCTGACTCCATGTCCTGCACTATAGTACAGTGTTACGGTGTCTCTGGAGTCATATACCAGAGGCCGCGAGGGCGGCTGGGGACCCGCTGAGGGCCGAGACCCCTCGTTGCTGTGATCGCACGCGGCAGAAGCATCGGCGACGCGTGTCTGGGCTTTTTGGCTGGTATCTGTGTCGGAGTGCGGTATGGCGTCTTTTTGCCATATAAGATTCATGCTGCTTGTGGTGTGCTGTTTGTGGGATGGGCGTTTGCGTGGTTTGTTCACGGTGGTT
>WEDG01000823.1:0-64947 GCA_017591395.1 Schistocephalus solidus | reverse complement strand
CTTACTTTTTATTTATTTCGTCTGACGACGGGTTGGTGTGACCAGCTCGAAAATCCACGAGTACAACTCGCATTTTCCGAAGAACCCCTTCCTCTTTTCATTATATCAGCTCGAAATGCATACTATCTCTGATCTATATATATATATATATATATATATATATATATATATATATATATATATATATATATATATATTAAAGCTTCATTTAAGCACTTTCCATTCGATCTAGATGTTACGTCATTCTCCGGTAATTACTGCTTCGCATCCATTATCCTGTCGCCCCGGCAAAAGGCGATTCTCGGATGTATTTACAACCCGCCTAATTCATCATCGATGATGATGCAAAACTTTGTGAAATTTTTAAATTGGTTTCGGAGTCCAATTTTTACATTTAAATAATTGCTGGGGATTTTAATTTTCCTGAAATTGACTGGATTTCAAACTTTTGTCCACCCAGATTTCAGCCTTTCCTCTATACCATTAATTTTTCTAATTGGTCCCAGCTTGTCCGTTCTTCAACGAGAGACAAGCATATTTTAGACCTGATTTTCACAAACGACATTGCTCCCCTCTTCGTTGATTTCAAGCAGGGCCTCTTCCAAATTGACCATACACTAATTCACTGTTGCCTTCCGATTGTTTCATAGAAAAAGGCTAGTGCAGTTCTTACCTATCATGCTTTTGACATCGCAGATATGAGCTTAATTAGTAACGTTTTGGACTCATTGGACTGGCAGCATCTCTCCTCCATGAACGACGCAGCAAGTCTTTGTGACTTAATGTCAGTCGTTTCAAATTACATCCTGGAGCTTGTGCCAACCAAAATAGTCAAGCCCTACGTCTCGAATCCACCGTTCCCCACTTTCTTTTGCCAAGACTAAAGAAATTGAGGAAGCAGTTGAAAGATCAAAATACTAGTTCGTTATCTGTACATCTAAGGATTGCAGAGATTTTTGAATTAGCCTCTAAGATTCGTCTTGCACGTGACAGACAGGGGTATCTGGCGCACTCAATGAGCCAAACTCTGCAAAATCTGTTGCTCAACCGTTCCGCCGTCGATCCTCCTCTAAACAAGGTTTTGAAGTTCCTCCACTACTAACGGAAGCTAATAACTTTGTTCTAAAAGACTCTGATGGCAGAATGTTTTAAGTGCGTTCTTTGCGAATCATCCTACGATGGAATTTGAACCGGTTCCGACGTTTCAGGCATCCTCATTGAATGTTATCAGCACTATTTATTTCTCCATAGAACTAATTCGTAAGCAAATAATTCGTCTAAAAAACTCGCACTCTTCGGGGACTGACGGTATTCCAAACTCAGTTATTAAGAGAGTGCCGAGCTTTCCCCGATTGCTTAGCCATATATTCTCAGTTTATCTTTTAAACGGATTCTTTCCTGACTCATGGAAAACATCTATTATTCTTCCTGTCTTCAAGTCGGGATCGCGTTCGGACGTAAATAATTATCGAGGTGTTCACAAAACACCGGCTCTAGCAAAACCTCTTGAACAAATTATTTTTAATCAAATTCTCAACTTTTGCTTTGAAAATAAAATCTAAAGCGATTCGCAATATGGTTTTCTACCTGGGAGATCATGCTAAATGTGTCACTTAGCTTTTCTGTACCTCGTCACTTCCCTTCGTAATGAGCAGCAGTCAGTGGTTGTGATCTACTTTGACCTGAGCAAAGCCTTTGACAAGGTACCACACAGACGTCTTCTGGTGAAACTGGAAGCCTCGGCATCCGGCCTCCTTTCCTTGGCTTAATTGGTTCCTACTTTTCTAACCGCAGCCAGAAGATCTTAGTAGGTAAAACCTAACAGGCGCCTCAGCCGATCACGTTGATAAAATCAACACTGATCTACTTATGCTCTCACGTTGGAGCTGTACTTGGCAGATGGAATTTTCTCCATCCAAGAGCAGTTTCATGTGTTTTGGCCCCGCCAAGCTTCCTGGATCCCTAGTATTTCATAATAGTACACATTTAGAACGATCAACCAATAAAGACTTAGGTCTAAGTTACGCAAATAAGCTAGCATTATCACCTCATGCAAATCGAATTTCTACAAAGGCTGCACAGATATGTGGTTTTATATCACATAATTTCTTCCTTCCGGAAATTAAGTTAAACCTATACCGCATGTTTGTTCTTCCTATCCTAGAATACTGCTGTCGGTTGTTTGGGCTGATGAACGCCTCTGACCGCAGTAAGATTGAAAAAGTTCAGAGGGTTTTTACTCGAAGAATATTTTCTCATCCTGGATCCAGTATCTCTTATACGGATAGATGCCAGTTAGGAAACATTAAATTTCTGTGGGTTAGAAAACTCGAAGCCGGTCTCTGCTTCCTGTTTCGCGTTAACTCTAGTCCAAATCTCCCACGCATTAACGCTCTCACTCCGGTTGATCGACCCTATGCCACTCGTAATTCTTCCATGATCATTTCACCACCCCTTAGCTCCACAACTAACCGGTCTCAGTTGTTTGCCTCCAAATATGCTTTCATATGGAATAATCTACCACTGCAAATTAGGTTGTCGTCTACATTAGCTATTTTCAAAACCAAATTACGCAAACATTTAACTTCGAAAGATATAAAGTCTTTATTGTCTGTTTCCTTCCCAAACTCGCAATTTTCGGATTTTGAAAAGGGTCCTCCTGGTATTTGAGGCAGCTCCCTTGATATTATATTGGTCTCTAATTATATTTCCATCATCCTCTGCAGAGTCAATCTTTGCATTCACTTTTTCTTCCCCTCCTTTTAAACTAGCATTACCAACTCTTGACAACCTTGATACTTTCCTCCGAATTTGCAACCCTGACGATAGTCTCCAGGTTCTGTTGATGATCGAGGCGGGTTCTGATGGTTTCGCCTCTTTGGTGATGGGCTATGCAGTCAGCAAGGTCGCATCTCGATGATGATCTCGTGACCTCTACTGTCTCCTCTTCGTTTCGACCATGTTGTCTACGATGAGTTCGTCCTCTCTCACCTCCACTGGTGTTTATAAACAGTAGCTCTGACTGCTATATTATCTCTCACCCGACAAGGAGCGTCCCGAACCCTCATACGTTGTCAGCAACATCACAATCCTATCCCATTGCAGTTAGCTATTAATTTTTTAGTGAAGCAGTTTTTTCTCCTATTTTTTTAAAAATTGGCGGCTCGCCAAACTCCGCCTCCGATTTAAACCTAGGAGTTTTTTTACTGCTTCTTTTCCAGTTAACCGTATATGCCAATTTTTGTTGATTTTTGCTTTAAAAATGGCAAATCGTTCTGAATCGGATATGTTTACCATACTACTCATTTCTGCTGTTCAGGTGGATGCTCACATAGTGCAGCAATTATCCACTTTGTATTTATTTAAACCACGGTACTAAGTTTGTAATGATGGGGCCCTCTGGGCCTTTAAATATACAATTTATATATATATATATATATATATATATATATATATATATATATATATATATATATATATATATATATATATATATATATATATATATACACCAAAGGTCGTGGGTTCGAATCTCAGGTGTGCCACACTTGGGATTGGGTATGACCGACAAAGAAAAATGGGAGACCGGAATGGCCATTTCTGGCTTATGAGCCGTCATCAGCCAGTCATACCCAATTCAAGTGTGGCACACCTGGGATTCGAACCCGCGACCTTTGGTAATTGAGTCGAACGCTCTACCATTGAGCCACGGGCTCGTTTTTGTCGGTTCCGATCGGGAATATGATGATAGTGTGTGGCTCATCGATCTGCTTTAGGAAAATTTATGTTCCGTTGTGCCCTGGAACTCAAACTAGAGCCCTAGCAGGCGGCCGCATAGCGACGATCAGCATATGTTGATAATGTGGAACAGACAATGACAAGGGAGATCGGAATGGCCATTTCTGGCTCGTCGGAAAATCGAGGTTTACTCGTGAATTTTCAAGTTGGTTACACCAACCCGTCATCAGACGAAATGAGAAGTGAGAGTTGGGATTGTCACACTGTAGGGTTAAGGAGCACGACAGTTCGACCGTCGTAGTCCGACGATGTCCACCGTATGCTCCATGGGAAAATGGAGCAGGGACGGTGACTTGCGCGTAATTTAGTTTAAAGTGATAGTAGACTTGCGCTGCATCTACCGCACTCTCACTTCCTTCCCCACCTGAGCCCGGTGTCAAGACAGAGTCAAGAATACCGGAGGCGGGAGAGGACGCAGGTGGCTGGTGCGGATGGGTCCCATAAGTCCAAGCCGTCCCTTGGCGTGCCACCACACCTCCATGTTCGGCATTTGTTAGCGGAGCGCAACCCGAATAACGCATGCCGTGCCCTGATGTGGCCCCCGTGTTGGTCCAACGCATCTTCCACGTGGTCCCGTTTAGGGGGCACAAAGGGGCACAATGGTTACATCGACAGACTGATGCCATGGGGGGTTTGGGGGGGGCGTGAATCCTATTACGATAACTGTCACATGTAAGGAGAGGGGTGCTAGAGTTTTGATAGCAAGTCACGTGGCGGGAGATGCAGAGTAAGTGAGGTTACACTTGACTGGGCACGGATAAGCAGTTGTTGATTTTAAGGTGGGTGCAAGTCAGTGGACCGTGCACGCAGACCTTCGTAATGCGAAACCAGATCGACGTGCCGATTGATACTGTTTGTGCTGGAGTGCCAAGCTTCGAGGAATTCGCGTGCCTTTTTGGTGCTAGCCGTGGTGACCACTTCAGATCCCTCAGAAGTAAAACGTTCACTATCGGTCTCCTGGGTCCGCATGTGAACGTGCTCATCCCGGGTAAAAATCAGGTCAAGACAGTTTGACTGTTGTCCTTCTCTCGTCCGTGTTCTAAAGGTGACGTACTCTCAGAGAAGTTTGTATGTTGCCCATTGTAGTAGTTTGTGGTTGAAGTTATCTGGCATTCCCTGCGCAGTCCATGTTTTCCAGTCAATACCTGGAGCGTTATAATCCCCAACAATGAGGACTTATTTCTTCTCGCTGGCTTTGTAGAGGTCCGTTATGAGAATAAGATCCTGATCAGAAGTCTGATAAGGCGAACGGTACACAACCGATATCGTCGGTGGTCTGGAATACTTAGCAAATATAGTAATGCTTAATAGTTCCCCATCGCGTAATGGAATATGTATGTCAGCCACAGCGGAGAAGTTTGTTTGTTGTCCATTGTAGTAGTTTGCGATTAAAGTTATCTGGCAGCCCCTGCACGCTCCCCAACGATAAGGAAATTTTTTTTCTCGCTGGCTTTGTGCAGTTCCGGTATGAGAAAGAGGTTGTGGTCATACGTCTGATAAGGTGAACGGTACGCGACAGAAAGCGTGAGTGGTCTGGCATACCGGAGTATGTACGTCAGCCATGGCGGTCAGCTTGCTATGACTCATCCTGGACTTGGTCTATCTCGCCTGAAGCGCTGATACCGTCTTATTGATATTCAAGAGTCAGCAATATCTGCAGAAAGCCACATCGTCTGGTTTACTTTCATCAACTGCATTTCTTAGTCCATCTAGCTGGTTAAACAAGCTTTGTACATTTGCAGAGAGGATCGTCAATTATTATTTTTTCGGGAAGGCCCAGCCCTCATTTTGACAGGTCTTGGCTACAAGAAAGATTTCTTGGTCTGAACTATTTGACCATCTTTTAATTTCAGCCCGTCCTACCCTCTGCCATTTCCATCCCCTAATGCTGTCTTTATTTCTATCATCTTCAGTTGTTTCCTTGGCTCTTAATTCGACTGCAGGTACCCTTTTTTATGTAAACTCCGTACGGCCACTCCTCCTTCTAACAGAAGCGCTGCCTGGTTTTGGTTTTCTAAAATTCTTTTTAAGGGCCTTGGGTAGGTCCTCAGGTCGTGGTTTGAACCTGCACCACCTAGTTGGAAAGCTTTTTGTGCGGTAAAATTTCCCCATCCTTCATGAGAGCTCCAGTGTATTCATTCAGTAGATCTAACTCATGCGTCACGAGTGCCTTCGGAAGGCATTCTGGGACACCCCTTATTACGCTATTTCTCTTACGATTTATGGGTGAGCTCTTTATTGCCCCACCTGCGCTAGGATGATAGTTCGTCAATGTGTCGCCGCTAGTGTATGGTGGCAGACTGACATGACACTGATTGTCGTTTGACGTTGGGGTTCTGAGATTTACGTGTTTGTATGACGCACTAGCTCTGGCCTGGGAACTTTCACAGTAGTTGTCCTGTTGCAATATGCTGTACAGAGAGTAAGCGTGTATGCCCTCCCTGATGGAATGGGTCGGAGCCGTTCTTGTAGTTTCTAACAGATCTTTTGAGGTTCAGTCTGGCTTTCCTTCTTTAGAGTTTCGGTGATTTGCTAGGTCTAGTTGCCATTAAACTATTTTGCATAAGCGTCAACTGTCTCGTTATTCTGTGGAAATAGTTTCTCCGGAGTTTCTCCCGGAGATGCCCTCTTCCCGTTTGGTTTTGCGTTTCCCATGGATGTGCCTCCCTTATGAGGATATTAGTTGCCTGTCGGTTGGGAAGTTGAAAGAATGTTAAGGATTGAATTTTGCTGTCCTCTACGATAGCCAAATTTAGGTCTCCTCTTCGAGAATGAGAAATCGCTGGTTAGGGGCCGCACAGCTGAGACAGACATGAGTTAATGTGGAATCTGGCCCATCAAAGTCAAGGTCAAAGCCACGCAGCTCGATTTTGTAAGCTAGGTAAAAATTCTAATTGTATAAAGATTTCATCGCTATTTCATTACTATATCAGCGTTTTTAACTCGTAATTGCCTGCACTTTTTGTGGTATTCGTCCTTATTCATTAAGGGGAAATATACACGGTCGTTCGTTTCCACCTGATACAGCCTCATGCTCGTTCAGGTTGTTCCGCATACATAAAAAATTTTCTCAAGCACTTTATAGTCTGAGGTGAAAATTTGAAAATAACCTTTGGTTTCTAACAATAAATCGTCTGCAGTTACCTTTGTTATTGTCATCCTGCCAAATATTTGGAAGTCTATATTGGCACGTAGTTCACCCCACCTAACTTCATCGGTAATTCCAATTTTTTCACATTTTTATTTTGCTGCCCATAAATTTCCAGTTTCTTTTTTATGCTTAGAAGATATCCTATTATTAAAAGTAAACATAATAAGCGATAATTTCACTGGTTTGTCCTAGGGATACTAGAAAATATTTAAATTTTATTCAATACAAGACCTCAAACAATTCTTCGGTGTGATTCGAACAAGAATATAGTGCAGGTTCCGCATAAGTAACCTATCTTTAATGATCAATAAACTTGACCTCAAAGTTTCTGGAAATGTAAGTAACTTTATTTCTCAATATGGGTTAGACTTCCCTATTCTTAGTACCCTTTTTCGAAGGTGTATGTATTTGTACAATGTACATGTTTGTGTTTATCTTGTTCACCTTAAACTTTATGTAGGCTTGTTTGAATGGGCTAAAAAAATAAACGCAGCGAACTTTAACTCACAACTGGGCGTCTCCTGTTTTCGCTGCTGCATGTCCAGTTCATTTCAGTTTATTAAGGGAAAGAGAGGCAAACGCCTTTGAACTCCCTCTTGGTTGCAGTATGACTAAAAGGCTCTGGTACATGATGAAAATGTAAAAAAATAAGTGAAATCAACACCGCGCGCGAGGTTTGAATTTTGAGCAGCAGGAAGAGAATTTTTTCATTGTGTCTACATACTGCAAACAGCTGTCTTCAGCCAAAAAGTAGATTAAAAACGCTTTTCGTCAACAATCCTTCGCCTGAGATCCATCGAGATCCTTATCGTCCGACCAGAAAAATTTTCTGCAAAACGGTCATTCTTTCGCAAAAGACTCCTGCGGAAATCTCAACTTGAGCTACGCAGCCTACTTGCTCAAAATACTGCATCAAACTGTTCGTCGAATTAGCGGATTCCCTAATAGCAATGAAATATGATTCGAGGCTCGAACGGTCGTACGTCAATCGCATCTGGAATTTGATTGGTTGCTAGTGAACCTCGATGACGCGTCGCTAAGGGCGCAAGAGAATGCGCGTAGTTATTGGCAAATCGATCGGGCACTGAGCTGTCAATCCCGCGCGCGCCGTGCCATGCCATTTCCTGCGCTGTCGTGCTGCGACGCGGTCGCTTAACTGCCTGCACCCGTGTTCTGTCTATACTGACCGTTTTTTGCTTATTTTGCAGAATGTTTAGAGCAGTATCTACGAAAACACTTAGAAGACGTGCCCAGAAAGGTTTTCTGGAGGATTTACGTCAAATTGCCAAGAATATGAGGGAAATGTATCCGTCCGACTCATCTTTATCGTCGTGGCATCTGACCTCTTCCTCTAGTTCGTCATATGACGACTTAGAGAATTCCTCTGCTGATGAGGATGCAAGTTGGACATCAGATGTATCTTACGTGGCACCAAACAACTCTTCAAGCACACCTACATTTGAAGAGGAACCTACGTTTCGAGAGGCTATGAGTTCTTGGGCAATACGCTCGCGTATGCCATTGATTCACCAGAGCAGTCTTCTGAAGAGTATAAGACGGCTGACCTCTGACCTTCCCGCAGACGCACGGACGCTGTTGGCTTGGAATAGTGATGTTTTAACGGTGATGGCAATGGGCAGTGGTGAGTACGATCATTTAGTACTTGTGAAACAGTTAACTGAGCAGTTTTGAGGCGTCTAATAGGCAATATTATTGTAACTTATTTAGCTATTGATAGGGCTCCCTATACATAAGAAAACTAAGCGCGGGTTTTGGCCTATCCTAGGTAGAATTATAGAGCCCTTTGTTTGTGAACTATTTTTGCATTCCTCATCCCTTTTTTTCCTATTGGGTTGTAGCTCATTATGTCTGAAGATGGATTTCATACTGGGCCCTATAGATTCCAACGTTTTCGTTTCGAACATCCCGTTCCTCTCGTCGTCATCGGTACGCAGAACATTTACCACCGTTACCATTTTTAGGACAATTCATCTGGTAGCGGCGATTCTAGCATAATTATGCCTATTTTCCAGTCTCCTTCACATGCGGGTAAGCCATTACCTGACGCCCTTCCCCGTCTCTTCTGAATAGCTGGTATCCTGGTATAGTTAACTCACGGTCGTCCAGGTGGTTGAATAACCAGGTTTCTGTCAAGGAAATTACGTCTGGTGAGAGATCCCAGACATGGATCTGCATCTCGTCAAACTTTGATAACATGCTTTGCGTATTGGTGTACATGAATTTTAACTTCCGGTTTAAGGGACATGTAGTGACGATGCGGCTCGCGTCTTCAGTTAATGCCTCGGTTGCGCCGTCATCCGTACCGGACCTGCCCAATGGAAGAAAGATGTACGCTGGCGAACTTGGTTGTTGTAGATAATCAAATTCCGCTCCCCCTCGCTGAACCGCTTTCTCAGTTCTAGAACTAATAAACGACGTTTCAGCCTTTCTGTTGGTGAGAAATTCCGTTGAAAAAAACGCCGGGGTTGGAGCCTTTTATTCTAAATCGCCTGAAAAGAATGAGCCTAGACTGCTCGCTACTGACCAGCACGACTTTGAGAGGTCGAGGGCGAGTTGATTCCGGTGGGTTTTCTGTCCGTTTCCCAAGACGGAAGGTTTTGATCACTTCTATTGCCTCAGGGGGTTCCAGAATGATATTAAGTAGGTCCTGGAAGAGTACTAGGTCATCCAAAACTCGCTCCGAGGATGTGATTGCACTCGATTTCGGGAGTCCCTGTATAATGATACATTTTTCTCGATCAATTTGATTTGCATCTACCACTGGGGTATCGTTAGCTAAATTATGTATTTCTCGGACAATATTCGCTGGGGATGGCGGAGCAGATGCTTGTTCGTGGCCTGTTTTGCCAGACTTGGGAGAAGCACCAGGCGCAGAGGGCAGCGCATTGTAATCAGTAGTTTTGGTGGGTGAATCGATAGCACTGCTCGTACTAGGTTTAAGAAGCTTTGATTTTTTTGCGATTCGTTTATAGTTTAAGGGCCCACAGCGTCTAACGTGATAGGCGGCACGCTCGTCGTCGTTTCTGGCTCGGGTTTTGCGGAGATACGTCTCGGAAATCCTGGTCTATTACTCTCGGCCTTTTTACTGACAAATTTATTTTTTCGAGTTATCTCGCTGGTTGTTTTCGTCTTGCATTTGCACTGTTTGTTCTGGGGCTGCCGTAACAGCTACGGAAAGTGTAGCTGGCGTACCTTTTACATGATGTCCTTTTGTCCTACTTCTAGTTATCTGTCCAATATGTTCATTATTATCGTCGACTGTGCCTAACTAGTTCTTAACAGGATTTTCATCTTCTCAATCTCTTCCTCGAGATAATTGATCTTGCCGACCAACCCTTGGCATCAACTATAAATTCTGTCGGCGTGTGGTACGCCCATACAATCAATTAAAGTTTTCGATATCGCACGTCGACGTGATGCAGTGGCCGAATGGTTGGCGCGCGCGGCTGAGTTATCGAGGGTCTGTAGATCGCCACCGTGCTCTGACACGTTATTTTGGGTAACAGTGCACATATCTGTCCTGCCGTGAATTTACGAAAAAGAAAGAATCTGCAGGGTAATGAGGCTTTTTCTACGGCAAAATTCTAGTCAATGGCTATGCTAATGTTAAGTTTGTCGATATATTGCAAAGAGGAAAGGCCTCATGAACGTTTTCAGGTAAGCCTATTTAGGATAAACTGACAAGCAGAACATTAATCCGTGTAGCAATGATCGAATCTGCCTTTTATAGATGACACTCCGCTTATTCGACAAACAGTTTGATGCAGTATTTTGAGCAAGTAGGCTGCGTAGCTCAAGCCGAGATTTCCGCAGGAGTATTTCGCGAAAGGATGACCGTATTGCAGAAAAGTTTTCTGGTCGGACGTTAAGGATCTCGATGGATCTCAGGCGGAGGATTGTTGCTTAAAGCGTTTTTTAATCCACTTTTTGACTGAAGACAGCTGTTTGCAGTATGTAGACACAATTTAAAATATTGTCTTCCTGCTGCTTAAAATTCAAACCACGCGCGCCATGCTTGGTTAGAGTAGCGCTTTCTTAGTTGTGCTAAGCTGCCTCAATCCTTTGCAGTCAATTGCAACGATCGATCGTCATTCGTCGATCGCATTCCACCGGACGTTATCTCAATTGTAGTGCTGACTCTGCTCATCGTCATCGGTGCGTAGCTTCCCGGATCTAGCCTAGAGATCGCTACAATCCTCAACACTTGCTACCTAAGAAGGCTACGATTTCGTTAGTCTTCATTCTTACTATCCTCCGTAGCTCTTTACCGTCCTTTGGTCGTTTTGTAGTTTAGATGCACATCTCCCCCACTAAGCGTTAGTTTTTTTTGTACATATAATATCTTAGTAGTTTTAATCCTCGTTTACTCTGCACGACTCACTGGTATGACGAGATGAAACTTATTGATTTTATGTCTTAGTTTGTACTCCGTTTCCCATATAAATGTACTGGCCCGATGAGAATTTATCGAAAGCATGCGTATGCTCGCCAACTAGTCTTCCGAATCCTTGGATGGGAATTTTCACAACTCTAAAGGTAAAATATCCAAACTCACATCACAGAAGTGCGAGGAACTAGTTTTAATTTATCGACCTTGTTACTATTGAGTTTCGTAATAGGCAAAAATTTAGATTCAATTGTAATTTAAAAACGTTCCCAAAATCAACCCTTGGATATCAGTTTTTATTTCCTTTACCCCTGCGGCTTTAATTTTATGAGGGCACCATATAAGAGTCCGTCTTCATGGAGCCAAAATCCGCCTCCTTCGATAAAATCGTTTTTGGGGATAGATGTCCACTTCATTTACTCTCAGCATGGGTATTCAGCTCAATATCTGAATGAAAATGAACTTTTCCTTTGCAGAGATTAACTCCAATATGACATCAAGTTTTTAACACCAGTAGCAACCCATAAGTCAACTACCCCAAAACATGAAAATCTTGCAAATGTTTTCTTTGTTCAAGAGAACTATCACTAAGTTTCGGCATTCAGAACAGCTTCCAGAAATTCTGATCAAACCCATCTTCCGGGTCGACGGAGTACGCGGCATCTGAGACCGATCTGAGGACTTATCTTGACACTGTCTCAGCAGCCCGCGACAGGTGGATTCTTCAGCAAACAGCGAGCAACCGTCCGCGGATGCACCCTTGCCTGGTACACTGCACTTGTGCTAACCCCTCCCGATTCTGAACTGATATAATCCCAAAAGGAGCAGTTTTTTCTTGTGAATACCATTAAAGTAGGAAAAAAACTAATAAATATATTCCCCCAGGAGTTAATTTCCCTGCCAGCCTGATCCGTACTGCATATTTCTTCTGATATAACATGTAAACTGGCAGTAAATAAAATGATTTATTCATGAATCCTGCGTTGAATCCCACACCCTCCAAATTCGTCTCTGTGCTTCACCCTGCAGCTGCTGTTAGCCAACGTCTCGACGAAGCTTCGGTAGTTTTCATAACCCCTTTCTCTACACTTAAGCACATTATCCCTGATTCAAGTGAAAATGGGCACTCTGAAACGTCACCCAGAAGTGGTAATCGCTCAAAAGATATACCCAGTTTCACTGGATAACTAGACCCATTATCCATTATCCTGTTGCCCCGTCAAAACGGTGATTCTCGGATTTTTTGACAACCCGCTTATTAATCATCCGATGACGATGCAAAACTTTTAAAATTTTTAAATTGTATTCGAAGTCCAATTTTAACATTAAAATAATTTTACTGGATTTAAAACTTTGGTCCACTCAGATTTCAGCCTTTCCTAGATACCATTTATTTTTCTAATTGGTCCCAGCTTGTCCGTTCTTCAACGAAAGACAAGCATATGTTAGACCATTGCTCCCCTCTTCGTAGATTTTAAGCAAAGCCTCTTCCTAAGTGACCATACATTAATTCCCTGTTGCTTACCGATCGTCTCATCGAAAAAGACCTGCGCCGTTCGTACCTATCATGCTTTTGACCTCGCAGATATGAGCTTAATTAGTAACTTTTTGGACTCATTGAACTGGCAAAATCTCTCCTCCATGAACGACGCAGCAAGTCTTTGTCAGTCGTTTCAAATAACATCCTGGAATTTGTGCCAACCAAAATTGTCAAGCCCTACGCTTCGGAATCCACCGTTCCTCACTTTCTTTTGCCACGACTAAAGAAATTGACGAAGTAGTTAAAATATCAATATACTAGTTCGTTATCTGTACATCTAAGGATCGCAGAGATTTTTGAATTAGCCTCTAAGATTCGTCTTGCACGTGACAGACAGGGGTATCTGGCGCACTCAATGAGCCAAACTCTGCAAAATCTGTTGCTCAACCGTTCCGCCGTCGATCCTCCTCTAAACAAGGTTTTGAAGTTCCTCCACTACTAACGGAAGCTAATAACTTTGTTCTCAAAGACTCTGATGGCCGAATGTTTACAGTGCGTTCTTTGCGAATCATCCTACGATGGAATTTGAACCGGTTCCGACGTTTCAGGCATCCTCATTCAATGTTATCATCGCCATTGATTTCTTCATAGAACTAATTCGTAAGCAAATAATTCGTCTAAAAAACTCGCACTCTTCGGGGACTGACGGTATTCCAAACTCAGTTATTAGGAGAGTACCGAGCTTTCCCCGATTGCTTAGCCATTTATTCTCAGTTTATTTTTTAAACAGATTCTTTCCTGACTCATTGAAGACATCGATTATTCGTCCTGTCTTCAATTTGGGATCTCTTTCGGACGTAAATAATTATCGAGGCCTTCAGGAAAACTTATTCAAAAAAATTATTTTTTATCAAATTCTCTAATTTTGCCTAGAAAATTAGCTCTTAAGCTACTTGCAATATGGTTTCTACCTGGGAGATCATGCAAAGTGTGTCACTGAGCTTTTCTGAACCTATACACTTCCCTTCGTAATGAGCAGCTGTCAGCGGTTGTGATCTTCTTTGACCTGAGCAAAGCCTTAAACAAGGTACCGCACAAACATTTTCTAGTGAAACTGGAAGCCCTCGGCATCCGGCCTCCTCTCCATGACTTCATTGGTTCCTACTTGTCTAACCGCAGCCAGAAGGTCTTAGTAGGTAATAGCTATTCGACGCCTCAGCCGATCACGAGTGGCGTTTTTCAAGGCACGGTTCTAGATCCCCTCCGCTTTATTCTGTACATAAACGAAATTTTAACTTTACTCACAAATTCACAAAATTTCGTTTACGCTGACGATCTCAAGTGCATTTTGTCATTTTCTATAGTATCTGTTTTAACTCATGAAATCTTATGGATTTTATTAGTTACGGCCCGTTATGCGAATTTAGCGCACGCTGCGTCAACCTAAATTTTGCATTAATAAAGAATCGATCGCTAGGAAAAATAAGGCTTATTTTGGTTTATAAATTAATATTAACTTGTCTAGAAATAATATTTTTTTAGAAAAGGTACAAATTACTAAAAGGTGAAAATTTTATCCTTTTGAGTAAACTGAAGTTTCAAATGCCAATGCAACTAAACGATTTAAAAAAGCAGCAAAAATAGAATTGCTTTTGAAAATAGTTTTTTCAGCGTTTTGCACATACATTTTAACCTAGATTAGCGCAAAATAACGTATGGTTGCCATCAAACAGCCTAATATGCATAACATACATATTCCTCTAGATTAAGCGCAACATAAAGTATGCTCGTCATCAAGCAGACTAACACGCGAGTGTATATTCCAACACCGTTTCACGAGATTTAGCAGTTTTCTTCGATGCGTTTGATCAATGCAAGCACATTTTCGCTTGATTTCGCTGAAAGGGACGGCATAGGAGTATATTATTTCCTAAGCTCACATATTCACAGGCCGGTCACTGATTAATCAATTGAAATCGAATCGTCAGGTGCAATCGTAAACTTACCATTTTGTGTATTTAAATATGCATTTCTACTGTAAAATTTCTTTATAACTAGTTCGGGTTTTCTATTACGATGAGTTTCAGATGGTCTTTGAAAATAGGGTAGTTTCAGGGGTTTTGGCCTCACCAAGCTTCCTGGACCTCTAGTATTTCAAATAGTACACTATTAGAGCAATCAACCATAAGAGACTTAGGTC
Organism: Schistocephalus solidus; assembly: GCA_017591395.1. Classification (NCBI taxonomy): domain Eukaryota; kingdom Metazoa; phylum Platyhelminthes; class Cestoda; order Diphyllobothriidea; family Diphyllobothriidae; genus Schistocephalus; species Schistocephalus solidus. The sequence continues at coordinate 49,910 of WEDG01000823.1, read as the reverse complement.
TAAGTTACACGAATAAGCTAACCTTATCGTTTCAAGCAGATCGAATGTCTGCAAAGGCTGCACAGATATGCGGTTTTATATCACATAATTTCTTCCTTCCGAAAATTAATTTAATTTAAACCTGTACCGCATGTTTGTTCTTCTTATGCTAGAATACTGCTGTCCCTCTTTGGGCTGATTAACGCCCCTGACCGCAGTAAGGTTGAAAAGTTCAGAGAGTTTTTACTTGAAGACTATTTTGTGTTCCTGCATCCAGTATCTCTTATACGGATAGATGTCAGTTAGCAAACATTTAACTTCTGTGGGTGAGAAGACTTAGAGCCAGTCTGTGCTTCCTGTTTCGCGTTTACTCTAGCCCAAATCTCCCACGAATTAACGCTCTCACTCCAGTAGATCGACCCTCTGCCACTCGTAATTCCTCAATGATCATTTCACCCCACTTAGCTCCACAACTAACCAATCTCAGTTATTTTGCCTCCAAGTATGCTTTCATATGGATTAATCTTCCACTGGAAATTAGGTTCTCGTCTACATTAGCTATTTTCAAAACCAAAGAACGCAAACATTTAACTTCGGAAGATATAAAGTCCTTATTGTCTGTTTCCTTCCCAAACTCGCAATTTTTGGATTTTGAAAAGGGTCCTCCTGGTATTTGAGGCAGCACCCTTGATATTAAATTGGTTTCTAAAAATGTTTCTATCATTCTCTGCAGAGTCAATCTTTGAATTCTCTTTTTCGTCCCCTCCTTTTTAAAACTAGCATCGCAACCCTTGACAACCTTGTTAATTTCCTCCGATTTTGCAATCCTGACGATGGTCTCCGGGATCTGTTGATGATCGTTGTGAGTTCTGATGTTTTTCGTCTCTTTGTGGGTGGACTATGCAGTCAGCAAGGTCGCATCTCGGTGATGATCTGGTGACCTTTGCTTTCCCCTCTTCGTTTTGACCATGTTGTCTACGATGAGTTCCTCCTGTGTCACCTCCCTAACGGTTATAAACAGTAGCTCTGGCTGTTATATGATCTCTCACACGACAAGGAGCATTCCGCACCCTCATTCGTGGTTAGCAACATCACAATACTATCCCATTGCATCGAACTAATCCCATCGACTCTAGCTATTCATTCTTTACAAAAGCAGTCTTTTTCTCGTAGTTTTTTTAATTGGCGTATTGCCGAACTCCACCCTCGATTTAATCTTAAGAGTTTTTTTACTGCTTCTTTTCTAGTTCACCGTATATGCCAAATATTGTTGACTATTGTTTTGAAAATGGCAAATCGTTGTGAATCGGATATGCCTACCATACTTCTCCTTTATGCTGCTCATATGAATGCTCACATAGTGCAGCAATTATCCACTTTGTATTTATTTATACCACGATACTAAATTTGTAATGATCGGGCCCTCTGGGCCTTAAATATACAATTTATTTATTATTATTTTATGATTGACAAAGTCAAGCGCCACAATCGGCCTCCAGGGCACATACTATTGACTTATTTCAAAACCTGGGTCAATTTCCTCTTTTTCCAATTCCAACAACACCGAGATCAGCTGTTCAATCTTATAAGCCTCGCATTCCCATTTTTCGACCCCTAAAAAAAGCCGAATTTCCGATAGATGCCACCAACAAACAAGAGTACTTTAGTGGGGTCCACATTTTCTACAGAGACCTCTATTGTAAGCGGTTCTTAAGGATGCGCTGCTTTGTCCTCCTCTTTTGTTTTTACTTAAAATTAATGTTAATTAATCACTCTATAAGCACTCAGAATATTTTATTTATCTCGACAATCTCCAATGCGTGCATTCCTTCTTTAAATATGCAGTCCAACGATGCTTAGAGCAGAAGTTTATATTCTTTTAGTGGGGAGCTTAATGTCGCAAATGCAATTCTCACCTTCTAAGTGTCATTACGTGTGTTTTGGGTCTGAAAGCTAGCACAACCAGATATTTTTCCAGACACCCCTGTGAGTGGATGTTCATCATCAAGGAATTCGGTTTACGATACACCAATAATGTAGGTCTATCGCCTCTCACAGACGGAATTAAGACGAAAGCTGCCCATATTTGTGGCTTTATTTCTTATAATTTCTAGCCGTACTAAAATTAAAAATGTCAAAAAGAAGCTTTCTAGAAAACATTTATATCACACACTTCCAAGTACTTCCTATTCGAATACATCTAACCTAAATAATATGAAATTGATATGGGGTCGGAGACTGAAGCTGGCTTCTGTTTATATCACTCTTATGCTAAAAAGCTGAGAAACTGAAAAGCCGGCGTAAACAGCGAATGGATAGGATCGTTTAAACCCTTGCTTAAATGTGCAGTTACTCCAATGCAGTATGCCTGGATTAACGAATGAAGGTCACCTGGGTCCACAGGATAACCGTACCATCACTTTTATTACTGTGAATACCCCGTTGCATTTAAATGCTTGGCAACCGTAGCATGGAGCCCCAGGCTGCAGCCGTATGACCTGGGATCCGTACCGTCACTTTTATCCCTTTTTCTGTCGTGTCAAATCCCTGGTCTGGTGTTTTTTGTGGCCAAGGAGTGTAGTTGCACCTTTTCAGTGCAGATTTTTCCGTGCCCACCACCTGTATCTGACCCCGCCTCCTGTCTTATTTACTCTGTCATGAGATCACGTGAGGCAAGAGAGAGTGTAATGAATTGTCTTATATCGTTATCAGGCTGTATTATGTGGTCTCTCCTGTTTTACTCGGCCAAGCGGCTGCCCTTAGAAGCCGCCCAAAAAATACACTAATAATGGGCTAGCAGCAAAAATCAATAATCAATGTACGAAAGATTTGTAGAGTGCACTGCTCTTCGTTAGCAGATTTAAAACAACTCAACTTGACATCAATGTTTTGGAGCACTGTGAACGAAGATTGGGAGTTCTTCCTGAATGCTCTTCTGCAACTCATGGAAAACTACTGCCCACTAACAAGTGTCCATCAGAGCAAGCGTCCTGTGTGGCTATAAAGCAACCTAAAAAGGGAAATAAACAGGAAGCATAACTTGTGGAGAAAATATTGCAAGTCTTATTAAGTTGCATATTTTCAAAAGTACAGAACATAAAGAAATAAACTTAGAAGCCTTATCCTTAAAACTCGACGAGAATTCGAGATGACTTTGCTGCAAAAGGCAACGAAAGATCCAAAATTAGTCTATAGTCACCTCCGCAGATGTACAAGGAATAAGCATCAAATCTTGATGATAAATACTGCCATGGGCGTCGAAATTGCTGAAAACAGGGACAAAGACGAGTACTTTTCACAGTTCTACCGCTCAGTCTACACAAAAGGTGCAAGGTTCCTTCGTCCCTCAGCGGATAACCTGCCGGCTGCAAGCATTAGCGACATACTATTCTCATAATTTCTGATCCGAAGGGAATTAAAGGAACTCAAAGAGTTAAAATCTCTAGGACTGGAAGAGCTTCCACCCAAACTTTGAAAGAACTCGCTCTTTAAAAATTCACTTGACTCTGGAACACTTCCTATCGATTAGAAGTGGTAGCCTGGTGTCAGTGACAATTACAGACCCATAAGCTTGACATGCATCCTTGGCAAGGTTATGGAAAGTATCATCAAGAGTGAATCGATGCAATTCCTAGAGACACATAATTTGTTATCAAACTGTCAACATGCTTTCAGAAAAGGAAGATCCTGCACAACAAATTTGCTGCAAACTCTCCAGAGATGAACACAAGCACTTGAAGATAGACACGCGGTTCACATCGCCTTCATTGACTTTCAAAAGGCCTTCGACACTGTACCGCACCAGAGATTGTTTACGAGCTAGAAAGAATTGAAATCAGAGGTAACTTCCTCAAGTGAATCGAAAACTTCCGCTTGGGTCAACGCCAGGTTGTGTGCCTCGGCCAAGAGAGGTCAAGTTCTGCTGCGGTCGCTGGTACACAGTCTAAAATGCTGCCGTTTCGTTGGGTACTTCCCATCATCATAATTCAGTTTTGGATCCTAAGATGCTGAGACCTAAAGTTCATTGACGCATTTTCGTGAGATTTTATTAAATACGCCTAAGTGATCAAGAACGAACCATCTCGACGTTTCATTATCTAATTCTGAAATTCTACTGCAGTATTACCCTACTCTACCACCTGAACTTATTTTCCTAAGCTGTGTTTTTCTCCCTGCCTCCATTTTTAAGGTAGGAGTTTTTTTCACTGCCTATCTTTCTAGTTCACTATTAATTTCAAAGCATTGCTTACTGTGGACCTAGCAGGACTAGTTCTGTCTACATTATTAAGTATTTGTACATTTTATCTGAACTCGTTTTCATAAATTTATTTCGTTACTTATGTTTGTTTAGACAGTGCCTTGCCGGTGCTCATCAAATATTAATTCTAAAAGATAAAATATTAACTACAGATCAACTTAACTCGATTGGAGAAGTTTTCGAATAATTGACTTTTGCGGTTCAACGTTGATAAGTGTAAAACACTTAGCTTAGGCAACCCATCCAGATCTGCCGACAGTCGAAGCTACTTTCTTAACAGTGAAGCCTTCCAAGACCTGGATACCCAAAAGGACCTTGATTTGCTGACGATCACCACCTTATAACCATTGTCTTACTGCTCAAAAGTCGCGAAAATCGCAATGGCTGTGTTGCATGCCATCAGACGAGCCTTGTTGCATTTTCATGACGATCTCTTCGCTAAGGTTTGTGGAACATTTGTTAGGCCGCATTGGGAATATGCTCTACAAGCCTAATACCCTGGACATTTCAAGATCAGAACTTTTTCGAAAGAGTACAAAGGTGAGCCACCAAAATGGTTATGAGTCAAAGCTCCTGGCCATATCCAACCCACCTACCAAACCTTAATCTGTTCCCTTTGAGTTATAGGCAAATTCATGGGATTTCCTGCAGATATTCCACATAGTGAAGGGATTGGATGGTTTTCTGGAATTCTCGGATATCTTTGAATTTCTGCCACGACCCATCTCTGAGCTCACCCAGCAGGCGAGACTGGATGTGCGCAAACAAAGGAATGCCATCTCTGTAGACGTTGTGATGTCACAATCGCTGGAAAGCTTTAAAAGGAACCTTGACAGTTTTATGTTCCAAAATGAAGCGGGGCGAGGAGGAATTAAACTTTTATCAAATTAAGTGCGCCCTTCGAATTCGGTTTAAAATTTTCTACCTACGAGGAATGTAACCCTTTCAATATTTCAGTCTCCTGGTCACTCTTGCGGACTTTATTTATTAAGTTTTCGATTCTAATTGAAATACTCTTCATCCTCATAAGAATACTGCAAGACAACATCGAAACATCCGATATCCTCCTCGTGTGCATTTCTCGCCAGCAACTCAACAAGTTCTTCTAGTCTACAGAAGGCTCAGTCATTTCGATTTATATTCATAAAGTTACTCCCGATTAAGCCTTCGTCTCTTATTTTTAACACCATTTATCGTTTTTGCGATCTATCATGCAAGTCAAAAATGAACTCTTCGGGAATAGTGTAAAGTATGTGGCACCGCCGAGGTTCGAAGCAGGGTACCAGTGTAAGGAAAAAGACGGTGATACCACTGAGCTATCGCCGCACGACAAACGCACTGATTTTAATTTAAATGATGGAATAAACACTAGTCATATCACGAATAACTTCATTTCTGGACATGTTTCCTTAAAATCACCACCCGCCAAACGGGCAAAGAATTTAATAAGTTTGTTGGATGTTAATAACGAGGACGAAGTGTGTGTGTGTTACGTTCTTAAATCTTCTTCAAAAAGTTTTGGAAATGGAGATAGAGAAGTTGAGGAAACTTCCTCGAAATTTACCCAAACAGAAGCAGTCCGTAACAATGGAACATAAGGGAGACAAACGCACATACGCTTGCAAGGCTTCCACAGCCATCACATCAAATAAGGAAGATGACACTGCGTTTACAGAGCTCGCTGTAGCCGTTAAAAAATCTCTTGTAAGGAAAAAGGGCAACTGGCAGGTAACCCAGAAAAGGAAGGAACGAGTTTCGGAAGACAAATGTAGTATGTCATACAAAACTTTTAGTCCCAGAACCCCCGCGTCGGATCAAAATCACTCTCATGTTGAAGTGCCAGCATCCACGAGTAATGCCATCTCTGTAAATTCCCACCCTAGCGTGGGCGGACAAATAAGGACCTCGCCCATTAGTCGTAAGTGAAATATCTTAATGCGGGGTGTACCAGAATCAACTTCCTGTATTCTGAAGGAACGATTATCACATGATCTAGATCTTCTTCATGAATATGCCAGTGTAATCCTGAAAGGAGGGGAAATTTTCACCGTGAATTAAGCTTTCCAACTAGGCAAATCAGACCCCCAACCTTGACATGAGAACATACCCAAGGCCTCTAAAAATTATTTAAGAAAACAAAACCCAGGTAGCACTTCTGTTATAAGGAAGAATGACCTTACGGGATCGCACAAACAAATGTTTTTTAAACGGACAACGAGCCGAGGGAACGGCTGAAAATGAGGGAACTAAGGAGACAATTGAGAAGACAAATGGCAGAGGGGAGAAACGGCTGAAAATCAAGTCGGTCAAATAGTTCAGATTAATATGTCTTTCCTGAGGCCAAAACCTGTAACAATGAAGGCTGGGTCACCCCGAAGAATCGATCATTGAAAGTCCTCTTCACAAATGAACAAAGCTTGTTCAAGAAGCTGAACGAACATATAAACGTAGTGGATGAAATTAAACCAGATATTATGGGTTTCACTGAAACGTGGCTTACTGCAGACATTACTGATTCCGAAATGTCCCTAAGGGGGATATCAGCACTCTAGGCGAGATAGACCAAGTCAAGGAGGAGGAGTCGTAACTTAGGTCACATGCAAACTAACCGCTGTGGCTGATATACATAGTCCATTACGCGATGGGGAACTCTTAAGCATTACTATATTTGCTAAGTATTCCAGACCACTGACGATATCGGTCGTGTACCGTTCGCCTTATTAGACTTCCGATCAGGATCTTATTCTCATAACGGACCTCTACAAAGCCAGCGAGAAGAAATATGTCCTCATTGTTGGGGATTATAACGCTCCAGGTATTGACTGGAAAACATGGACTGCGCAGGGAATGCCAGATAACTTCAACCACAAACTACTACAATGGGCAACATACAAACTTCTCTGTCAGTACGTCACCTTTAGAACACGGACGAGAGAAGGAAAACAGTCAAACTGTCTTGACCTGATTTTTACCCGGGATGAGCAGAATGTGCTAGATCTACAAGATCGACTGCCATTAGGGTCAAGGGACCACATTACGCTGTGCTTCGAGTACTCACTGTTTTACAAACCAAATTTAACTGATAATTGGGTAAGAAACATTTGTGACTGGGACTACTTACTTATAAGAAGACAAATGTCAAGGATCTCCTGTGAATCAGATCTACATGGTAAATGATTGTTAACCTCAACTGTCCTCTCAGAAGAAAGACGACTACAAACCGCTCGAAGTTGATAAACTCAAACTTCCAGGCCTCTTTTAAAAACGAATTCGCTTCTGGATGCGTTAAAGACAAACCGGCTGCGATGCTCACTTACGGGAATATAAGCAGCAACGCAACGATTGTAAAAGCGAGGCTACTAATCTGCGAAGGAAGTTCAAATTAAACATACTACAAAAATAGTTGGAAAACCCCAAAATGCTATATGGCTACATACGGACTAAAAAGAGAACTCAAGAAATGATTCCTGCCCTAAGGTCTGCAGACGGAAAACTGGAGACCGATGTCCAGGTTAAAGCATCCCTTCTTTCCAAATTCTTTCAGACCGTCTTCACCCGAGAGCTCATAATTTTGCTGCTATTTTACCAGTTTATCAACCAATATTTACCTTTCCTTCCCTTCATTCTCCACCTCCTCTTTATCCACAACATAGGACTTACACCTAGGCTTTTCACCGACCATAGTTAGAACTGAATTACCCCGAATAAATCCTGCCAATTTGCCTAGGTCAGACAGAATTCCTGCATAAGCACTAAGAGAACTTGCTAAAAAAAAACTGTGTGAACCACTGTCTACCCTTTTCCAAAAATCCTTCGAAGAAAGCAAACTACCGGAAGAATGGAAGTGTGCATTCATCGCCCCGATCTATAAAGGAGGTTCACGACTGGACTGAAAATAACCGCCCTGTTAGTTTAACTTGCATTGCAAACAAAATAATGGAGGGTATTTTCAAGAGAAATTTAATGCACGATATGGAAAACAACTAAATCCTATGCACTGTCCAACACGGCTTCCGTCCAGGACGTTCCTGTCTCACGAGTGCCCTTCAGTCGCCACAGATTAGGGTCATCCAGTAGATGTCATATTTTTGACTTTAAGAAGGCCTGATTTTAGAATTTATATTTGTTAAACACTGGCAAGGCACTGTCTAAACAAACATTAGTAACGAAATCAAGTAATGAAAATGTGTGCACATAAAATGTACAAATATCTAACAATGTAGGCAGAACTTGTCCTAACAGGTCAACAGTTAGCAATTGTTTGAAATTGTTAGTGAACTAGAAAGAAAGGCAGTGAAAAAAAAACTCCTACCTTAAAAATGGAGGCAGGGTTCAATAGGCCTTCATTTTCGAAAAGAAGTAAGGAGAAAAACACTGCTAAGGAAAATAAGGTCAGGTGGTAGAGTAGGGTAATACAGCAGTATCATTTCAGATTGAGATAATGAAACGTCGAGACGATTCGTTCTTGATCACTTAGGCGAATTAAACAAAATCTCACAAAAACGCATCAATGAACTTAAGTTCTTAGCATCTTAAGGATCCAGAATTGAATTCTGATGATGGTTAGTATCCAACGAAACGGCAAAATTTTAGACTGTGAACCACCAAATATGTACGTCTGAATGACATCATCGTTTGGATGACTGGTGGTATAAGGAGACATCATGGTTCATGGGGGACTCGAGGTAGCAAAAATATAATTTCAAGAAAGGGTCACTTAAATTCCGGATGGTCCTTTCTCCAAATGATAGTGTACCACATGGGCTTCTTTTACAAAAGATTTGGAACTTAGGAATTCGAGGAAAACATTTTAATTGGATCAAGAGTTTCTTGTCTTACAGAGTACAGAGAGTTGTTGTTGAAAAATCGAGCTCAGAATGGGCAAAAGTAGAAAGTGGTGTTCCACAGGGTCCTGTTTTGGGCCCCCTACTATTCCTTATCTACGAGAACGACTGTCTCAATGAACTAGATTGTAAAGCTCTCATTTTTGCAGATGACATAAAACTATGGACTGAAGTCCGCTGAACTGATGACGCAAAAGGGTTACAATCGTATATCGACAAACTAAGTGCCTGGTCGGCCAGGTGGCTTCTTATGTTTAATGTATCAAAGTTTGTGATTCTTCACATAAGCGCCGGTCAAAAGTATACCTGAAACCCTAGTACTTTATTAATGGCTCTGTTTTAAAAGAGGTGGAAACACACAAAGATCCGGGCATGTTGACAACTGTGAATTTGATGGATTCAGAACACTGTGCAAAGCATTCCAGAAGTCAACATGTACACTGCATTGGATCAGACCTGCGTTTATATATCCCCCATTGACTTCTCCGAAAAGTCTATGGCATCTTCGTGAGACCCTATTTAGATTACGGAATACCAGCCTAAATACCGTGGACGAATAAAGATGTTGACCTCCGCAAACAGGTGCGATGGAGAGTAACGAAGATGGTCGACGGTCCTAAGAATTCACCGTACCAAGAAAGATTGAAAAAGCTTGACTTTTTTCCTCTTTCCTACAGGCACTTACGGTGTAGCCTGCTCTGGACATTTCGGATTATCCAGGGCCATGATTGTTCCCTGAGATCAAAGGATTTCTTCGAGTTTAACTGCACAACTCCTCTGCGTGGTCATCCCTGCAAGGTCATAGCGAAAGCACGCGATTGAACCTCAGAAAGTTTTTTTCCTGCCAAAGTGAGGTACGACCTTGGAACTGGTTACCAAGCGAGACGGTTACCACTGACAGCATTTCTGATTTTAAAAGAAGTCTTGATGGCATAATATTTGACAAAAAAACGACTATCACAACATGATTAATTAAAACCGGCCTTTTAAAATCATTCGGGCTCCATATTTCTTCCACAATGTTTTGCCTATAACTGTGAAAACACATTTGAATTTATTTTATGCTTTTACTCAAACATGTAAAAATGTAAACCTTTTTATATTGACTTTACACATGTAATGATAACTTAACATTAATAGGGCCATCAAAGGCAATACCTGTAACCCTTCAAAATACACAAATATAAAAAACTAAGGTATTTTAAGATTTTTTCGGTAAAATCCAAAGCAATTTGGAGTAAAGTACCCTAGAATATAAAACTCTTTCGCACGTATTCTTTTTTTTAGAGAACTACCACTAAGTTTTGGCAATCAGAACAGCTTCCAGGAAGTCTGTGTGCCACCACCGTTGAACCAATCTTCCAGCTCGACAGATTGAGCGGCATCTGAGCTGATCCCAGGTCTTACCTTGAGGGCAATGGCGCTGTGTCTCTGCAGCCCGTAACCGATGAATTCTTCAACAAACAACGAGCAACCGTCCACGGATGCACCCCTGCCTGGTGCAGAATCCAGGTTCCTATAAAAGACCGAGAAACTGTTATAACACTGCACTTGGGCTAACCCCTCCTTATTCCGATCTGATATCATTCAACGAGGAGCAGTATTTTTCTTGTGAATAACATAAATTTAGGAAAAACACTAAGAAATATAATCCTCCAGGTGTTTATGTAACTGATAACCTGATCCTCATTATTTTTTCTTCGGAAATCTACTATAAACCAGCATTACATTCAATTACTTATGATCAATTTAATTCATTTTAATTTAACTCATTCTGCCACTATTCAATTAAGCATAATTGGGACAAATAAAAAAATATAAATGGCATTGCCAACTCTTGACAACCTTGATACTTTCCTCCGAATTTGCAACCCTGACGATAGTCTCCAGGTTCTGCTGATAATCGAAGCGGGTTCTGATGGTTTCACCTATTTGGTGATGGACTATGCAGTCAGCAAGGTCGCATCTGGATGATGATCTCGTGACCTCTACTGTCCCCTCTTCGTTTCGACCATGTTGTCTACGATGAGTTCGTCCTCTCTCACCTTCACTGGTGTTTATAAACAGTAGCTCTGACTGCTATATTATCTCTCACCCGACAAGGAGCGTTCCGAACCTTTATAAGTTGTCAGCAACATCACAATACTATCTCATTGCATTTAGCTATTAATTTTAGTGAAGCAGATTTTTTCTCCTATTTTTTTTAAATTGGTGGCTCGCCGAACTCCGCCTCCAATTTAATCCTAGGAGTTTTTTTACTGTTTTTTTCCAGTTCAGCATATATGCCAAAAAATTGTTGACTTTTGTTTAAAAAATGGCAAATCGTTTTGAATCGGAAATGTTTACTATACTTCTCCTTTATGCTGTTCATATGAATGCTCACATAGTGCAGCAATTATCCACTTTTTATTTATTTAAACCACGGTACTAAGTTTGTAATGATGGGGCCATCTGGGCCTTAAATATACAATTTATAATAATAATAATTATTATTATTATTATTATTATATTTAAGGCCGAGAGGGCTTCATCATTACAAACATAGTATCACGGTATAGATAAATACAAAGTGGATATTTGCTGCACTATGTGAGCGGCCATATGAACAGCAGAAATGAGTAGTATGGTAGGCATATCCGATTCAGAACGATTTGCAATTTTTATTAAAAATAGTCAACAATCTTTGGCATATACGGTGAACTAGAAAAGAAGCAGTAATAAAAACCTACGGTTAAATCGGGGGCGGAATTTGGCAAGTTACCAATTAAAAAAAAACTAGGAGAAAAAAGACTGTCTCTCTAAAAATTAATAAATAAATTTGATGGGATTGGTACGATGCAATTGGATAGTATTGTGATATTACTGACAAAGTATGACGATTCATTTCGGTACTTGTCGAGTGAGAGATAATAGAACAGTCAGAGCTACTGTTTATAAACACCAAGGAGGCGAGAGTGGAGGCACTCATCGTAGCCAACACTGTCGAAACGACGAGGAGAACGTAGAGGTCAGGCGATCATCACGGAGATGTGACCTTGCTAACTGCTTAGTCCACCAACAAAGAGGCGAAAACATCAGAACCAACCTCGATCATCAACCGATCCTGGAAACCATCGTCAGGCTCGCAAAATCGGAGGATGTATCAAGGTTGTCAAGGGTCGGTGATGCTAGTTCCAAAGGAGTGGACAAAATGTGAATGCGAAAATAAACTCTGCGTTAGATGATAAAAACCTTTAAAGAAACCGATATAATGCCAAGGGAACTGCCTTAAATAAAAGGAGAATCCCTTTAAAAATCCCAAATTTTCGTGTTTGGGAAGGTAACATACAATAAAAACTTTATATCTTCCGGAGTTAAATTTTTGCGAAATTTAGTTTTGAAAATAGCTAATGTAGACGACAACCTCATTTCCATTGGAAGATTGTTCCATATGAAACCATATTTGGAGGCAAAAAAAACTGAGAATGGTTTGTTTTGGAGCAAAGGGAAGGTAACATTTTCACGGAGGAATTACGAGTGGCATAGGGTCGATCTACTGAAGTGAGAGCGTTAATTCGTGAGAGATTTGGCTAGAGTTAACGCGAAATAGGAAGCAGAGACCGGCTTCGAGTCTTCTAACCCACAGAAATTTAATGTTTGCTAACTGGCATCTATCCGTATAAGAGATACTGGATCCAGGAACAGAAAATGGTCTTCGAGTAAAAACCTTCTGAACTTTTTAAATCTTTCTGCAGTCAAGGACACATTTGTAAGTTCACTAAATATTTGTAGTGTAGACGAGGTTCAAAACTGCTAAGAACCGAGGTGTACCAAATAAATTAACGCTAAGTGGAGAATTGCGTCTAAACTACAAACGACAAAAGGACGGCAAAAATGTCAGAGGATTGTTAGAATGCAGACTCATGAAAACCCAGCTTCTAGATAGCGAGTGTTGTTGAGGATTGTAATGAACTCTGAGCTAGATCCAGAAAGCTATACATCAAGGATGAAGAGCAGAGTCAGGAGTTCAATTGAGACGGCGATCAGTAGAATGCAACCGAGAAATGAAGATCAATCATTGCAATTGACTGCAAGTAATTGAGAGAGATCAGTACAATCGAGATAGCAGCGGTGACATGCAGCAGCGAAAACAGAAGACGTCCAACATGCCGGTTGAAGCTGACTGTTGTGTTTTTATTTAGCACATTAAAACAAGCGATCATAAAGATTCAGGTGACCAAGAAAGATACAGAGATGTAAATTGTACAAATACCTAAATATTTCAAATATCATCATGCCACAAGAAAGACATAAAAACTTCATTTATGTTTGTTGCAATAGAGCTGAAAAATGGAGCTTTAAATGCTTCAATGGAGCTTCAATGCTTTATGTTTAGAAAAGTAAACTGTACCCGGACGTCATCCAATAGTTTTAGGCATACGGTTGTTTTTAACCTAGACTCGTCGTGTTGGTGACCATAACGAACGTAGGAGATCCGAGCATCGCATGTTGCGTATAGCAGTCGCCGGCGTCCAACTCATCAGAACTATTTTTTCGTATCAAATTTTTATTAGTTTATTTCAATCTGCTGTGAGCATAACTCTTTTAAATGTCTTTGTATTTGTATTTTAGTGCCCATGTACGGTGTGTGATGCTAGGACTAGTATCACGTAAATCAGTCCAGTCAGAGAATAAGTCACCGTATTTCGTACAGAGATGCAGAAATACTCCTTGGAGATCAAATTTATATTCAGTTCTATTAAGATTATAACAGAATGGTCAACAGATTATCGAGGAAGATGATAATACAAAGTTTATATTGCAAGAAAATCCTTGCGTTTTTCCTAAACTCAGCAAACGGGTTTTAACAGGAAGCCACTTGTAAGCAATTGTGAAAAGGGTTCGGTCCAATGCAGTGTGGTGAAGTAATAGAGAACTTTCGCGTTTTACAATTTCAAAACCTGTGGAACTTGCGCAAACTCGAAAACCCAAAACAATTTCGTTTCGTCACACTGTTCCGTCCGAGGAGCGCTCATTGTGAAAATTTCCCGCTATGTGTGCGGGGTTGTTTTGTCAAATAGGATAGGTCAGCTGCCTTCGTCTGTAGTCTTCCTTTTATTTGTCGCCTATATTCTTCATGGACTTAATTTGCTTATCATTCGTGCTCCAAGCTTCTTGCACGGGCAGTGTTCCGTCGATCTCCTAAGAATTTCAGTAAATTGTCTTCACAAATTTTAACAAAATTTTTCTTATTCTAAATATTTCGTTCTTATTTCAGCAAACTCTAGTTTTTTTCCTATTTATAATCGAATGGCGTCCTCCTTCAATACAGGTTTTTGGCCCTATTTGCCCTAATTAAGTTCGAACGAGATTGACTCCTCTCGTTTGCTGACCAGTTGGTGAAACTAGACTTGTGTACAAGTCTTCAGCTGCCTGACGAATAGCAGATAGGCAGGGAAAGAAAAAAGCTTTTTACTCCGGTCGAGGAAGGTTGATGAAAGCAAAATTGTTTATTTATATGCATTGTTCCCTACGAGTGACAGAGGATTCGAGTTTTAGATGAGAAGTATTAAATTTTTCTAATCGAGGTTTCATATATTCTTTCTCTAACACATTAATGTTGATATTCCATAATACTGGCAGCCTTCATAAGCAGGAGTGTGGTTGCAAGGTAAGCAACGATCGGTTAATTTATTTTGAGGTAATTTCCCTCTACCGCCTAATTTAAGGTTTGACCAATAAAAAAAGTAGGCGAAACTATGTCTACTTCTAGATCTTTCACCATTTTCAATAATTGCCTGTTTTTTCGTCAATGCGGTGGAACCTAAGCAATGTGTAAATTTCTGGAAAGCAGTGCACCCTCATATTTCGCTGCTCAGTTCACCTGAAATAATCTTCGCGGGTGCACATTTAGATAAGACGGACATTGACTATTTTGTTTTGATATTTTCAGTTTGTGGTATGTGGTCGGAAAAAAATGAGATGGGATCTTCGAGCAAAGATGTATGCATCTCTTTAAAGCAGTCCTCATGATTATTCCGTTATGCAGCAAACGTTCAAACGGATACGGTTTCTTATTTTCCATTTTCCGGTCAGATATAGGCGTCTTCCTATAGCAGTCCTTATAATCACTATTTCTTATGGAAGGAAACAGTCGAATAGATACAGCTTCCATTAATGAGTCTTCTTATGGTTGCACTGAAATAGATCCGGCTCAATAAGCGAGTTATGTTCCAATTATTAGATGCTCGTGGACGGCAGAACTGTGCAAGACGTGAGTTAGGAAGGGGGATTGTGAAACTTCATGGGTTATCGCTTTAGTGGTGGTATAAAACAGAATGGGTTTCGGACATGTGGAATATCTGACAAAATCATTTAATAGCAGTCAGATCAAGGCAGACATGCTAAGGAAAACAATAGAATAGTCGCTCATACTTATTAGAAAATAACGATCGAAGATCTCTGACAAAGGTGAATCTTTGAAGTCGATGAACCGTTGTTCGAACGGATCCGTAACTAATGCGTTGACCCTTTACTCGGGAAAAAGCGAGGTTCTATTTCTCATTAGGTTGGACAGCGACAACATAGGAGATTCTTTGCTCAGAGCAAATGTGATAGCTGAGAATAGCAGTGACCCATATATACATTTTATCTCAGTTGCCGAAAAGCGTGCTCCAATCCCTTTTTCTCTGCAATCTTGGTAAACAATGTTGAGATTTAACTGTCACCAGCCCCTATCTCTGCACTCCGTTTAGTTCTTCGCTCTCCTCTTTTGCTGATTATCTCGTAGACAAGGGCAGAACAACGCTGCTGTTTGATTTTGAACTGATTGTGAAAAGGAAAGGGTTTTAGTTTGCACACAGATTCCAGTACGTTGCGCGCTTCCCTTTCGACAGCTAAGCGATGCTCATTCTACGATTGAAACGTTAAAATAAAGCTACTGTTCGACTATTCTGGTGTGGGGCGATGGCCACCACGACATCTGAATTACTGGTTTCGACAACTGATTGGCTGTCATATTACACGAAAGCTATCATGTCTTTCGAAAATTCCCGTTTCAAGGTATCCAAGAACTTCCTTTTCTTTTAACTATAGAAGACAAGTTTTGTGAGCGACCAGATTCTTTTTATTTGAAAAATTTGAATATTCTTTGTGACCAGTAAGTAAACAACTCATCCTCTCCTTGTTCCGATTTTAGCCGTGTTAGATAACTATCTCATGCAAGGCTGTCTGGATATCATTTCATTTTGCACTTGTGCACTTTGTAATTAGGACATTTGAATTGCTTAATAGCAATGATATTTTTGCTTCATGCCTACTGATATCGTCGATAAATCACACTAAACGGAATTTGATAAAATTACTGCAAATGTTAGCGAGCCTCAAAAAGCGTCTATCACTTTTCTTATGTTTTGGAGGTACTTGGGGACAAAAGCTTTCAAGATTGAAAGTGCTACACACGGCGTAGCTCGCAATACGTCCAATGAGTTCGTAAGTCCAGAAAAGAGATTAACACCAAGAAGTCTGCAGTTCTTAATTGTTTGGCTATAATCAACAGCCAATCTTTTTTGCGGTTGCAATGGATCACAGAGGATTCGGCCATTCAAGGGGATGAAAGCTCGAGGATTCCCTCGGGAAGTTTAGGGCGTATCTCTTGTATAAATCTGTCGTCTTTATTAGTGTGCCTCTGAGATTTTGTGGTGATATGGAAACTATCGACTAGACTTGACTGCCTTTGCACAACTTTCAACAATCTGATCTGGTCAAAAGCAGTTTAAAAGTGTAAAGTTGCCTCTTCTTGTAACAACCACTGGCAAGTATGCCTCTGATGTTGTCGTCATGATTTCTTACCATACAATTTGCGAAATTCCAAACTTTCATCAAATTCCTCAGTTTTCAAGCAAGGTATTTCAGGGGTTTCCCACCTTATTCTCTACACTTCGCGACATGAGCGGAATTTCATCAAAAGTTTTGAACGGAGGACGTGAAAAAAATTCAACCGTGGTTGTAAACTTTCCAAATATGCAAAGCCAGCGTTTGAATCTACATTAAAAGGTTCTGACCTGAAAAATCGATCTGTAACAAGCATTTTAGGGAGAAGATTAAAGCGAAGGAGAACCTTCGAGTTGGACTTCTTAAAATAGGTTACTAAACGCCGAAATACGAAATAGAAAAACCTGATCAAATGGGATGGTTTCGAATAGTTAATTAATGTCGCACAATTTTGTGGCAAAATTCTGTCCAAACCCTCTAATCAGTTGATTTGACCCTTATATATCCAAGCAGAGAAGTTGATTTTCGGTCTGTAAATCGAAGGATAATGCCATCGGTATCTCTGGTAGCTGCTAAGCTCTAACAAAAAGGTGAAAAAGCGCTCTAAGCTTACCGAGACTAAAGCCTGCAGTGTGTCCCACAACCCCTATTCAGTCCGTTTTCGCTGGTTGCCGTCTGTTCGTAGGTTATGGTCGACTGCAAGTGCAGGTTAAATCGTCTGCTCCGGTAGTTTTCCAGATAACCCGTTTTTCGACCGGAATCATGGCAAACTGCATGACAGAAAATGACGTAAACCATTCCTTGTATTTCGGGTCCCCAGGCACAAATTAATGCTTATTGGCTAAGGTGTATGTCGTCATATGTCAACCTTTTGCAAAATTTCCGATGGACCATAAAACAACTCCGGATTCCCCTAGTGCGCGCCTCAAGCTGTCCAGAACTGTCAAAAACTACTGTCCGCCGGGTACGAAATGTTTTCTTCTTCTATCTCACGCCTTCCCTCCTAACTATTGTTTCTGTATCTGTGACTCACGTGCTGCTTGTGTGATTCTGATCCTTAAGTATTTTTTTACATTTTAGTGGTTAATCTATTCTTTTCTGAACGAATTCCGACTCTGGATTTCTGTCAATAATGACCTCGGAAAATTTACCGCCTCAAAAGAAACCGGACATGGTCCAGGTCACCAACGAACTCGGTGTCCTTGAGCCTATGGATACAGAAGTTGCAAACTTTAACTCCAATATGCGAATCACGGACGCTGTTTGTCCGGCCCTCCCGCCGAATCAACTTCCACAGGATATGGTACCGCTTGTTTTTTCTCAATTCTTATGTGATTTGGCTGAATGTTACTTCAGCCTTTGGATACTTTAATCATATCATGAAACTGCGCTGCTGTAAGTGACTTTGGCCACTTGCGTGGACGTAAGCTAGGTCCTGAGCTGACGGATTCGGTAAACCTAACCGTATCTTTATGGAAATCATCGCTCAAGCTTTGCAATCCGTTGACTGTCAAGGTGGCTTATGAGAAGGTCGATTGGAGCTCTCGGAATTGCAAGACTTGAATGATAGCGTCAGGAACTGCTCAAGTCATCGGACATGTTAGTAAGGTTAGGTATGGGCTTGTATCAATCTGTTTGTAGTGTAGAAGCGAACAAGCTCCAAAATTTGGTGTTAAGAACTGCAAACAGGTTACGGCCTAGCCCTGACTTAAATATTGGTTTTCCCATTTGAATCTTCCCCATGATTTAACTCTTCTCTCATTCACCAGTCTTAATGTGTTTCATATCTCGCAGTGCATGGTCGCAGCCCAAGGGGCAGGTTTAAAAATCCGAGGTTGCGTGAAGATGTCTTTATGTAAATGCCAAGGTGGATTACCCTAAAATATCAATACCAGTTCACCGTAACGCAAACGGTGCCAAAGAACTATTACCAAATCAATTTTTTCGATCATTTCCAACTTACCAACCATTTGTTCATGTAGTTTTTTTTAACAATGTTCTGATGTGCATTTTAATCACATGTAGGCTCACTGTTACTCCTTGCCATCTTTCCTATCCCACAGGAAGTTAGCAAACCCTTTGCTGTCTCTGAAACAACTCTTTCGGACAGCCTCGGCAGCGGGAAAACAGGTAGCAGTGAGGCTTTCGCTGAAGAATGTGTCTCGCGGTCCTCCGGCGTTTTGGAACATTTCTTCAAAAACATTGAAGATCCTCGGGTATGCTGAATCCATGTTCTGTCTTTATGTTTGCAAAATTGAGTGAAATTAGGTAGCCTAATGTTTTTTTTTCTACTAGGTTTTTAGTCTTTCACTTAAATTCGCCTGCTAATTAAAGCACTCGTTTTCTTCACATTATAGAAAGTTGAATTCAGGAACGAAAATCGTGTAAGTTTCTCCATCAGCTCTCTAGAACAAGGAATTTTTACTCAATCTGCGATGTTTGTTTTTAATTTTTCGTATTTTATCGGCTGACCTTTCGCAGGTTTCGTTGTAGATTTATTAAGAAGTTTGTGCGAGATAATCCATTGCTTTTTTATATCTTTCACATCCCACATGATCTAGTGCATTTATCAACCTTCAAACGTTTGCATATCGACCTGTGGCGCTTCTCTGCACCAGGCAATTTTTTTGAACTCTTGCCAGCAGACTTCTGTCGGATAAGTGATCAAGTTGCTAGTCTGCCCTAATTTTCCACGCCTGTTCTTTTAGCTCCTCAGTGACGCATCGATGATTCGTTGTCTTCCTTGGAAGATTCTGCTCGTCTTTCCGCGACCGGAATCTCGGAACGCCATGGGCATGTTTCTGCAGTGTAACGCTGAGAGTCCCTCGACCACGTGGACCTGTTACGCACGGGCCTGCCTAGAGCTCGTCTCGCAAAACAAGCGCGTGAATAACAAAAAGCTTCGCATCCGCCACACCTTCGCTCACAAGGAAAACGATTGGGGCTACCAGACTTTTATTCCCTACAGTGACCTCTTTAATCCTGAAAATGGCTACGTTATGAATAACACCATTCATGCTCGCATCACTGTCGAGGCCGACGCCCCACACGGTGCTGAATGGGACTCGAAACGTTTCACTGGATTCGTTGGTTTGAAGAATCAGGGTGCAACTTGCTACCTAAACTCCGTGCTTCAAGCACTCTATTGCACCAATTGCCTTCGTTCAGCCGTATTTCGAATGCCCACCGAGAGTGATGACAGCCTTACTAGTGTCCCACTGGCGTTGCAGCGCACCTTCTATGAACTGCAAACCTCTACACATGCGGTGTGCACTGAGAAGTTGACCCGCAGTTTCGGCTGGGCAACTTGGGACTCTTTCATGCAGCACGATGCACAGGAGTTGTGCAGGGTTTTGTTGGACAACATTGAAAACAAGATGAAGGGTACCGCTGTGGAGGACATCATACCAAATCTGTTTAGTGGCAGAATGGTCTCCTACATCAAATGTACACAAGTTAACTATGAATCAAAACGGGAGGAAAATTTCTACGACATTCAGCTGAAAGTCAATGGCAACAAGGATATTCATGCTGCTTTTAGGGAATATATACAGGTGGAGATGTTGGCTAACGATAACAAGTATGACGCCGGCAAGTATGGTCTTCAAGAGGCTGAGAAGGGTGTTAAATTTATCAAATTTCCTCCGGTCCTCTACCTCCAATTAATGCGTTTCCAGTATGACTTTCATTCTAACACCAATGTGAAAATAAACGACCGTTTTGAATTCCCCTACGACCTCGAGCTGAAGGACTACGTACTAGATCCAGCGGAGGCCCAGTATACAGATTATTTCCTGCACGCCGTTCTGGTTCATTCCGGAGACCATCATGGTGGCCACTATGTTGTTTACATCAATCCACTTGGAGACAATGAATGGTACCAGTTCGATGATGACGTAGTCTCTCGGTGTTCGGCCAGGGATGCTATTGAAATGGTAAGTTACACGCCGATTTTTCTTCCTGAATGTCCGTTAGTCAACTATATTTGTATCTAAGACCAGCTTACCTTTTTTTACAGTGGTCGTAGTTTATATATATATGATAGTGTGTTGCTCACCGATCTGCTTAAGAAACATGTGTGTTCCATTGTGCCATGGAGCTCAGACTAGAGCCCTCGCAGGCGGTCGCATAGCGACGTGTAGCATATGATGAAATGGAACTGACAAAGACAAGGGAGACCGGAATGGCCATGACTGACTGATGACGGCTAATAAGCCAGAAATGGCCATTCCGGTCTCCCTTCTCTTTTTCGGTTCCATTTCATCATATGCTACACGTCGCTATGCGACCGCCTGCGAGGGCTCTAGTCTGAGCTCCATGGCACAATAGAACACACATGTTCCTTAAGCAGATCGGTGAGCAACACACTATCATCATATTCCCGATCGCAACCGACAAAAACAACGAGCCCGTGGCTCAATGGTAGAGCGTTCGACTCAAATACCAAACGTCGCGGGTTCGAATGCCAGGTGTGCCACACTTGGGATTGGGTATGACTGGCTGATGACGGCTAATAAGCCAGAAATTGCCATTCCGGTCTGCCTTGTCTTTGTAGGTTCCATTGAATATCTTGGGATGCCTGTTTTTCAATACATATATATATATATATATATGTCCTGCACTTAAGAATTTCAGAAATTATATCCTTGATTTTTCTCTGGAGTCCATATACCAGAAACCGCATAGAGAACGCTGGGGGACCCACTGAGGAGCCGAACCCCTCGTTGCTGCGTCCGCAGCAGCAGAAACCGGCGAAACACGTGTCTGGGCTTTTAGCTAGTACCTATGTCGGAAGTACGGTATAATATATGTGCCATATACGATTCATACTACTTGTCGTACTACTTGTTTGTAGAAGGGGCATTACGTGGTTATTCAACAGTGGTTGATTGTCTTCGACCCAAATAATCATTGAAATTTCGGGTCTGAACCTAAAAAGTCATGTCCGAATCATCTGACTCCATGTCCTGCACTTAATAATTTCAGAAATTATCTCCCCGATTATTCTCTGGAGTCCATATACCAGAAACCGCATAGAGGACGCTGGGGGACTCACTGAGGAGCCGAACCCCTAGTTGCTGTGTCACACAGCACCAGAAACATCGGCGAAACACGTGTCTGGGCTTTTAGCTAGTATCTATGTCGGAAGTATGGTATAACGTCTTTGCCATATAAGATTCATACTACTTGTAGTTATACTTGTTTGTAGAATGGGCATTGCGTGGTTATTCCACAGTGGTTGGTTGTCTTCGACCCAATGTTCATTGAAATTTCGGGTCTGACCCTAAAAGTCATATCCGAATCACCTGACTCCATGTCCTGCACTTAATAATTTTAGAAATTATTTCCCCGATTATTCTCTCGAGTCCATATACCAGAAACCGCATAGAGAACGCTGGGGGACCCACTGAGGAGCCGAACCCCTCGTTGCTGCGTCACGCAGCAGCAGAAACCGGCGAAACACGTGGGCAGAATAACACGACCGTCAAAGACAAGGGAGACTGGAATGACCATTTTGGGCTTATTAGCCGTCATCAGCCAGCCATACCCAACCCCAGGCGCTCCGGTGCCCGAGGCTCGAACTCGCGACCTTGTTGGGCAGAAGTCCAACGCTCTACCCACTGCGCCACGAGCTCGTTTTCTTGCCGGTTTTGATCGGGAATATTAACAATGGTAGTGGGGCGCTCACCGTTCGGTTACAGGACTCACTCGTCCCGCTGTGCCTTGGGGCTAACTCTCAAGCCCCACCAGTAGCCGTAAGGCAGCTAAGGATATAGGCAGAATAAAATGACCGTCAAAGACAAGGGAGACTGCAATGGCCATTTCTGGCTTATTAGCCGTCATCAGCCAGCCATACCCAACCCCAGGCACTGCGGCGCCCGAGGCTCGAACTAGCGACCTCTGTAAACTCTGATGTATGTTTTTATGCTTCATTAATCCTTCACAAACTCCTATAAACCTTATTAATCTTTCCATCACTCATTTCTACTCCCTAAGCTATGCACTCTTAAATATACCTAAGAAAATGATACAAATATAAAAAATCCCGCGAAATCTTGAAACTCCGCAGAACGTATCCTGTGATCAAGCTTGCAAAGTATGTAGTCTTTGGAAAACAAGCCGTGAAGTGGTGAGGGATTACTGTATCCGCTTTCATTATTTGGCATGCAGACTGGCTACGAAAGGTGCTCCTTTCAATCTGGTTCTACGCGTTACCCGTCCCTTATCTATGGCCTAGTTTAATTGGGCCGATTTTGATGAAGGATCCAACTGTAGGTAAGGGCCATATACGGAGATGGCCACTGCGTCAGTTTTCTTAACATAGTCTTATTACTTGAATACCGTGGGATTTTACAGAAGTAGAGAGAGATAGTTCAAGGCGGCGAAATTTGCCACTCTTAGCTTTGAGGTAGTGATGGCCATCGTCGCTTACGACGGACGAACTACCGTACATATCTTTTTTGGTTGGCTTTATATGTGCATAGATAAATTTCGTAGGGGCTTTTTGTTAGCAAGGTCGCATCTCGGTGATGATTTCGTGACCTCTACTTTCTCCTCTTAGTTTCGACCCTGTTGTCTACTACGAGTTCCTCCTGTCTCACCTCTCTTATGGTTATAAACATTAGCTGTGGCTGTTATATGATCTCTCCTACGTCAAGGATCGTTCCGAACCCTCATACGTTGTCACCATCGCCGTACTATCCCACTGCATCGTACCAATCCCATCATCTCTAGCTATTAATTCTTTAGAGAAGCAGTTTTTATCCTAGTTTTTCTTTTTAAATTGGCGGCTCGCTAAAATCCGCCCCCGATTTAACCGTAGGAATTTTTTCACTGCTTCTTTACTAGTTCACCGTATATTCCATAGATTTTCGACTATTGTTTTAAAAATGTCGAATTGTTATGAATCGGATGTGCCTACCATACTTCTCATTTCTGCTGTTCATATGGCTGTTCACACAGAGCAGCAATTATCCACCGCAATACTAAGTTTGTAATGATGGAGCCCTCTAGGCCTTAAATATACAATTTATTTATTTATAAGTGTTTTTCATTGTCACGTTAAGAGCCATTTAAGTTGCTCTGCCCTAGGATGGCTTGCTCCAGAGTCTAGTCTTTAAACTTGGGAGAACCCACTCCCATTCGTACGTCAGTCATAGGTACAGATCCCATTCTTTGTTTTGTGTTGACGAATGCTTCGTATGTAGCATATTTAGTCATATTAGACTATCTTCGTTCTCTGACTCTTCGCAAACGTTTTCAATCCTCTTCCGGTAAATTGGCGCTCATTTATCTGTCGATGTGTGATAGTACGGTGTCTCTGAGGTAGACATAATTTCGTCGGCCAGATTGACACGGTTTCACAGACTCCGGTGTCCTAATCTCGCTAGACAGTACGACACTACAGTTCATCCGTTGTAAGTGGCAAGGACCATAGTCGTCCTGTTAGAGAACATTAGCGACTTACAAATCATTTAAATCATAGTGCGTCTTGCGCGACATGTACCGCACAACCCCCGTCCACCTTCATTCATCACTTTTCATTGTCAAGATAAGGTTCAGCCAGCTGGACACAGTGGGTGGCCGCGCCACCACTTTTGACGCGAACATGCCTGCTCCTACGTGCGCATGAAACAAGCGTCTGAAAAAGGCAGGACTTATTGAACAAGCCATTGCAGTATGACCTTCGGCCGCGAACAGAACAATCTTGCCGTTGGTCAACAACCTCCAAAGCCCAACAATGGCTTAAAATTGTTTCGGGCTTTCTACAATGAGTAATAAAGTGCCTGATCGGTGCAATTTTTTTCTCCCGGTTCTTGATGAACCAGTGATAAGTGCTAGCCAAACGGCCTAGAGATTAGATAGGGCGTGGTTGCGGAATTGACATAAAGTGTCGTCTCATGCGTGCTAAACACCCCTTTGGCCGCTGTATAGGCCAATTTTAACAGTGTCGTCCATTTTTGGGGGTCCTCTTAAACACCGATGCGTTGTTTTTAAAACGTAGGATGTTAGATCTTTTCCTTTTACTGCCTTACCTCTTATCCCATGTCCTTCTGAATGCAGAACTATGGGAACTCCGAAGATCCGGATATTCGAGCCTTTACAAACGCCTACATGCTGGTTTATATTGCCAAGAATGCGAAGGAGGAGGTATTGCGTCCAGTCACGGAGAAGGATATACCACCGTCATTGTGCTCCCGCTTCCTAGAGGAACATAGTGTGGACGAACAGAAGCAGAAGTTTAAAGACAGTGCACATGAATTCCTCACAGTCAACGTCCTTCTCGAGGAAGACTTTAACGGCTATGAAGTAGGTTTACCTCTTTGAATTTTTCGCCATCAATCCTCTCTAGCCCTCATTCATACTTTCAGCTCCTCTAGTCTTTTGTTTTTTTATTCCATCCAAACATCTTTTAGAAGTAGTCTGTGCTCGGGCACAGCTAATCGCAGGTGTTTTTGGCAGGAGATCTTAAAAACAGCGCTCAGATTTTGCCAGGTTTGCCGCATGTGCCACCGTGTTCTTAGTTAACGCTAGTAACAAAGCAAGTAGGTTCTCGTGCCCAGATAGGCCACCTTTCTCCTCATATATCGCTTCCAATATCATCCAGCGTATTGCAGCCTGCAGCCCGCCTCTGACTGATGTGCTTCCACCTTAGTTCTTGCGACCTTGATATGCATCTGGCCTGATCGACACACTGCAGAATGGCGTGGAGGAGGAGGAGAAGGGATGTTTGTTGCATATGAATTTCCTGCAAAGTTGACAGGGCACATGGGTTGATGAAGGTTATTGGCGCCCCTTATACTGCACGCCCTCGGCGGAAAGTTGATCATCGCGTTTGAAGCACTGTTTCATAGTCTAGTCTCGGCGAGAGGATCTTGTCAATCCACGCCTGATATTCTCATCATTGACTGCGCTTTAAACTTTCGAAAGTGGGTGAGATTTGTATTTTGCGTCCTACCTGTGCTCACAGCCATTTATTACCTGTGCGCTTCGGCAGTCTTCGGTCGGTAGGTAATGTTCCGTTTTATACTTTTTGGTTTGCATTTCCAGTTAGCCTTCGCTGTCAGGTACTCGCTTTTAACTAGGTAACCTTCTTAGCTTCCGTAACTAACCCTTCTTTGGGAATTGTTTTGTTTGAGCCAGTAGACGCATAGTTTGCCTTCGAACGCGGGCACTGACTGCCATTTGACATTTTTAGGGCCCTGAACTCTTCCGACTTGATCTTCTCCCTGTGCGGTCAGTTCGTGTCCGAAAAGATGTAGATGGAAAAAGGCTCGTACAAGAGGTTGCTAAAGCGTTGGAGTGGGATCCAGCCACCACTCGACTGTGGCAGGTCAGCCATCGGTGAGTTGTACCTTTTTTTCCTAAAACTCATTCTGTTCGTTTTTGAGTTACTCTGCCCCCTCATAGCATGAGGGCCTCTATGTCAGTATCGCCGTGTGTTCACCGCCTGACTCCTCCATACGGTCCTTGGTTCACGTGCGTCATTTTTTGCATGTCATTCAATAAAACCACGTGCACGCGGCGAATTTAGGTTTTTTGGAAGTGGGGTGGGTCCGGTAGGTTTACTGAACATTCCTTTGACCCACTTGTGGAAAACTCGGCAAATCAATCTGATGCTGCGGCCCTGTTTGCCATACGATCGGCGACTTGTCTGCACAGCCT
The DNA here is from genome assembly GCA_017591395.1 of Schistocephalus solidus. Classification (NCBI taxonomy): domain Eukaryota; kingdom Metazoa; phylum Platyhelminthes; class Cestoda; order Diphyllobothriidea; family Diphyllobothriidae; genus Schistocephalus; species Schistocephalus solidus. The sequence continues at coordinate 23,411 of WEDG01000823.1, read as the reverse complement.
GTCGGCTCATTAAAGATGCCAGGAATCCGCCATATACTGCGTGTACTTGTGCAGTTTTGACCATATCAGATCTCATTGGCCGGAGCTTTCGTGTGTTTAAGAATTTTCGGTTTGTATGGGGTTACCAGCAGCCGTGCTTTCTTGCCTGGCTTGGAGCCTAACCGCCGGGTAGAGCTAACAGAAAGATCGATTAGACAACTATTCTCTTTTGTCGTGTTGCACTGTGATTATCGGACTTTGCGTTATTGTATAGGGCATTTGGTGTTTCAGGCCTCAGTTCCCCACATGCTCTTAGCACACTATCGCCGCCGTTGCGCCGTGGATGCATATTAACCAAACAGAACATTTGCCTATTCCGCGGCCAGCCTTTGCAGAAGGCCGTTCGTTCCACTAAACACAGTGCATTCACTCGCCGCGTAGAGTTTGCAGTGCCCAGCTTCTTCAGGGATAATGCCTTCTAGATTCAACCAAAGGTCGGTCTTGCCGCGGGCTTTTTGAGCCGGTATACCTATAGCCTCATCTCCCAAAATGCCTTCAGTCTGCCTCGTAGGCGTGCCTGTACACATGTTTCTGCATTTCTTGAGTGCTGGACTGAAGTGAAACGTTAAATTGCTTTCAGTTAATACGCATGTCGTGTAGCTTGAAAACGTGAAAACGCGTGTCGTTTCACAAATTGTCGAAGTTTAAGTGACAAATACTTCTGTTTATGCATAATAATTTTTGAGTAGATACAGTTTTCTGTAAAATGACCACAAGTTAGAGCCTACGTAGGTAGTGGAGTGCCGAAGAAGACAAGGCATCTCGGGATAGTCATTTCTGGCTTGTTATTCAGTCCTACCCAATCGCAGGTGTTGATCACCTGAGGTTTGAACCCGGGATGTCCGGTCATGGAATCGAACGCTCTACCAGTAAGCCGTGGACCCCTTGTCCTGTCGACTGTGATCGGGAGTATCAATGGTGAAGTGGTGCCCACCTATAAAATTACGGAGCACGCTTGTCGTTGTGTGCTTTATGGCTCAATCTACAGCACTTAAAATAAGTGGCGTAGCGACTAGTAACATACACAGGTCGTGGAATGCTGACAAAGACTAGGGAGACTGGGATGGCCATTTTGGCCTGTTAGTCTTCATGAGCCAGCCTTACCCAAACCCGTGTTTTTTGCCGTACCTGAGCCTCAAACCCACGTTATTTGGTGTTCGAGCGCTGTTTAGACCAACCTTTCACCAATTGAGCCATTATCCTGTCGTTCTGTCGATTGCAATCAGGCATATTGGCTATCAATATTGGCTGTGCGACTGCCCGCGACGGCAATGGGTCGAGCCTGTCCCGTAACTTACTTGGTGAGCGCCTTTCCTTCATAACAAAATAGAACCGTTTATCCGCTTGCTTTAGGCCGAGCTACTTTATATAAACGTCAAAAGCCATGCACTGAGTTTGTGTGAATGAACTTACCTAAAGATTTTGGGATGTTTTTCAGTCGACGGAAAGAAAGCCTGTCCTAATGCATAAAAAAGTGTGCGATCATGACCGCTGGGAATAATTCCTCTGCTAGGGACACTCCCATCCCCGGGGTTTATTTTAAATTTTGCAACACGTCAGTTCTGTCGGCTGTGTGTAGTCTGTTGAGCCGTAATTGTTACCGAATTGCGCAGGCTTCTATTTTTTGCTTACCAGCCCTTGCTTGAAACCCCTATTTTCATCCTGGTTATAGCCGCCCAAGTGTTTTTTTCTTCCTTTCAGTGATAAGGGGAGCCATTTGATTGAGTTTAGCCTGGCAAAACTCTCTGAACCTTGCCTGAGCTCCACGTTGATATTTTGGGCCCAACAAGTTCCAGCGAATCTAACTGGCGCTGCCCCCTCCCTGACGGCCTCATCATCTCCAACAAGTCGGCTCTTCTTTTTCAAGTACTTCGACCCCATTTCTTGTACACTCTCGTTTTGCGGAAGCCTGGAGCTGAATAGCACAGTGCCCCCTGCCTATCTCCCCCGCGTCCTAAGGGAACGCGCTGGGTTGCCTCCAGAAACACCTTTAATCTTCTTCAGGGAATATGTAAATCGGGCTATCCGTCCAATCGAACCGGCTTCTCTGTTGGCGCACCTAACCAGAACAGTAATTGACGGCGAGGTCATCTTCTTTCAGGTACGCATTCCTCGATTCCTTCTCAGTGAGCATTTTTTTGCCGGGGGGGAGGCAGGGGGGCTCTTTTTAGGTCTAGGGCCTAGTCATTTCTATAATGACAGTGAGAATTTCGCCTTACAACGGCTAGGTGTATTTCGACTCACCTTTTCGAACCACCTAGTCTTGCACTCCCTTGCATAAATACCCTCTAAGTGACTGTGATCTTGCCGTCTTTAACACATAATCTTAAGGTTACAACGCTGTCAGTAACACAGTATGCCACGCGCAGCCCCTTCAAAAGTAACTGCTCCTACTAAGTAGCGTTGTGTACGCCTTTTGGTCTTCTGCGAAGTCCACTTGGAGAGGATTCGCTACGCAATTTCTGTGTATTTCCACCAACTTTTTATGCTTCCATGCATTTAACCGAAAAAGGAAATTACGCCCTTCTGAGTCTGTGTATTTCCTGTGTACTGCGTCTTCAGTTGTCCCTAATGTTTCCGGAGCGCATGCTCTCCTTCTTGTTTACTCACGTCCCTTATTTAAAGACTACTCAGTATTTATCTCTCTCCCATCTCCGGTATTCTTGGCTCTGTCTTGCTACTGGGCCCAGGTGGGGTGTGGAACAAAAATTAAGTAGATGCAGTGCAAGTTTACTCTCAATAAAATTCAGCTCAAGTCACCGTCCCTGCACCATCCTGTTGTGGAGCCTACGGCAGACATTGCCGCAATCGACGATTGAACTGTCATCAGTATTTATGAAGTAAGGCCGTAGATATGGATCTCGCTGCATACTTTGCCATGCTTCGTTCTTTCGTGCATGAAGTTTACCAGTACAATTTTCTGCATTGGGCATAATGAATTCATGTGCTGTCTGTGCATTCGAATTCGCAGAATATTGAAAATTAATGAAAAACCTAGGTACATTTTAAAATGATATTTGATAAAACCGTGTACACTTTTTTGCTTATTTTATGACTCAAATGCGAGCGGCTGGGTTCATCACATGTCTTCTTTCTTCATGTATGTACTCAAGAGTTTAATGTCGCCCTTTGTAACCTCCTCGCAAATTACTGTATGGACATTCACACCAATCCTACAAAGTGTTTTTCTGAAGGTTTTATTCCAAGTCCGCGCATTTATTGCAGAGGAAATTAGAAAGAGCAACGGCATTTTTCCCCAAAATCAAGCTACTCTCCACCGCAAACCAACAAGCTCCCGCATTTGAATTAATTTGCACTTGTGTTCCATACTGATCCTCACCGTTTAAGTAATATTTTCTTATTAACAGTACATCTAAAAATTTTAGTTAATAGTTGTTGCGTTTCGGTGCATAATATGCGGTGGTTGGCCTATCATGCAATATTAACCAAAATTCAGAAATATGTTTTTGATTAGGAAAATAACTTAGATGAGCTTGTGCAGTAGAATCTGAAGATATTTCAGTCATGATAGGATGCCGGTTTTGAATTAGCTGCGTGCAGAAAATGGGTAAAAAATGGCTACTTAAGTAGTGGGCATTTTTATCATTGATTTTCGATGCCCCTTTAAATTCAAATATATTTCATAGAAAACACACACAAGATATGTTTTCTGCACTCATTTGGCAGTAAATTACTACTTCAAATTCGCTACTTCAATAAAGGGGATATTGCGGTTTCGTGAAAGTTCGTAATTATGATGTTTTTTAAAACCGTGAATTGTCCATTCACACAACATTTTAGCTTTCCGTTTATTGGTGCCACTCATGAAGTCTACAACTTAATCCGCATCCATTGCAAAATTTTCTGAGTACTAAGTGAGATCTTTTAAATAATCACAGAGACATGTATGATTTTCCTTGCATGGAATGTATACGACATGAAGGTTGTTGTTTTTATAAAATATATTTGAATTTATAAGGACATCGACAATCAATATGAACAATTAATACTAGGTAAGTAATGAATTACCGAGTGTAGTTTTCACAATTGGCTGAAAAAAGTACGTTCAACAGATGACCTCCTGGGATCGCTGACCTATCTTGGGGGTTATGTTGCACGATAATCAGTATTACAACCCTACCTGCGTATTTCTTTCCAACTGAAAACATATTTCAGCATATGTCAGCACTTCATAAGATGAACGAACTACTTCATGCTTTTTATGCGTTTTCCATACGCGTTTGACATTGGCCTTCTCCGAAGGAATTGTCAGAAGTTAAGTATTTAATAATTGTCGAATGGAAGATTACACCTTAGAAATTGGTATGTGAGGGTGCTATACTTTTTCATAACTAATTAAATCTCCGAACTTCGGATATTTTAGGTTTCCTTTGGTATCAAAAGGATGGCAGGCGTTTTGGTTTACCTCGGACTGTCGCACTATTACAGAGGCGTGCAGTTTTTTATAAAACCTGCCAACCTCTGTAAGTTTCCGATTGATAATCAATTCGGAGCGGCCAAGTTGATACCAAAATTTGCTGTCTGCTCACATTGCATTCTATGGGTTTTGAACGAACTAAATCATAACTGTTACTTATCTTGGTTCAAATTTGTGGATTTATTTCGAAAGCACCTCTTGCATGTCCGATTTCTTGGTGAGTTACTTTGTTTGGAATTCTCTCGACTCTTCCACATAATTGGAAGAAATTTCAGTAGTGAAAGCCCATGCAGACGTGCTTATATATCCTTCCTCAGAGTTTTGAGCACTTAAGTTTTTCATTTCAAGGGGCATTGTGTTTGAGCAGAAATCAAAATGATTTATTTAAAGATCTCCAGACCATTGAAAAGGTTTCTTGCTTTTAGATTGTACGCATAGGACATCCACATCAGCGACACCTACAACGATATCTTTTGTTGTCCTCCAAAAGTAATCACAAATTCAAGCATCATTGTGACGGTTACATCCAAGTTGCTCAATGCTGACGTTAGCCGCGAAACGACTTTAGAAAATTGTACAGTTTTCTTGTTGCATCCCAGTTCACATCTTAGTTGGTTTCCGATTGTTTTTCAACTTTTTCCTTACACCGCACCCGGCCTTCTTCCCGTCTGCGTAGTGCCCCTATCGCTTTCAACATGGGTTTTATTTATCATTAAATTCCATCTTCTGCCGGACGATGTATTTTTAAACCTCTCCTTGGCAGGTTCACCCTGAGTCTCCACTTCTCTGCAGCAGCTGTCTGGTAGCCGAAGAAACGGGCAAGGATGCAGCCAGCCTGATTGCGTCTCCTCAAAGTCCACCTACGGCTAGTGCTGCGGTAGATCATGATGCCTCCTTCATCCCCGGTCCCTTGGCTAGTTCGCTTCTGCGGAAGATGTCAATCAAACCCACCCCGCCTGCTGGAACGAATAGCGCTCTTCCCACATTTTTGGATTATTATGCTTCTCGAATCACCCAGGTTAGTATGTACACCGACATTTTATGGACGCCTCATCTTAAAGGTTTAAACTATGACCGCATTAATGTAGATATTTACCAACATAGAACAGGAAATGATCCGACTATTTTTGTCTCATTTGTCGTTATTAGCCACCCGTACACCAATCCGAGGTTAAAAAAACCGGTAGTCACAACCGGCTCGGTCTTTTTCTTCCCCAGCGCTTACCTATCTAGCCCCATTATCGCGCTTTTGACTGGGACTGAGAATATTCAAAATTACATAAAAATAGCTTGCTGAGCTAATTCGACTTACACGAAATTTACTTGACGGTGACTGACGACTGGAATTATGTCTCCTATGCTTATATGCTGCTTTGGAAACGGAGCCCGTGATAGTTTAGTGTAAAATGAGACGTGCAAGTAACTCCATCCAAGAGTTTCATCATTCCGGTTACGGGGCATGCTCCTTACGTTCCGTCTTCGGACACAATCTTAGTGTCCTTGCGCGCAGTCGGGCAGCGATTAGCAATGACACAACGAGTTCCGACAAGTGCATGGGAGACGGAGGCGGCCATTAATGGCTAATCAACCGTCCTCAGCCGGCTATACCCGGCCCCGGGTTTGTATAACCGAGGATTCGAACCCAGACTCTTTGGTCATTCACCGTTAAGTCTTTTGCCATACCGTTGAGTCACGAACCTATTTTGATTATGCTGAAGGCTCTAGATCGTGGAATACTTCCATGTTATGGTTTAAGAATTTGTAGTCGTGTCGAACATCAGCCTTGCCAAAAAATTGTTTTTTACAATGGGCCCTAACTTTCATTCAAGTGAGTTTGTAATGCTGTAATAAATGCCATGACTTTTAAAGGCACATTTCTTTATCGCGACTGTCTTGGGGGCTTTTGCTCAATCGGATGGCACAGTGCTGCGAAATCAGGAGAACAGACCTGCCACCCTTTGAAAGCAATGTGCGGGTTCTACGAATCACCACAGAGTGAATATGTCGTCTGTTAAGCCTCTACCAGGACGAAAATTGCTCTCATTTTTTGACTGCATCTAATGTGAAACAAAATGCTTCAAACGAATGCTAGCAAGGACATTCGGTCCGGTGTCGATTATGTTTATGTCTCATTAGTTACGACGTTCAGTGTTGTCTCCCGCCATTGCTCCAGCCCCGTAGGTCAAACTCACTACTACACACACAAGCTCTTGAAACAACTTTCTTCTGCACCACCTAGCAATTTGTTTTCAGCCACAGTTCGTTTGCTTTCAAGGCGCTTGTTTACAACTCCGATTTTAATGGTGGACGACAGGATACATTCACACACCTGCGGTAAAATCCATCCCAGGCGTATCCGGAAGTGGGGAATGGAGCAACTTGGAGAAGTTCTTTGGTCAGCAAGATAATCACCCACTCAGTGCCTCTCATGGTTTCACTGCCTGCCGAATTGTCTCTCAGGAAACAGCAAAAGTTTTAGGCTGCCGGCGACAGTTAGTGCTATATCCTTCCAGGATCGCTTTGGGTCGGCTCTCTTATCTATCGGCCAACTGTGCAGCGCACTAAAACTTGTGTCTCTGACAGTTCGCGCATGTCTTGCATCCATCTGCAGTTATTTCCTTGATCGGTCTTCAGTCTGGGTTTACTCTTACTGTGACTAATCTGCGCATGTGAAGCCTTAGCAGTAGCGCGCATGCTTACGGTTTATTCCTATTTCAATCTGGGCAGTTCAACATCCTCTCTCGGTATAGCAAGGCTGTTGATTGTGTCACAGAATGGAACTGCATGCTCCCACTATAGTGTGGTTTGGGCTATGTTCGCTGCCAGCTCGAGTCCTATTTGCTTTACCAAAACCCCCAGGACGACGTCGACCATCAATACTGTCATCACCACGGAGAATGCCTCCTACGCCCTACTAACCACTATCAACAATGCGGACCCAATCTCAACTTGTCTCCTCAATCGCACATTTACGTCACGCATTGGTCTGGTCAGAATTTTTAGAATCGACCGCAATGAAACCGATAACCCAGTGCCTGGCACCGCAACACGCGCATCATCTGTCTACAGTGGGTATTTTCATCCGCCTGCGTATCCACGTCAGCGCGATTCGACGCAATGTCAGTATGGCATACCCACATCCAGTACATCATTCCTCCACCAGCTCCGCAGCCCAGTCCCATCCTGTTCTTACTGCCGGGCATTCAGTCATCCTATGGGCTTAATCGGCCGTATGTATTTCTACGAAAGTCTGCAGTAAAACACCGCCGTGAAAACCTCATTTCTCCCCCCCCTCCACTAATTACGTGAACTGGATACTTAGCACCCGCTGCACGCAGGTAGACGGGCTTCATAACGCTATTTACCACAGCGCCCATTTTCATTATTTGGTTAACAGATTTAGGCATTTGACTGGTACGTGGGAGTTAGAAGAGAGTATGAGGTCGTAACTGCGTAGCCCAAAGCATTCGTCACTCTAAAAACATGACTTGCTTGAACCTGCATGATGCGCTATAAGTAGGCACTAACGCATAATAAATCCGAGTCCTTATTGTAGCCTGACACATGTAGGGTTGTGTGTGTCGCGCGCAGATAGACTATTTAGCTTTGCCATCCACTGTCCACCGGTCTTTGTCTGGCCATCGGACGATAATGCACGAGGGCGAAATAACTAATCCATAATTCCTCGCTGCTAAGTGTACCTCGTGGAACAACGGCGAATGTTGGCGTTTGTGATAGCAGAATCAGATGCTTACGGTTACCCACCCGACGACTTAAAGCTTTCACTTAAACGTGTAGTGGGACGCCAGTTGTACGACACTTCGCCACATGATCACAACCGACAGGGCTGAAGTGCTGGGGCTTAAATTCAGATGATCTGTGGCCAATTGTTGCGGCCTACTGTCGAGGTCTGGTTGCCTGATGCTGACAGCCAAGCCTATCTATCAACATTGTTAATGAACACGTGCCTCGGATCGCGAGTTCTCCTGTCTGCATTCATCGGGCATGATTGACTCATGTCTAGCATATATCCTTACGCCTTCGTCAATGACCTCATCCTTTCCCTGATTTTTTCTTTCTTATCTTTCAAAATTCTGGATCAGCCAATAAGTCCGGCCTGGTAGTGCCTTCATATGCAAAGCACAACATCTCTGCCTGATTCCCTTGGTATTCCATTTGAAGCGCTTCTTCCTTATGCTTTTTCTAAATTGTCTGCTCTCAGGTGGAAGTACTGTTGGTAGATAAGCTTCGCAAGTCGGACCCGGGCATCCTGCTGCGGCTTTCACCGTCACTTGACTACCAGGGTTTTGCGAATCTTGTTGCCAACTACCTGTCCGCTCAGCCAGACAGACTTCAGTTTTTCACGCCTCAACCGATCTCCGCGCTGAATAGGCTCAACAGGGCCTGCTCGGCCCGATAGGCAATGATGCCCTCGGCGGCAATACCCTTTCCGGCGTCAACTTAATGGGCTCGGGAGGATCACCCGTCAACTCTGAGGGTCCTGGCGGAAACGGAAGCTACTCTCCCAACGGGCGCATCTGATCTTATCTCCGTGCAGTCCATAGCCGCTAAGGCATCTGGTGAGCATTCTTTGCAGGCCTGTTTGTTGGTGTGTGTGTGTGTGCCTGTTTATTTACGCCGAGGCCGTTGTGCTGGCATTGATACAGCGCCTCCTAAACGGACCGCGTGGTAGATGCTCACCACCAACACGGGGACCAGATCAGCCTCATTTGGGTTGAGCTCTTATGACAAATGCTGAACATGGGGGAGGCGAGGTGGCACGCGTAGGTGCATGCTCACGCCGCACCATCCACTGTCGCCATTGATGGCACTCCCACTCGGTGGGATCTGATTCAAGCGTGGTTACACGTTAAGGGGCGTTTTCGGCCGCGCCAGCCACTTGCAGCTGTATTCGACCCCACCTCTGGTCTTCTTGACTCTGTCTTGACACCGGTACAGGCGGGTAAGGGAAGAGAGTGTGTGTGGTAGCTGCAACGCATGTCTACTATCACTTAAAACTAATCTGCTCGCAATTCACCGTCCCTGCACTAACCTGCTGTGAAGCCTACGGTGGCCCTCGTCGAAACGGACGTTTGAACTCTCGTGTGTGCGTTTTTACGCCGATGAAGCATTGATGCGGTGCCTCCTTAAACTTTCAGCTACCACTGTCTTTTGCTTATTAATAGCGAACACCTTTAGACTTCGTCCAACAACGCTTTCCTGCAGGAAAAGACGAAACGGTTATAAGTACCTTTCCTTCCCCTCACCTTATTAAAGATTGATTAGCGCCAGACTCTGTGAGGGTACTGGGCTGTGTAATTGACGCAGATGCCGCATTTGCCGTCGAATGTCCGAAAGACCTTCTGCCAGGCAAAAGTCGGGCCAGAAAGCCCGGAAATACAGGATACTAATCCAACATGACTGCTCATAGTTATCTGCAAGTTAGGATCCCCTTACTGAATTAGCACTTAAGTAATGCGCGTGGTTTACGCTTTTTAAGTGAATGCCTACTTCTTTCTGAAGGGCTCCAGAAAAACATCCTCCTAGTGTAAGCTTAAGCATTTGAAAATTCACATGTTGTGTTTGTAGATGGCTTTTGTCATTCTTATTTTCGTCGGAGACCTTTTGCGCCTTCTTTACAGTCTAAAAACTTCTTCCCCCGGTATGTTTTTAGAAGTTCTGACGCTACTGAAAGACGTGTTCCTTCGTGAAATACTACCTTACTTCGAAAACAAATGACCTGCTAAGGAAACCAAAAGTATACGAACACTAGGGCGGTATAGTTGTGTTTTCGGAATCTCATAATTACCGTCATTCGTTCGTGCAAAATACGCGGTTCAAAATGGGGATGAGAAGACATGCCGAGAACTGAATGGACATAAATCGTGCCTAACCTGCTATTGATGTTCTGTTATCGTCATTCTCAGGCGGTTTCAATGGGGTCACGAAATCAGCCTGCTTTTTTCAACAACGCTGCAAAACCCAAAGTATTTTTAAATTGCATGTTTTAACAGCTATCACTTTGAAGAACCAGACAGTTCACGGTATGCCGAGGTGAGTGGCAATACCATCTTCCATGCCCCATGCTTTTCCCCTTTCCAATACGCTTATAGAACTGTCGCACCATTCTGATTACCAGAACGGTCAGTGTGCGCCGCTCGTCTATCAACGTTTGAGAGTTCGCGAACGTGTGTAGGAGACCATTGAAGTTTAAAACCCGAAATAAAAGTATTTTAATCGAAGTTTTACATTGATCTAGGCAGAAAAAGGCAATCTTCTTAAAGCTTATTTTTCCGCATTATACCCTCACTCTACGTGCTCACGTTAGTAATGCATCTTACTGCATTCCAATTTTTGCGCTCCTTCAGGCTTTAGTGGCGCCTCTCCGCAGTTTATCAGTGCATTGGCCTCAGTTGCCCACCAGGGTCTAACACGGGAGCCACCGGGCCCTCCAATTCCGTCCACCGTATCGGGCACTTTGCGCGATTTCCTTCAACTTCCTGCTCCTGCGTACCCCGTTCCGTCCCAAGCCCCAGCGACCAACTTTGCCCTCGCAAACGCCGGACAAGACCGTCCTCCGCAGCTTATCGCACGCTATGCCGGTGTCAGTACCACCACAGCATCTCCCTTCGGCAATCTAAGCTTCCCCGCTCCTCGAAGAGTCTACTACGCGCACATCGCTCTGCCAATTGACCAGCTGGAGGCTTTAAAACAGGTCCAAGTTGCGTTTATTGGACCGCGTCTGTGTGACCGACTGGACTTGTCCCTGTCAGTGCCTGGTAGTGGTACCGTTGCCGATCTTTTGGCCGAAGCCCGCCCTCATGTTACTCTGGTGGGCACAGGAAAACTGCGTCTGCTCGAGGTTCGCAACAACCGCATCATCAAAGTCTACCAGAACGATTTTCCGCTGGAGAAAATTGAGGCACAACTTAATCGGTTCACCCTGGACAGCAATGACAATCTTAAGAGTGGACTGCGCATCGAAGAGTTACCCCTTGACGAAGTCACCCCCCAGCCCGGAGAGGTGATTATCTACGCTGCTCACTTCAACAAAGACCTGAGCGACACCTTTGGTGTCCCCTTCACGGTACGCATTCGGAACCAGGAACCCTACAGCGCAGTGAAGGAACGCATTAGGAAGCGTTTAGAAGTACCAGACAAGGAGTTCGACGCCTGGAATTTTGTCCTGGTGACCAAATCCCAGTCAATATCCATACCGAGTGCGCAGGACATTCTTGTGGACACTGGGATCTTTGCCACAAGCACAACGTCTCAGCCCTGGCTCGGCGTTGAACACAAACCGTACAAGAGGCCTCGCTACGCTCCGAGCGAAAAACCGATCAAAATTCACAATTGATTTGCTTCTCTCATCCACTGCTCACGCTTCACCGCCACCACCACCATTGACACTACAAATGCCTCCTTCATTCGGTGCTTTGCTGCTCCGAAAAGTCAGCTTCTTTTTTCTCCTCCCACAACAGTTTCGTTCTTTTGGAATTCTACTATCCACTGTCAGAATTTTCGCTCCGCCAGTGAACGTTTAAACATTCATAAAGAGACAGAGACGTTGCGAGTGAACATAAGTTGTCGGGCCTCGTATTATTTCTTGTTTCTCGCCCTCAGATCTCGCGCACTCGAAAACATATTCCCCCTCCCCCTGTTTCCTCCCTCACTGCCGTCAGCCGCCGAACTTCATGTCGCTCGTGTTGTTGTGGGCGGGCTAAATCGGAACTCCGTTTGTTCGTGTAGGCAGTCGTTTCAGTTGTCGCATCTTTTGTGTTTTGAGAGTAATAGACCCCGATGGCGCGGGACGTGTTGTGCTCACGTTTCTTTCGTTAGTCGGGAGCAGGGGGTGGTCATTTATGTGGTAGGAGCCCGCGCGTGCGTGCTCTTCTGTCCTCCACCAGTTGCAAGCCTCGCCTATCGTGTAGGCTTTAGGCGCCATGGAAATCCGTACCTTCCCCTCGTCTGCTTGCCCCTCACCACCACCCAACTGCCAAAATCTCTCCGACTCACTGTACACATGCATGCACACGCACACACCCACCAGTCCCGTTATTTTGTGTTTAAAAAAATGTCCAGGCCCGTTCAGCATGTAATCCGCATTGTCTGTGGTGCCGTTTAGCAATATAAAATCTCACCTTAAATGCTGCGAATGTTGTTTTATCACACCAGTGCTCGTCAGAAGCTGCTTACTCCCAGTACCTATTCTCCGTCTATGGGCTTTTGCATAAACTCGCACTCGCGGCCGCACAGGCATAAATCTGCCAACTGGTGGGTGAGGTTTTATTTGCTGGCAGGTTTGTTTGTTGAGTTCGCCTAATTGGGTGTTTTATCGTCGAATTTCGATGACCAGTACTGCGGCGCGACTGTCACATCGGCTGTGGGGTGGTTGGTGTCCATCGGCTCGATCTGATTGTAGTGGTAGGCGGACAAAGCCCTTCGCACTCGTTTGACGCGCAATGAGTCGGTCGCAATTACTAAGTGTGCCCACTCGATGACCTGCGATCTGATTGGTCAGTGGGGTGGGGGAGGGGAGGGGTCGTTACTTTCTCGATTAACGCTCAAGCAATCGGCAATGGCTCAAGAATGCCAAGACCTCCGTCCTGTGCAACCTAAGTACACCAATGAGAATTACTGACGACGAGAGATGTCCAACGGAGTTGCACTGCAGGGAGGAGTTGAACGATGAGGGAGGCGTTCTACTGCTGAGAGGGGGAGCGGCCATGACCCGGTCATATATGAGGCTGGCTCTGTGCCGTACTCTCAGTTCGTCAAGTCGAAGGCGCCTTTGAATCCGAAATGCAAGGTGGGAGTACGTGTTGGGGAGAGGTCTAGCATACAATATTTTAATTAATTCATGTTTAAAGTGCAATATTTTACTTCGGTTTTTATTTTTAAAAAAACAAATTATGCCCTAACAAGTCTGCGCTTCAACCCAAAGGTTGGTTAAGATTGATTTTATAGAGATCGATCGCGATCATATAAGTACTCTTGAGTGTGAAAATGGTGCGCTCGATGTACTTTCGACCCTTGTTTAAATATGACAACAGTTGTAGGAGATAAACGACGGTTTCGTAACAGAGCTTCCTTTGTACTTTAGTCTTCAAATGCCGAAGTTTCTTGGGGGCCGCATTTACTTAATCATTGCATTTAGGGCAGCATGTATGCCGTTGGTGATTTTCCCCGTCTTCCGTCTGCTAGGCCACTATAGGTTCTAGGGGTTTTTACAGCGGAAAATATTTTATTGTCAAATCAATTTCATTGACTCGTGACGCTATCCTATGGCACTGCAACTATGTTAGGCTTTCTATGCTGCTGCGCGCATAGCTGGTCTTTTGGGAAACCAGTAATCACGCCATCGTAGCGCCTTTTTGTTGCGATTGATGAGCTGTCAGCTGGTATGTTGAAGCAAGCTAGTTTCGTTTAGCATTTATTGGTGGTCGCTAGTGGTTAAACGGTTCTTTTACGTGGCCAATGGAGAACTGAACCTGGAGTCAAATTATCGATGGCTCTGGATTAGATTTGGAGCATGACGGGGGGTTCCTTCGACGGTATTGATTGTTTAGTGGTATGCGAATCGATATCTTTCTTTTCACGCAATCTGCAAAGTGGACATTTCTGACGGAAAAGATCAGCCCCATTTCGCTGATGGATTTATCTGTTTCGAAAGATTGTCGGCGTTATTTTTTTCTATGTTCCTTAAAGCCTAGTCGATTTGAGCTAACTGTATTGCTGATAGAAGCGAACAGGTCAGTTCAGGAGAATATGAGCTCACTGAAACGAGAAGTTTATGGACTGACCTTACGGATTCTCCTTATAACCAATCATCGCAGATGAGGTTAATAGAAACCAACAGCAAAGTGGAAGTTCCTAAATGAAAAGATCGACTCTATCCCGCTGACTAATCTGATTTCTTCGAAGGTGGCCAGAGTTTGTTTTCGTGTTACTTGAAGCGTAGTCGACTGTATTTCAATGTTGCCCAAATAAATTAGCTGGCGGAAGGTAATGAGAAGCTGTGTCTGTCATTACAGAGACTCGTGCGTTAAAACCTATTTATTCCGGTCTCTACATTCTTGTTAAATATGTAATTTGTCACTTTCAGAGTCACAGACAAAGTCTGCGATGAGTGTTCCAATGGCAGCTCGTGCCGGCAATAAGGCCTACTAATTATTTTTGAGTACGATGTTATTGGCATAAAATATGCATCCTCATATGAAATGGCTGAATTGTCAATCCTGAACGCGGGGGAATATAATCCCATAGAAATCTACGATTGCAAGTTGATTTTTCATGATTTATAACTGCTGCCAGATTTGTTAGTTATAATCCAACAAACGAATATTGTGTATGTTGTTTGGCATGGTGTTGGTTTTATCGTAATCCTTACATCGCTATCGTCTAAAAGCCCACACCTGTGTTCGCCCATGTTTTCGCCGCTACAAGGAGTTCGATGTCTAGGTGGGTTTCCCAGCGTACTCTATGTTTTTTTGTGGCAGGTGAATTCCAGATGTGAATGATAAACTAATCGTTTCGCAGCTTCTTAGGGTAATGGCTTTATTTTATGTCTCCGGAACTCAAATTTTGTTATTCAGGCCCAGAATGATAATGAACAGTGCAAACTTTGGTGAAGCAAGTGTCTGAACTTCCAGCTAATTCTTATGTTGGGGGGTGCGATGAAACCGCGGTCATACAAGATTACATTACTAGTACAACGACTCGTTTGTAGAATGGATGGTGCATGGTTATTCCGCATCAGTTCTTCGTCGCCAAATCAGATGCTAATTACAACCTCGCAGCTGAACCTAAAAATTTGCACCTCAGACACCTCGCTCCAAGCCTTTCCCTTACTTTATAAGCAGTGCATTCTTATCCACTGCCCAAGGCTTTCATAATGTGAACTCTGTTGTCAGCCATGACACCTTGTTTCAATTTGGCCTCCGAAATAAGGGAGCATTCCAGTTTTAAAACGCCATCGCGTGACTTTTCACGCCGGAATGGGTGTTCACCTCATTGCCAGCTTTGGGGCAGTTGTCTGTACTTGTGCTGATGCAATTTCCTTTTGAGCTGACGGCGCTACTGAGCCTGCTTGCATCATCTGATCAGTATAACGGATCACGCCAATTATCAGGTGGATGATGATGACCTGATGGGAAACTTACTCGTCCTCCGGCGTGCGCGTCTGCGAGCGTGCCGCCGATCGATAACTTTCCGCGTGCGGATTTGCAGCAGTTCAACTAGCTAAATTACTCTTCTCATCCATATGGCCTTTGTCTACTACCTGCTTTCTCTCGGAAACTGCATGCAGACCGCTCCACCGGTTTTCTCAGCTGGGTTCTGAATACAAAAAGGATTATGGTTTGAGGTTTGCACATAAGCACAGGGCTCCTGCTCTTAGGATACGTAATCGGACCTCGATGCGCAGCTGAGTCTCAAAGGATGGGCATATTCCACGACCAGTTTCTTCCATCAGTAGTTTATCTCGAGCTGGTCGAAGGGGTATCACTTCTCGACTACAGAACGTAAACGTCAGTCTTGGAGACCTCCGTGTAGACCCAACTAACCAACCGCCCTGGAAGTCATGTCTCCGAATTCCCTGTTTTGCTCCGATCTGAGTCGGTTGTATTTATTAATTTTGAATTCGCCAAGTTGAAGAAACGCTTGAATCCAAAATTTTGACTGGTTGGGAGAACGTTCTGGGAAGAAGTGAAACAAGCTTGAACCAGCAATATTTACATTAAATAATGTTTTAAGTGCATTATAAGGGTTAGGATTTTTGTGAGAAAATGTCAATCGAGGAGAAGGCCGCCTGATGAGCCATTGAAAAGTAGGCGTCACTGAGCTTTCTCTCGTTCTTTCCTTGGAGCCAAATGGACTCCGTGTGTCCGAAACTCCTTCTTTACTTCGAGTTGCATCGTTGCGATCGCCATTGAAATTGGATAGAGTGGTCAGAATTCCAGTGTTAGGAAGACCTCGGTGTTCCAGAATGAAACGGCGCGCGAACCAGAGCGGTTATGGCTGACGTTGGCACTGGAGCCGGCAAACTCAACAGCCTCTAAACCCGAGGAAAGTACAATGAATAAACCAACTGCTAAAGCTTACTTCTTATTCTTCTTCTGGAAGGGCACATGAAAGAGAGAATTTGCAATTTTCGCCGCTTAGCATTGCACATAATTGACACATATAGTGACAGTTCGATCGTTGGAAACATAACATTGGAGACCCTCACCTGGTTTTGCTCGCCGGTCGTGACGGTTGCCCGAAGTATTGCTGCTGGGGAAAATCCAGCTTCGAGGAGCAACAGGTGAGTGTTGGGTACTAGCTAGAGGTGTCTGCTTGAACATTCATCATCTGTTCAAGAAAAATAAGCAATAAAATGCTATCTGTGTGGCAGGGAGCAAACGATAGTTCGACTGTCGTGTTCGACGATATTCACCGTATGCTTCGCGGGCACTCTCTGTTCCATTCCTCCACCTGGACCCGGGGTCAAGGAGACCAGAGATAGGTGACGGCGCAGGCCCACACACTGTCTTCCAACACCATAAAAGAACACAACGACACAAGAGAGGGGCGGTTCGAATTCCAAATTAAGAAGGATAAATTGCAGCCTGACTCGATCCGCCAGTCGTCCGTGGCGCACAAACGCATGCAATGGGCTGATCACGCGGTCCGAGTGTTCCCGTCAGTTGGCAACAATCCAAGCCACGGCTTTTAGCGCACTGTGATAGTTTCAAGCGTGTCAGTTTGTTTATAGTGAGGAAAGTGCGCTGAGCTGTCGACCTCACTCTCTCCCCCACCCCCTCAATCAGACCATCGTTCGAGCCGGTCAGTTGTCTGATGTGGGAGAGGGCGTATTGGCTGACGTGTCTCCGTAACTGTCTTCGCACGCGACAGCACGACCTGGCCCCCATAGCGTACACACCAGGATTCACTGAATCAGAGGATATGGAGGAGCCATTGCCGTCTGACTCCCAGTTCACTGGTCAGCCACTCGACACACACAGCACATACATCGACGGCGTGGTCTGGTGTAAGCGTCAGATTGGCAGCCTTCCAAGCCACGGTTTCTAGGAAACTGTGATATTCGCAGGTACGTGATGATGGTGAGGGTGTTGTCGATGTATTAGTATGGGTAGTGTGCCCCTAAACGGGCCACGTGGTAGATGCGTTGGACCAACACGGGGGCCACATTAGGGCACGGCAGGCGTTATTCGGGTTGCTCTCCCATAACAAATGCCGAACATGGAGGTGTGGTGGCACGCCTAGGGGCGGCTAGGACTTAGGGGACCGAGCCGCGCCAGCAACCTTGTCCTCTCCTGCCTTTGGTCTTCTTGACTCTGTCTTGACACCGGGTTCAGGTGGGGGAGGATGAGAGAGTTCGGAAGATGCATCGCCAGTCTACTATCACTTTAAACTAAATCACAGGCAATTCACCGTCCCTGCTCCACTTTCCCATGGAGCATACGGTGGACATCGTCGGACTACGACGGTCGAACTGTCGTAGGTAGTGTGCGCTGATGAGGCTAATCCTCCGGTGGTTTACCGCAGGTTGTCGTGGAGGCCCATGTTTTTTAATAGACCCATGTGGTGTGAAAATGTGCGGGAGCAGTGAGGGCAGTGGATGCGGGCGCGGCGACTGTTTTTCCGAGCCCCAGGCACTGGTTCACCAATCTCCGTGCGATAGATTCGCAAAATGACCGACCAGGCCGATACGTGAGTTGAAGTTGCGGGCGCAATGTGGGCAGGACAAATCGGGAGAGGCTGGGGGATATCATTCATGGTAGTGGGGGTGGCAGTGGCGGTAAGATTTGCAGGAGTGGAGGGCGTGCATGGGGTATCGGTGTTATCGGCAGTGCGGTGAATTCCACAGTCATGAATGCGCATATGACCAAATAGGCTCATGTGATGTGTGGAGGCGGTGATCTCTGTTGTGGGTTGGTGCTCCAGGCACTGGTTCACCAGCCTCTGTGCGATGGATTCGCAAGTGACCGACCAGGCTGATACGTGAGTGAATGTGCGGTTGCATTGAGGACAGTTTAGGAGAGTCCCCATCGCTGACGGTGGTGGTGGTTGTGGTCTTAGTGAAGGCAAAGGCGGTGGTGGGGGTAGCAGGCGATAAGTAGAGGGATGTGGTCTCTATGATGGTGGGAGTTGTGGAATTGGTGACAGGTGTGAGGGTGAGGGGTCCGAAAGGAAGGATGCAGAATTTGTCGTAGAACTTGGAGCTATCGGATTGTTTTTGCATTGCGTCCGAAGATGTCCAACCAGGCCGATTCGCGCGCGGAAGGTGCGTTGACAGCGCGGACATGTTGGAAATGCTTGGGTATTGGCGGTGTTAGTCCGGGGCGCTGGGGACTTTCTTGTCGCTCTTTAGGCCTTGGCGGCGGCGATCCGGTTGGCTCTGTATGTTGCTGCCCCTGTCCTCACTGTCCTCCTCAATGCCGGTCGGTTCCGGGCGAGGTCCTCCCAGGTCGGCGGGTTGATCTGCAGTTGCTTCAGGGAGGTCTCCAGTGTCCTTGTAGCATCGTCCTTGACTTTCTTGTCGACGAGCAAATACTATCGATAATACGATCCCACGCTAAGAAATAAGAGAGACAAGCTACACAAAAGCCTACCATTCGACGTAATCATCTGAAGACGCCGTCTAGTAAAGAACAAAAGTAATAGGTGGAAAATCAGTTAATGTCACCGAACCACTAAACAGTTGGACTGTGGCGCGTTACAGTTAATTAAGGCCAAATTAAAACAGTATGGGTAAATGCGAGTTAAGTAAATGTGTACCAAGTGGAATCAATGTAGAAAGTTGCATATAAAATAAAATATTGCAAAGGTCTACCACAGTGCCCCCAGACTAGACCGAAGCCCGACGTAAAAACGACGCCGAAGGTTAATGCAATGTTAAAACTGTTAAATGATAAAGCGGTTGGGAAAGTGGACTTAACGGCCGCTACGAGTGGTGCGAATGTTAGCGGCACTGGAAGAGTTAGGGTCAGGGGTGGTGGGGAAAAGTGGGGTAGACGGAGAGGGTAGGGAGGATGGAGGAGGGGGTTGGGAAGGTAAAGGATCACGGTCCAGCAGTTCCTCCGCGACAGCAGTTTTGACCCGATCGACGCTGACCGCGTCCTCCTTGTCACCGCGAAGGTTCCGACAATTCTTGGCGTTGCGTTAGAGAACGCGGAACACCCTTCGTATGGTCGTTCCAGAGGCTTGCACACACGGTTACACTGAACAAGCACATGGGTGCAGTTGGCCAAGCCTTTTTCGACATAAGACTCGGTTGATGGAGCTCGGTGTGGAACCGGAGAAATTTAGCGCATATACTACCGCAAGCAATGCACAAAACTGTTGGGAGACTCATCGGCACCACGGGAGGTTGGGGTGATCAGCTCGCCTGGCAGTCGGCCGTCAATTTAAGCGCCCGAGCGAGTGCCCAGGAGCACTAGGGGCAGGGTCATCTGCGGCACGCAGGACGGTCTTTAGATGGCGGTGGAAACGTTACACCATAACGGTGGCAGTTGGATGGCAGGCCGCCGTCCACATTCGAGTGCAGCCTAGAAAGTTGTGGAGGGCTACGAAGCGGGCAGATTCCGATTGGGCATCTCAGTCAGTCGTAACCGTGGATGGGGCATCGAAACTGGCAAAAGACTTTGCGATGGTGTCTGCCTCCATGCTCGGCAAAGGAATAGATTCAGCCCAGTGAGTGTAGCGGTCGACGCAGGTAGGTGGGTGAGTAACACCATGGGATGGAGGCCAGGGGTCTACGACATCGAGATGCACATGGCTGAACCGTGCGTCGAGGCTGGGGAAGGTGCTGGGTGGGGACTTATTGTGGCGCCGCACCATGTTCCACTGACAACTCAGAAATGACCGTGCTTATCTTTGACGTCCTTGTTTATGCCAGGCCAGACCAACCTTTCCGCGAGGAGCTTTCGTGTGGATCGGATGTCAGGGTGGGAGAGTCGATAATGAGTGGGAAACACAGCTCGACGCATCAAGGCGGGCACGAAAGGACGATGAAAAGGAGTCAGTACATCACAGAGGATGGCGCCAGTCCCGGTGGTGAGTGCAACGTCCTCTAGCTGAAGACCGCTGACTGACTCATCGCCAGGACAACCGACTCGTCATTGTGCAGCAGCCGTAGGAACAAGTTCGATCACTTATGAGAGTTTGAGAGTAGAGAGGGAGGGTCTGGAAAAATGTCGGCCACCTCATTCTTCGTGCCATCACTGTGGTGGATATCGTTGGTGAATTGTGAGATGTAGTCCAGGTGGACAATCTCTCTCGTGTTGTACTTGTCGGAGTGGGACCGAAGAGCAAAGGCCAATGGCTTGTGGTTCATGAAAATTGGGAAGTCCCGAACTTCAAGGAAATGTCGGAAATGCTTCACAATCAGGTAAATAGTGAGAATTTCACAACCAAATGGACTGTAGCGCGTCTCCACCGTCAAAAGTTTCTGGGAGAAAAGGCCAACGGTCGAGTCGAATTCACAAGGTGTTGTTGCAAGACTGCACCTACATCTACGGTTAAAGCATTTACCACCAGGGACAGCTGAGCTTCGAGAGCGGGATTCGTGAGCAAGGGAAACCTTAACTTTATCGACAGCAGTCAGTGCCTCACCAGTAAGCTCGAGGGGACCCTTGGGGCTGGACAGCATGTTGATGAGCGGTAGAATGAGGTCAGCACATTTCGGGAGGAATCGTCGGTAAAAATTGACCATGCCCAGGAAACGTTGCAGCTGATGCTTGGAAGTTGGTGGAGGAAACTCACAAATGACATCTACTTTGGACAGCAGAGGACTCAAACCATCATAGTCCACATGATAGGCATGAAATTCGAGCGAAGGCACACCAAAAACGCACTTGGAGGGGTTGATGATGACGCCATACCTTTCGAGGCGGTCAAACACCAAGTCAAGATATTCCTTATGCTCTTCTGCACTCCGACCAGCCACCACGAGGTCTACTATGTAGGGGTACACAAAAGGCAGGCCACGCAAAACACGGTCGATGAACCTCTGAAAAGTCTGGGCAGCATTGCGAAGGCCGAATGGCATGCGGATGAACTCAAACAGTCCAAACAGTGTAGTAACAGCGGTTTTGGGGATGTCTTCAGAGGCGACTAGAATCTGATGTAATGCGCGTACCAGATCAATCTTCGAGAAAAGCACTTTGCCAAAAAGGGTTATGGCGAAATCCTGAAGATGATGCACTGGATACCGATCGGGAAAAGCGAGGTTGTTGAGCGCACGGTAGTCGCCACAGGGTCGCCAGTCACTTGATGTTGCCTTGGGCACCATCTGCAAAGGAGACACCCAGGGGCTCTCAGACGGTCGAATAACGCTCAGTTGTAGCATATGTTCGAATTCTGCTTTCGCAACCGGCAGGCGCGCAGGTGCCAGTCGTATAGGACGAGCGAAAGCAGGAGTACCCGAGGAACGAATTAGTGCACAACCTCGTGTTGAACCTCGCCGCTGCGAAACTGGTGGATGGTGATGTTTGGATGTTGAAGTAGAAGCTCCTGATAAGGACAGGCAATATCTGTATTCAGGACAGATAAAGTGCAAGGGTTTGTAAAGGGAGTCAATCCTCGAACAGAGAGACCGATAGTACGATCAAGTAGGCGGGACCGCCGGCAGTCCACTAGCAGGTCAAACTCGGCTATAAAGTCGGAGCCAAGGATTGCATGCGGGACATCGACAATCAAACAAAATCCAAGAGAAAAACCGGAGAAGGCCATTGTTAAGGTGTAGGGACAAGCTGCCGAACGTGGGAAGAGTTAACAGCTTGGAGATGGAGACCATCGTTGGGCCAGCGACGGTCAGCTGGAGTGGGAGGTACTACACTGATTTGAGCTACAGTTTCCACTAAGAACCGTCTGCGAGTCAAGGTGTCGTAGACATGGTAAGTGCGACCACAGTCAGATGAGCCAGAGAAGGCCTCTGGTAACTGGTTTCCCTGTGGGGATTTGAAGGAACTGGGAGAAGAGCACCGATTAGCCTTGGTGGCCAAAATTGGTATGATACCAACAGACATCAGCAGTTTGAGGTCGCGAGTGAGACCGACGACGGCTGGGTGAGTGACTAGATGATCGGCGGGAGGCGATGCGCGCAAGCTGGAGATTAAGCGAAGCCATCACGGCCATCATGGCTGCCATCTGGGCCACAAGGTGCTCATTAGGTGTCGGTAAGGGGGAAGTGGAGAACTGGGCAATGGAGGACGGCTGGAACCGCTGAACCTCCAACATCCTGTCCACCATATTGGCTAGCCGTGAGACCGAGAGGTACTCTGAGACGGATGCCAGAATGGTTTCGAACATCCGTGAGCAGACGCTGTAGGAATATCTCCTTAAACAGTTTGTCGTCAATATGCAGCGCACCACGAAGTGGTTACATCCTTCTGAGGAGTTCGGTGGGTTTCCGGTCACCTAAACACTCCTCGCGAATTAGGTGGTGTTACTGTTGATGGTTCGACACAGTATACAGGCGAAGGAGAGCGGCTTTAAGCTGTGTGTACGGTTGATCGGCTGGAAGTCTCTGTATGACAGCCTAAACCTGAGACAGAACTTGCAATGCCAAAGCCTGAACAAGCCTGTGGAATTTTGTTACTTCTCCGCAGAGTTCAAATTAGACGCGATGCGAAGGAAGTAAAGTTTGGGTGCATTTGTCCAAAAATCGGGTAGGGTGACACCGCACTAATTGCGTCGTCCATGCTAACTGAGGCAGTGAGAGGAACCGGTAAAAGTGCACGTGGAACCAATAGGCACTGCGCAATGACTGGCTCTTATCCCGGTGAGTGAAACGCGTGAAAAGGCAGCGCGCGTTCTCGATTCAGGGTCAACACTTTAGTGAGCAACTACGATCCACGCGAAGACGTAAGAGGGCCAAAGCCAAGCCAAAGGTTACGATACGACGGAATCAACTGACAACACCGCCCAT
>WEDG01000821.1:0-24428 GCA_017591395.1 Schistocephalus solidus | reverse complement strand
CATGCCCAAAGAGCCCTTGCAATTACACTGGCCAGACAGAGTAGATTCACTTTCTCATGAAACGCTCAACAAATTTCTGAAATTACGCCTGTCACCTGAGCTAGCAATGGCATTTTCGTCTCCGTTGGAGATGTCATTAAGACAAAAGATATTAACTTCCCAATGAGAGATATTCAGCATCGTTCTATTTTAGAAGGGAGGTAGCAATATGGCAGCAAACAACTTTAGGCCTACAAGTTTGACTTGCTTTTCCACGAAAACAATTGAAGCCGTTATAAAGTACGCCATACTAAAATTTTGTAACGAAATGACGTATTACATAATTTTATGTTTGATTTTCGGTGAGGGCGTTCCTCCCTCTCACATCTGCTGACTTCTTTTGAGGTTTCGACCAATTTTTTAGGCGAAGGTTTCAAAGTAGACATAATGTACATATATTGCCGCAAAGCCTTTGACATTGTTTCTCATCAAATTCGTTTACGTAAATTGAGCGCCTTGGCATCATGGGATGCTTCTCAAATGTATAAAGGCCTTCCTGTTCGGTCAAAACACAATTATTTGTTCTCGAAGAGGATAAATTGGACTGGTAGTTGGTGGTGTTACCCAGTGCTTCATTTTCCGTCCCTTACTTGTTATCTTTTACGCTAAGGACAGCCTTGAAAAACTGGACTAAAGTAAGGCTCTCGAAAATAAATGAAAAATTCATAACACATGCGTTATAATTTTGCGGTTGGTCAGACTTTTATGAGGGCCCAACAAGCCGTATTTTCAATCTGAAATACAGCTCTGCCTTGTGTCCTCTAATGTAAGTTTAAACTTCTAATAAACCAAACATGGAAAAAAATGAGGTACTTACTTAATTAGGTAATAAGATTACTTATTTCTGACCTCTGTAAACTTTTCAATCAGCATATATATTTACGTGGAGGGAATCGTGACCTTCAGTGGTCAATAAGTTAAGGTCTTTGTCAAAGATACGTGGTATTTAGTGTGAAATTCTACAAAATAAATGGCAGGGGGATTGTTTAGGCATACCCTAGAATTATGCTACAGTGTACTACCTACAAAAACACCTGCTATGTAATATTTTAATTCCAAAATCCCATTTCAGATTTTCAGTTAACATTTCAGGACAAAGACCACCTACTGAACGTCTATGTGATTCTTATCAAGAGGACTGCGTGGGAAAGTGTGGTACTAAACGAAACAATTTATAAGAGTTTTATTACTTCAATAATCATAATTTAGTTTCATTTAAATATAAATTTGAATGAAGTTTAACCGTCAATGGTCACTTTGCTGATGTTTAGGTAAAGCTGTCTTGATTGACGTCGACTATATCTGGAAAGTTAGGTGAGCTCAAAAAAAGGGAGCTGGGTGGGCAAAATGTCATTTGGACAATCTAAGAAAAACATCACAAATAATGTATCCCGCTTCGGCTGAGTGTACGAATGAAGGAACCCGACCTATAAACTGTACAAATCTAAAATAGGTAAGCAAAGTAATTATATATAGTCCTTGGATCTGTTAGACGCCGTTTTGACTCTTAATCTATCCTAACGGAGTCATTGTAGGAAACAACTGAAAAAATCTTTGAATTATAAAGTAAAAAGGACGTAATTCAAATATTTGGTTTTCTTTGGAACAAAGGATTTGTTAGCTGAAACCAGTTTCTTATGTCACCGACGTTTCAGAGAGATGGTGAACTCGCAGCATTAGGTTTTCGGGAATTGTTAAGGTTGTTATTCTTAATAAAATGACTTAATTATAAATAACTTTAGGCTGGTTTTCTGCGTTCTTTCTGTCTTGGGTTTTGTTTAGACAATCAAATACGACTTTATCGTCTCGGGAAGTCCAGTGCAGCCATTGGTCTATAAGATAACGGATATTATTGTGACTTCTTTGTCAATGCTGTTTGTTTAAATCGATTGAAGTAACTCTTAGCCTGTCCAAACCAACTCTGCTTGTAAAACATATTTCCGAAGTGAAATTTTATAGCAGATTGGTGCACTTTTGAACTCCATATTCCAAAAGCGGAGAAATGTTTAAACCTTTCTTTTCACAGAGAGAAGCACATTTGACAACGGTCATCAAAGGAAAACAGTCACTTTTGATCCTAAATGGTCGCATATATTCAAGAATCATACTGGGGAATTGCAAACAGTAACAAAGGCGCCTGGACAATATCCTCGAACCAAAACCGAAACTTATTATCCCACATGTCAATTACGAAAACCTTTCTAAGAAATTATAAGAGCATGTAAGTCTAAATAGCGTTTGAATAATTTGAAAAGAAGGCGAGGTTACTGATGAGTCGGGGTAGAATAAATGAGCACTGACAATGACCATAACTATTTTGAGCACTAGATAATGTGAACTAGGAAATATATCAACACAAATGTGACGCGTTTGGTCAGTTTTATCATTGATCCATTGATGTCAGCTTTCCTCAGATTTAGGCTACCTTTGTGTAACTAAATACCCGAGGCTGGCATTTTAGTGAAGGGAACTTTTTGTGTCTTGTGAACGTGTAAGTCATCCTTTAATTGAAATAAGTTCAACCTGTCTAGGCCTTCGTGTCATTGTGTGAGTTAATTATTCAAATGTCACTCAAAGTAAACTTTCCAGACAACAGTATGGCAGTCCATGATGTTCTTGAGTTAATTGACACAGTGGCAATCTATTAGTAATCCAACGACCTCTGTCAGTTCTATCTATGCCTCAAACACCCTGAAACCGGACCCACCTACACATAAGGCTATATCTTCACTACGGGCAAGCCGATACACTGAAATCCTGCATTTTAAAACAAGGTTTTTTGGCTTTATTATGAGTACCTTAACCTAAACTCCTAAGCCTGTTAGAAGGAGATTCGATTTACATGTAAGCCACACTACTATTTGCGAATCAAACATGAAAAAATATTCATAAACTTGTGGCAATGAATCTAAGGAAACCAATGTGATCCTGTAAAAGGGTTGCAGAAAATTGCTTATTCATATTTTGTTGAAAATCGCAGGACGAACATGATTTTTTTATTATTGAACGAGTTCCAGAATGACGGCCTGAATGGTATCCCATAGCATTGTTTCAATTGGTCTTAGTGTTGGTCGTTTTTCGAGGCCTTGGATTTGCTCTATATATTGTATCTTTTGTGTCCTTGTATAAGCATTTGATAACCGCTCAGTCTTCTGTTCTAAAAAGTGTATACATATGGAATGTTTTAAGACCGACAATGTCCCTTCACGTTGCGTCAAAGCTATACGTGGCTTAGTGCTTTTTGTGAAGTGAAGAACATATTGCACATCCAAAGAATCTTCATTCGTTGATGAACGCTCCCTAATCGTAAAGGGAAGTTGATTGTCCCGTTCTACATTGGGGCTCATTCTCGAGTCCCGCCAGCAGCCACACAGTGGCCAGTAGTATTAGTAGTAGTAGTAGTAGTAGTAGTAGTAGTAGTAGTAGTAGTAGTAGTAGTAGTAGTAGAAGTAGAGGTCAATTTAAAATGCCGATAAACACAAGGAAGACTGAAATGGCGACTTCGAGCTTATAAGCAGTCATCAGCCAATCATATTCAACCCCAGGTGGTCCTCTACCAGTGAGTGAATGGGTAAAGCGTTGGACTTATGTTCACTAGTTCACAGGTTTTGAGCCTCGGGGAGAGACCACACCTGCTCTCCAGTAAAATAACTCCTAGATATGAAGATAAGCTATTTAAAAATTATAAGAAGGCTTCATTCGTTCGTACCTGGAATATGGAATCCAGGTGTGGCGGCCCTGGCTAAAAAAGCGATTATAGATTTCTGAAAGGGGATAAAATAAGGGTAACGAAAGTTATGAAATGCCTAAATACTTTATCATACGAATGCAGTGTGG
Source organism: Schistocephalus solidus (assembly GCA_017591395.1). Taxonomy (NCBI): domain Eukaryota; kingdom Metazoa; phylum Platyhelminthes; class Cestoda; order Diphyllobothriidea; family Diphyllobothriidae; genus Schistocephalus; species Schistocephalus solidus. The sequence goes on along the minus strand of WEDG01000821.1, from coordinate 20,552 downwards.
ATGCGCTTAATATTTTTTTAATTGAGTAATGGCTGACCTCAAACGATCAAATAAAGATCAAGCAGATTTTGTAAAACCAGGACTGTGTTCTGAACTTTAAAGACTTCTTCACATTGGCCACAATAACAAACTTGCATGGGAAATCCCTCAAACGTCGAGAAGAGACACGTTTCCGCCCCGATTTTGTAGTGAATCAAGGCCACGCACATGTTAAACGCTAAATATCTCGCATCTACATGCACATATGCACCGGTGGCCATTTGGCCATCAACAATACTGGCTGACAACACCGGGCATCCATCTTTAAGGCTGACTCACATATGCCCTCGCTGGATGCTGGCATGGTTCGAAAATGTGCCCCTATTCAAAGGTGGACGAGTGCGGTTTCTTAATCATCGGCAAGCATTGATCAACCAATATCAATATTCTCGAACTTAACTGGCAGGATGACGAGTCCTTGGTTCTTTAGCATCCTACTTCGTATCACCAAGTCGCCGGTTCAATTTTCGGGTAAAACACCATCTTAGGTTGACGGTACCTGATGTGCCAGCAATTTTCATTCCAGTTTCCTGTATCTTTGTCGCATCGGTAACCTGCCACTCTATATTAGCGTTTAATGGCAGATATGTAATTTTCATTTTCCTTAGGCCGAAAGCATTAAAACTTGTGGATTGAACCCCATAATCGCCGAAGAATCTACAGATGCTGTTCAAGAATATTCAAGAATCGTAAAGCATTTCAAAGCCTAAATATCCCTTCCATTTGAGTGCACAAATTTTGTGTTAGGACTTTTTTACAAACTGAATAGAAGAAAGAATATTTTTGTGCATGTTTTTCGGTATAATTTATTTGACCTTTTTTTGAGTATTTAAAATCAATATGAAAGCAAATGTAAATAAATCAATCATTTCTAGTCGAATATGAGTTTTTAGAAGCGAAAGGAAATGCGTTCACATCCGGGCTTGTGTACTGTTGTTGATCAATATGAAAGCACAATTTATTTAGTTTTTCATTATCACAACGCATTTCAGGATTACGGTATACCCTTCCTGAATCGTAAGTGGCAGTTATTATGGTTTTAAAACTAACTATGGTGCAGCAGTAGTCTACGATTTTCCTCTCCAGTTTCGATGTTCTTATATATTCATATATGTTTAAGGGAAAAGTTGTATAAAAATATTCTGTTGTGAATACTTTTCGTAGAACATTACGTTTTCTTTTAATTGTTTACAAGGAAAAATCGTAGCTTTTGGTTTTAAAATGTGTCCAATTACGCGTCTTTTATGGCAGTGGAACTTTCATTCATGCGTAATACACATATATTCTTCGTGCATCTTTTAACGCTGTTTATAAAGTATAAAACTTGATTTCCATGCACTTGCCTTTTTTGCTGTCTTCCTACTTAAGTTTAACAACGTATGATTTTTATTTTAGTTTTAAGTATACGGCGGTAGTTTTTAAAATGTGAGTCCAAGTGAGAATGCGGTTTGGATTTCAAAATATTCTATTATTGAAAAAAGTTGTTTAACACCAATAGGTAGCGTTTTCTTGCATGTTTGAAGGTTAAATGACACGTAATTTCGTAAAGAAAATGCTTAGGCAGAGGACTTGCATACGATCAACTCGAAAACACCCAAACGTAATTTTTGAATGCCACTCATAAAGCCTGCGATAAAGATATGGGCAGAAACGGCTATAAAGATACCATTCCATATAGAAATCAACACATTTCCCACGCGCTCTTAATGAAACCCTGAATAGATGAGGCCGTGTACCTCCCACTTTCATTCACTTTTCAACATTTCGAGATTGTATACCAAAACTAAGAAATACGAACATAAGTCAATGAGTTATTTATCAGATATATTTTTAAAAAATGTATTTGCTGTTAGCGTGCTGGAAAAGTATAAAAGCTAGGGTTATTCAAAGAGGATTTTTTGGGTTGAGAATATTAAATTTACATACAAAAGTGGCAGGAAAAACATTGCAGACCTTTGCTTTTATCCAATTGTCGTTTATTTACAGTTCGGGCCTTATCTCATGCAAAGTGCCGAAATTTACGAAATATATATAATCACTTGCAAACCGCCACTAACACAAGCCCAAAGGCTTTGAAATAGTAAAAAAAAACTCAGTAGGTATCTTAAACCTAAAAAATACGAAAAAGTACATTTTTTCGTTTAGAAATACCAATTTTTGAATAAGCGTGCTGTATCCAAAACGTGAACAATCGCTGTATCTGTGAGTAATACATTTCAATCGAATTATCGCCTGAAATCTTTAGTATACCATCTTGTACATAATAGAACTTCCCATGCGCTACATTTCTATATTAATATTTTTAATATTAAATAACAATAAGTATTAGATCTTCCTTGAAATACTGGCAAGCATTTCACGATTCTGGGTGTCTACAAGCGCTTGGCCATAAATTTGTATTTTAAAACCTACGAGTTCCTTAAAACCTTCAAAATAAGATAATTCTTTAAAGTTTTTACCGAGCTGTTAAGTGTTTGAGCTTTTTTTGACTGCAGGTGGCCGGTTAAGTCATATTTGAAGATCCACACAAACATAAAAACGCATTGCAGCGAAAAATGAACGTCCACAGCAAACGTTAGCAATTAATAGGCCTAAGATCTATAATAAGGTAACTTTTTACGAAAGTACTTGGACCTGAAAGGCCTCGTTGGGATTGACTATGTGATGGTAACAACTAGATGTGCGAGTATAGAACTTGAAATCGATATGCATTGACCATTAACTTGGCAGGCGTGTATGTTTTTATCTACCCTCCTTTCCAGGAGCCTCTTTGTATAGTTGATTTATGCCGCTGTACAATAGCAAGCGAAAAAAAGTAAATGCACATAGCCGTGGCCTCTAACGGGAGTCTTTTTTTGCCTCTCAAACGTAGGTGGGGATGATTCGTGCAGAATACGCGTAGGTTCGCTGCGATAAAGCCGCTCGTGATCGATGGCGTCAGACGTCGTCTTACTAGTTCACCTGCTGCGTCCTCTAAGTAACATAGTCTTACGAACACGACTTCGTTCTTGCAGTTAAGGTAACAGGCTTTGCGGTGCGCTCCCCAATATTCCAAATGGTAAATATCTCTGGATATCCGCTTTAAAGAATTTCAGTTTATGGAGTTCTACTTAAACAGTTTGAGGAAAACATATACCCAACCATCTAGCTGCTAATCCCTGGGCTATGGTTTGTTTTACACTTAGGGAATAATTAACAAGTGAACTGCACAGTTTCTGACGTTTGGAATTATCTATTCAGACGTGAGACGAATCCGTGGCTTTCAAAGTATTATTGGATTGTGGATTATACCACGCTCTGGAGTTTATCCCTACGAGCACCAAAAGATGTGACATTCACTCGCTTCCAAAATCAAGATAGGTGCTTCTTGACAACTCACAACAGTAAAAGGCTGAGTAGTTTTATGTTTCTTAAATGTCTGATTGTTAGAAATAACTGAACAAACAAACCTCTTGCCACTAGATCTGTTTCATTGCAATCAGTCACAGTGCAGACCTATAAATTAATGTGATATTTTGAAGTCCCAAGAAGAATGGGCAATGTAAGCGTGTCGATGGAACGCTGCAAGCGGAAGAAGACCATTGGTCGTCAGCCGGATTTGAACCGCAAACTTCACTCCAAAATGTCCAGGGGCATAACCACTCAATAAAACATAAATTACAGCAAGATAGGCCCCACAGATTATATTTATGCAAAAAGCTAGGGAGTCCTTGTGATACCAGGGGACAAACACACGAAAGGAAGTAAAACATAGTCGATCATAACAGTACATTGAACCAGAAGAGACAGAGAACTAGGTCTTTGGAACAGACTACAGACTCTTCAAGAGAACATTCTTAAAGCTAGCAGACCTACGGTAATCCAGCAACATCATGTACCTCAGTACGTTACGGAAACAAGAGTCTGAAAAGGTCAGAGGAAAGCACGTAGAACAGTGGAGGACGGCTGGAAAGTGGCCTGCAAAATGCCACCCAAGAGTCTCAGGCATGTCGTACGACATAGATATTGGCAGGCCACGAGAACGAAAACCAAGTTAAACAATCCAGGGAGAAATTATATTGAGACAGAGGCCGGATAGTGCAAGAGACAACCGAACCTTTAATCAATTCAGACTCTGCCTTCCCATTAGCCAGGTTTTCCAGAGTAAGTGAAATGATTTAATTGGAAATGAATTTTCCGTCTGTTGAAATATGAATGCAACAACAGCAGAATCAACGTCAACAATTCCAAGGGAGAAAATTAAAGAGGACTGAACTCATATTCAAGAGTACAATCAATCATTGCTAAGAGACGTGCGGTTAGAGCAACATTCTCAAAGCGTGTAGAATAGGGAAGACTTTGGTATCGTTTGGTACAAACTTTTGGCAATAAACATTTAAAATTATTTGAGAAACTGAAGGTGAGACACATCTTCTCCCGCAAAGAAATTTTCCGTACGGGATATGAATGCGAACGTGTTTTTTTCAATCTGATTACGAACCGAAAGAGCGGATGAAAATAATACAACTGAATGGCGAACTGAAATATCGAAGAAACAAATTCGAAGTCAATATAAATATAAGTGAGGGCAGAATAATTCACGAAAAACAAAACTTTCTTTGGCTTAGAGCTTAAATAATATCAAAATTTCCTCTTGCGAGGCTACTATGAGCACTAGTGGCCATCGTTTCGAAATATACTACACTAACTGTCAGAGTACCTTAACAAATTCGATGAGCTTAAATCAGTAGCCTCTGAGCAGAAAACAAAAAAGTGCTCTGACAGAGAGGTGGTTGACTAAATTTAAAGGAATCAGCGAAGTTAGCCTTGGAGGCTACCAAGTGTTCCGTTGTGACAGAGTTCAACGTAGAGGTGCGGGCGTGGCACTTTATATATCCAATGCACTTGCCTGCTGTCAGATGGAAGTGCCCAATTTAGAACTCCTAGGGTACGAACAATTTTTTTCGTTAAATAAGGGGTGTTATCAGTCATGTCTCCAAGACCACATGGGATCCCTGGGCTTATACTTAGATACCTATCGCCTGAGCTAGCAATGGAATTTTCGTCTCCGTTCGAGATGTCATTGAGACGAGGGATATTAACTTCCCAATGAGAGATATTCAGCATCGTTCCATTTTAGAAGGGAGGTAGCAAGATGGCAGCAAACAACTTTTCGCCTACAAGTTTGACTTGCCTTTCCACGAAAACAATTTAAACCCTTGTAAAGTACGCCATACTAAAATTTTGTAATGAAATGACGTCTTGCATAATTGTAAGTATGATTTTCGGTGAGGGCGTTACTGCCTCTCACATCTGCTGACTTCTCTTGAGATCTCGACCAATGTTTTAGGCAAAGGTTTCAAAGTAGACATAATGTACATATATTGCCGCAAAGCCTTTGACAGTGTATCTCATCAAATAGGTTTACGTTAAATTAAGCGCCTTGGCAGCATGGGAAGCTTCTCAAAATGTATAAAGGCCTTCCTGTTCGGTCAAAAAGCAATAATTTGGTCTCGAAGAGGGTAAATTGGACTGGAAGTTGGTGGTATTACCCAGGGCTTCATTTTCCGTCCCTTACTTTGTCACCTTTTACCTTAAGGTCAGCCTTGAGAAACTGGACTATAGTAAGATCATGTTCGCCAGCAAGTTGGTAAGAGTCCGAGTGACCAATTTGTGTACTATAGTCTGCGCAGACCGCAAACGTGGTCCGTGGGATGAGTCGTTGACGTCAATTTGCAAATGTGTGCCTTCGTCCACCTGCGTCCATTTACCTACCTTTCAACTGACAGATTGAGGTAATATTGCCTTAACTGCACTCCAAGTCGCCTAGGATCCTCCAGACGTACACCGATGTTTGAATACAGAGCAACCTGTGTCCGCCGGCAAACAACGTGATGGGAGTACTGCATGCTATTGAAAAGGCAGATTTTTCGACAAATTTATCTTTGGTAAGGTCTATAACACTTTCCTCCAACCTTGCCTTGATTAAGGTGAGACTATGGAGAAACAACAGTTTTCTCTCAGGCAGCGTAACTTGTCGTGATGTGGCTTCTTAAATCTCCAAGGACGATAAGCTTATCCACTGTGGGCACAGTCTTCCAGAATGCGTGTTATTTCTCTTAGAATATGTTTTTCATCTCGTGAAATATGTTCACTGGTACCACATATGTGCGACCGATGGTAGCGAAAGTTAGTTCCAACCAAAGGAGATATCCCCTAATCAGGAGGTCATTGCTGCCTTGCAGCCATCTCACATTTCCTTTACGGATGGCAAAGTTTACGCATGCATCGAGTGGTTTGGCCTTTTGGTAGCCGTTCAAAAAGATGATTTAACCAGCATCCAAGTGCTCCAATTGATCCTGTCAAGGGTTGCGGGTTTCATTGAGAAAAGCTATGACCACCTCGTAGTGCGCCATTTCTCGAATGACTAACATAGACATTTCCAGCTTGCTACTCCGCGGATCGTCGAAAAAAGAACAAAACATTTCAGACTGTCAAGTTTATTTGATCAACTAGTATACTATGGGTTGTACGGGGGAAGGGGTTGAGTGTTGTTGATTGTCGAAGTGTTTCTACCATGAGTTGCACGCCTGCGGACCACGGTCAGACTACTGATATTGTGAGCTCTGCGTTCTTTTAGGCTCCCATCAATAGCACCATCACCACAATGGGGTAAGCAGAGCTGTTCCTACATTGAAAGGTTTATACATCAGAGATGGCTGTCCAACTCTAATATAGGTCCTTCCTTTGTTAACTGAAAGAGCAACCAGAGTAAGCAAGGGCTACTTATGGTATTGCAGATCCCCTTGCCTCTAGGAAATTTTGAAATGCATGTGAGGAAAGATAGGAGGGGAAGGGAAGCAGAAATGCCAGTTTTAGAGACATTTCAAACCCTGGATGGCATCAGTTGGTTTAGCTTGTACATCCAGTCAGTTATCCGAGTGGGGCCGCTAGGCAAATACAACATTCGGGAAGACATACTTGAGAACAAGCTGCTAGTAAAAGGTCGAAAGACAGTTATAACCTGCACAAAAAAGTGATGTGACCTACAATATCCCACATGTTGAGTCCATTATCTAAACTCCCTGCATCGCACGACTTCTATATAATAAATTCTTAAAAGCATCGCAAAATGAAAAAGGTTATTTTAAATCGAAGGTTAAAAGCATGCAGCTTTTAAATGGGCAATAATAAATTATTTCAGACATGTTTTCAATTAAATATGTTTGCATTCAGAAGGCTTTAAAAATCAGTGAAAAAAATGCAAAGCCAGGTCCAGGTGATTGTTTGGGTGAGCCGGTCACTGATGGCATCGTTGACTGTGGATTTACGACTGAGGACAGTTCTGAATGTTCAGCTCAGCTGTTATTTATTTGCAATTTATATGCATGCAGTGTTGATCCACGGTAACTCAGGAGTCACCAGCTTTGATAGCTGGCATACTGAAACATGCTCGTGATTATGCTGCAAGTTACTTAGCATTGCTACACAAGCTTTTTCGTTATTTCCATTGACACCAGCTTGCAAAATTTAAGTTTATATTTTAAGAGGTACCCAACCTATTCTAAGTGTGGGAAATTCTGATCAGCAGGATTTTGCGGGTCAGTGGGGTACTTAAAGAAAAATTACTGTGATTTTTATTTACGACCAAATTAGCCATTTGATCAAATATACGTTAATTTGCATAATCGGAAATTCACCTCTTAGTGGGACTTTAAGATGTCATCATGCTAGTGCCTTTGTAAAGCTACCACTTCAGATAAGAAAGTATGTGCGTTTGGCAAACTGCGATCAAGAAATGTAATTATGTATAAAAGTAATCGACAGGATAGACTTATTAATGAACAAATTCAACCCATACATAATATAAATTCATTTCAAACAATCGAATAATATTCAAATATAAGTTCACTCAATTCGGCACGGATTTGTTGTCCAAACTTATTCACGTGCGGTTTAAGTGCAAACACTGCGAACGATCTACAAAGTCTCAAATGGCAAAACCGACGCCTATATGTAGTCGAACACATTTAGCAGAATAAGACAAATGAGTCCTGAAATTGATCGGTGAGGTTCAATCCACCAATTTAAGAATCATTTGGAAGAAGAAACAATGAGCTGACAAAAAGTGATATTGTATCACTGACGCTCTACTGACATGGAAAAACGCACCATCCTAAGAGCTCTGTATACGCAAAATTAATTGTCCAGCTTTTTAAATTGGAGAAATTATTTTTTTCTGTCCCTTTTATGGCCCTCTTTGTTGGAGCTCTGACCGATTGGAGGACTGTATGCGTCTTTATGTGAACTGGATTTGTCTCCGTGGGATTTTGATGGTTGGTGGCACCACTCTGTCTCCATCCAGTGAACTGGCTATTGGGTTACCTTTGATTGATTTTGTGAAGTGCAGTGTGGTTTATTTTTCTGGTTTCCATTTGATAAGGCAGTTGTGCATTGTAGACGTGAGGAAGCTTGCTTAACCTTTTGGGGTATAAGGGCACGGAAATCCACGGGACTGTTTTACCCCTTGTCAAATTGATGAACGTTAGTTTCCTACCGCAGTTCCTTAGTGTTGCATTTTTCACATTGACTCCTACATACTTCAAGACTGAGGTTTCTAAGCCTTCTTGTCCCTTATAGTCCCAGTATTCTGAAAACAGAGACACTCACAAGGTTTGCTTGTATCACGAACGAAAGTTTCAACGTGTCAGCACCTAGATAAAAGCACCCATATTGCAGCAACCATCACAAAATAACCACATTTATTCAGAAAAATACTTCCATTTAAAAAGTTTATGCAGCCGCCTGTACAACAGCAGGAAATTAAATCAAATTTCGTCTTAACGAACATTGACAGCAACAAGTCAAGGAAACTATATTGGCATATTTACCCATATATGCTAGTAAGTGTGTATTGTTAGTGATGTATACCATCTTCCATCAACTCTGCAACATCTTTGCCGTAAAATCACATAGATCCGTTCGCAAATCAGTCATAAATTGTTATAGGGTGTCAAAGATATGTTATTACCTGAAAATAAATGCCAAAGATATAAATGTGATGCACATGTGGTTGAAGACAAAATTGTGTTCCTTGAGAAATGATCTGTCTTCTTCGGCCTCTTATGACTTAAATACCAAAGTTGGAATATTGATTCATTCCTATTTACCATAGGTTGTTTAGGGTATTGTGAAAGTCAACATGTAAAATGGCATAAGGCTAGGAATCAATAAACTAGTAATAGTCTTACTTTGTGAAATTTGGTGGAATAGCATTTTGTCTTTTTATTTTTGAAAGTACTATCAGTATTTAACTTTTATTCATGAGACAACTCCTTAGTTATATAATTCATCAATAATTAAGGGCTCAATATTTCCAAGTGCACCACCATGTTCTAAATCATGAGCGAAAATACATATACTTAGTCGATTTTGGGAGGAAATCCACCAAGGGCTTCTTACAAGAAAACCAGTGCGTTGAAATAGTCGCATTGCATTATGGCTGTCCTGTTTGGATAACTCTTAACTTAGCAAAATTTGAGTAAAAACGTTTGGGAGAAAAATGTCTTCAAAAATTAAAAATAAAAACTATTAATAATTTGTTGGTTTGCTTATGAACAACTAAAAATATCAGAAATGGTACAGCATATTGGAGAACGTATATGCATATACAGTTTCTTTTTCCTAAATTTACTTTTAACGAGTGCGTCTTTCTGGCAGAACAATTTACACCCACATTATATGCCGAAATAATCAGTTAAGCGACTGTCTGAAAGAATCTGTCTTCGTTCAAAGAATCACACTTTAGAAGCTAAGACGCAAGTTTGGATGGTGCAATGGAGTGAAGCACGCTCAACCTGCTTGTTTGAACACGCTCGTACTAGAGGTCATCGCGAGAAGCCAAACTTGGATGAGTTCACGCCTGTCTAGTGGTTTTCCAGATGGCAGCTCAAGCTGAACACCCGTTAGCGCATAAAGAAATTCGATGGCACTTTATTTCACAGCTAGAATTTTAACATTTGCTTTAGGGAATCAAGTTTGCGAATGAAAACGATCGAATGATATAGGCAACAAACTTTTTCAAGAAACAACTACATTAAAGGCCTCTCAGGACCATCTATTCCTCTGTCTAAATTTAACATTAAATGCTTTAGCTTTTCACATAAAGGGCATGATTTTCATACTAGATGCTTTCTGACAAAAACAGACGCGGGTAGCAGGGACAAGACAGCTGAGGAACGGAAATATTTCGAGCACGATGTAATGTGATCTAGTTTTGTTATTGCTGTTAGCCAACTCGATAAACCTATATTTATCGTCCAATTAGATTTATAGCAAAAAGTTTTCCCATTTTTAGTTCTGGCTTCTTCTGTCTGGCATGTAAAAATTGCTTTACAGGAAGTGTGGTCACGCAAAGAGCTATGTGGTTTGATGACCACGAAGCTTCCTTTTGTCAACATGTTGATGATTAGCAGTCGTTGTGGAAAACACTTCGAAAGATTCTATGAATAACAAGATTAACAAAACATAATCAATCGTAGTATCTGTGGTGTATCACGTAAAGGTGGCAAAATCTTCTCACAATATGCAGTTCTAAAATCACGCACACGTTTTCAGGGAGCGAACAAATTTAAATAGCAAATACACTATGCAGCAAGTGCATACGAGCATTTTTAATGGTTTTTAGAGACAAATTAAGTGGTTAAGTCTAAAAACATTAAAATAATATCCTGTGTTCACAGGTTTCTTCACTAATGTGCATCCATATTTCATGAGTTTCGGTTTACATCCGATTTAGGTTCTTTTGTATAAGTGAGTAACAGAGGATATGTTTATTGCGGGCGGTAAAAAAACGTGTCATGTAAAGGGGTACGCATTGTAAATGCAGATAGGTTAAAACGTTAGGAATCACTAAGCACTTAAGAAAGATAATCATTCGTACGTGAAGTGCAGCTAGTTTATAGACAGCTTGGTAAAAACAAAGGGCAAATCGAGGGCAAAAATTAAGTCACTGAATCATCAAACAAAGTCTCAATCAGAATTACTCACATAAAATGTGTAAATTCTACTTATGCTTCACAAACTGTCACGTTTATGGGGCAAGCTGACCGCCAAAAACAGATTAACCAACACACGGATTAAAGCCTCATGTCCTCGGGCAAACTGAGACACTGAAATGCAAAGGTTTTCAGTTTGGGAATATGTACAACAGGACGCCTTTCCTTAATTTTGTCTATTGTACCCTATTTCGAGAAGCCAGTAAGCCTGTAAAATAACAGTGCAATATACAAGATATTGAGAATAATATTTTGCTATCCTGGACGCATGCAAACTATGGATTTTGTTTTGATACTGCTTTGCAGAAATCAAGATTTAACAGTTAATTAACGAATATTTGGTGATTTATTGATTATTATTTATCGGTTACTAGCCACTATGGTTTTTGAAGTACTCTGGTTTATCCAAATCAATTAAAGACAAATCACTTACCGATCGGAAACAAGTGGAAACGCATCCACCATAACGCTAAACCAGTGATGAACGCCGGATGGTTTAGTGAAAATAAGAAAAAAATGTTGTGAGCATTATTTCATTGCTTACTTATCATAATTTACATGCTGAAAGCAGAAAGAGCCAAAGCGCGTAAATTCGCGCAAAATGAGTATGAAAAGGGTCTTTATTTACTTAATACTTGTCTGTGACAAAGCTTAACGTCCAAACTTTTTTTTCATTATATACATTTTTCTTAATTATACTTCAAAAAAGTGTGATTGTGTGTTCGTAAGCTTGTTATGTTTCGATTTTAAAGAGATCGGTCTGATCATAACAATAGGGAAACGGAGGAAAAAATAACGTCTTAAGGTCTCCCTTAGCCCATCATCAACACAATTAAATAAATATCAGGGCTTATGTTGTTAACAGGCTAATTATATGCATGAATATCCTCTTTAAAAGTGCTGTCATACCGTGGTTTGGTGGTTAACGTCAACATTTACGCAGTTTAAGTTGAAAAAAATATGGTACCTCCTGACCACATTGAATACTTTTCTAAAGCTTATTGCTTACGTTTTACTCTAGATGAAAGTTGACACTCTTCGCGTTCACACTCTATTCTGACGGATCTACTTCCACAAATATTCTCACTGTTAAAACGAAACGTACAAAAGTAAGCTGGCAAAAATGCAAAGCATAAACATTTTCTTCACTTAAAATGCATATTTTATTTTATAATTTTTCGTAAGTTAGAGCACAACATACTTAAAATTTAAGTGCCCACACTAGGTTTGTTTGTTTGCGGCAGCGTCTAGATAACCTAAATGGTTAACACCCTGTGGTTTTTATCAGACACAGGATTACAAGGGCCCGCAGAACAGGCTTCGGTTGACTGCAACATAGCCAACATTCACTAAAAAGCGATTCTCAAACTGCGCTGCATCCCGCAAGTCATGCAATGATTATGATTATTAATGATTAATCGACGCTGATCTAACTTCATTTTTAAAATGCTGCTCACGATACCCGAGAGCACGGCACGTAGAGAACGAACCCCAGGCACTGTCATATACTTTATATTTCCTATTTGATCTCCCATACGTCAGTTTTAGTAAATTGTGTTACTCATATGTATTCAACAGACGTCTTTCGAAAACGGTGCAATTGCAATTAGCTTCGGTGAAAATCCTTAAAAATGAAGTTGAATCAGAAATATTTATAAAATAAAACAAATAAATTACTAGGACCATATTTTTGAATAAGGTGAATTTTATTCAGAAGGCAATCTTAAATATGTGTAACAGAGGGTGAGTTTTTTGATTCTGATTTTAATCTTCCTTTAATGTAAAATATTAATATTTCAATCAGTTTTCTATTCTACATATTAACTTATGATCACAATTAATCTAAAAAAGTATAATTAACTATTTTCTATCAGCCATGGACCTTTTCAAACTCCGTACCAACTCGTAATGCGTCTTAAAACTCTGCGTTGCAGCCAAAACTGGAAAATATACCCGAAATAATTGGCCATAATTTGACGTCAAAAGTGGTCTGCAGCGATAAATCTGCTCAGTGTTTTGAAAGAATGGTAAGTATTGAGTCGTGATTGGCAAATCTACTAATCGTGACGATTGGGTAATCAGCCTCCGCGTCAAACTGAGTAAATTTTCCAGTCGTCGCAGCCCACAAATGTCCACTAGGTAGAGCAGACTGTGTAATATAAGGAAGAACAGTAGATGCACTTTAAGAAAAATGCAAATGCGTGTGATTTATGCATTGTTGGCTATCCTTCTAGGCACATATGGTAATGTTTTACGTTGATTTGGATTTTCATATTGGATGAAAAGTTTTTCAATTAACAATAGAAACGTGTAAAACACTAAAGCCCATTTTCCCTACTTAATACATATAAATATAAGAATATATTGTTTTCCATTAATGTCCATTCAACGTGTTCAAAATAGCAATTTATGCGAGTAAACAGTTAATAGCAATTAAATTAAGTATGTTTAACAATCAAAAGGACGTGTTATTACACCTGATGACTCTCACATTCATTAGAAATGTTTAGGAATACTTTTATACACAAATGCATACAAACGAAAACCTGTGGCATTCACCGATGAAGTGATGCAGTTCATTGAAAATCTTCTCAAATTTTTAGGTCATGCATTTTCTGAAAAAAATATTTGAAATATTTTAAGTATTTTTTGCGACAACACAGATAAAACGAACATGAATTTTTAATAAAAATAACTTGTGCAATACATTAAGCGACGAAGCCAGGTTTGGCCAACGATTTTTTTATTATTTAGCCTATCGGTTGAGCAGTTTTATAACCTATGGTAGGAAAAATAATACATTTTTCCAGTAAAATTAAAGTTGCTATAACTAATTTAAGCATAACCAAAATTATTGACACAGGGCTATCTTTCATGTAATGCACAGTATACGTCGGTTTCGATAACATTTATTTAGCGTGTAAGATTACATCAAACTGAAAAATTTTGCTATTGCGTAAACCGTGCACACTGAACGTTAAAGCCTAAAATTGGAAAGAAACGCTGCAAGATAAACCAATAATGTACGCAATCAATAGGTGAACTCGATATTACGGAAGATATGAAGGAGCATGTGAATCTATAACTGGGTGCTGCTAGCACTCGTAAAGATGAAATTGAAACATGCTGTTTAAGAGAGCTTTAAACATACTATTGCAGTCAAGTCAAGTCAGGTTTCATGTCAAGTTTATTAAGGGAAAGATAGACAAACGCCTTTGAACTCCCTCTTGGTTACAGTATGGCTAAAAAGCCTCTGGTACATCATGAAAATGTAAAAAAGTTGGTTTACATAATAGCGTGCGGAAAATAAGCAGCTGTTGGCTCATCGAAAAGAGTAAACATAAATGTGTACTCGCATATTACGAGTAGTATGAGTACATGATATTGTTGGTGACGAGATTCTCGTGAGTGAGGCATTTGCGACGAGTTTGAGCTAATAAAATGCTATAAAAATGGTACTGTAATATAGAAAGTAGTATTGTCATATAAGAGTGTTATTCAACTGGGACGTGACTAAGAAGATCTGGGGACATTATAGTCGGCACTGCTATACTGGTCCAGGTTTTTCTTAAAAAGCTCAACGGAAGTAGCCATAACAACATCCAGAGGCAGAGCATTCCAAGCGTCGACCGCTCTCTTGGAGAAGAAGAACTTTCGTGTATCCAGTCTGGCCCCAGTTACACGTAGTTTGAGTGGATTCCCTCTCAAGTTCGTGGTTGTTGCTAACTGGAAGAAGTCTCCAGGTGCGAGGCAGCACCCTGACCGCACATGATACGTAATGTTTGTATCAGGTCACCTCGTAGCTGCCTGTAACTCAAGGAAAAGAGATCAAGGTTAGCTGATCGGGTTTCATAGGGTAATGAGCCCTATCCAGTCACAAGTTTGGTTGCACGCCTTTGAACCTTTTCGAGAATATTGAGGTTTTTCGCGTTCCAGGGTCTCCAAGCTTGGATAGCGAACTCCAATTGTGGCCGCACAAAAGTTCGAAAGTTTTTGGCAAAGCAGTCTTCATCAAAGGCAGAGAAAGCCCGCTTGACAAGGTACAGGGCTGACATCGCAGACTTGGCTACCTTTGAACAATGCAGCGAGGGTTTAAGGGAGCGCGAGATCCACACTCCCAAGTCCTTCTGCGCGTCAACTTCTTGCAATGGTATACCGTTCAGGTAGTTATCCATGAGGTTCGGAGTGCTAGTTCTACCAACTCGTAGAATAGTGCATTTTTTCTCATTGAACGGCAAAAGCCAGTCCTTTGACCATTTTTGAAGTCGGTTTAGGTTTTTCCTGCAAATACTTTTACGTCAGCTGCAGTTCTGATAACCCTCCATAGCTTAATATCATCCGCAAACATGGCGACATCACAATCCAATCCATTGATGCAGTCGTTGACGTACAAAATGAACAGAATAGGGCCAAGAACGGAGCCCTGGGTAACTCCACTTTCAACCGCAACCTCCGCCGACTGCTAGTTACCGACATGGACGGTTTGAGAGCGGTTTAAAAAGAAGCTTTTGATCCATCTAAGGAGATTACCCCTTATGCCTGTTCAGTTGAGTTTGTGTAGGAGTCGCTGGTGAGGGACACTATCAAATGCCTTCTTAAAGGCAATGTAGATTACGTGCAGCGCATTTTCTTCATCAACTGCTCGCGTCCAATGTTCCAAACAATAGAGCAAGTTCGTTACGCAAGACCTGCCACTTCGAAATCCATGTTGCGCATCAGATAATAATTTATGCTGCTCTAAGAAGCACATTAGCTCTCGCTTTATTATTTTTTCCATGAGTTTGCAGCAGATCGAGGTGAGGCTAATTGGCCGGTAATTATTTGCGGAGACCTTGCTTCCATCTTTATATAACGGTGTTATTCGTGAAGATTTCCAATCAGCAGGTAACGTGCCGGCTTCAAACGAGGTTTGGAAAATCATTGACAATGGTTTGGCCAGTTCCGCAGCGAGTTCCTTTAGTAACTTTGGCGGTATATCATCTGGGCCCAGTGATTTAGACTCATTCAGAGCCAACAGCTATTTTAGAACATTTGCTTCGTCGAAAGATACAGCTTCTATTGTTGGACACTCATCTAAGTCGTAGTCGGGAGGATTAAATGCGCTTTCACTCGTCAAGATAGATTTAAAGAATTCTGAAAGGTGCTCTGATTTTGCTCCGTCCTCACTAATCTCTAGGTTTTCGCTAGTTCTTAGTAAGGGAACTGGGTCCTTGTTACGCGTGCTTCTTCTAATGTAATTGTAGAATAACTTCGGATTTTCTACTGCACGGTTCAACGGGTCTTTTTTTCAAAAATCTTGTCGTGTCCTGAGAATAAGCCGTTTAACTTTGTTCCTTTGTGCCTTGTATGCGTTTATGAACGCAGGAGTCTCATCAGCGAGTGATTTCTTCCAAAACCTCCGCTTTTTATTCACTTCTTTTTTCAACGTTTGAGTCAGCCACTGGGGTCTTTTATCTAGTTTCTTACGTGAAATCGGGCAGTTGTTGCTGAGGAGAGTATGCAATAACTCACTGAACCATTCCCAATCCTCTGTCACATTGCCGGAAAGAGCTGATTCCCAGTTGATGTTGTTGATTTGAGTCTTCATTTGATCAAAGTCACCACGTCAAATATTTCTTCTAAATCTGGTGGGCTGTTCAGGCACCGAAAACATTGAGTAGTCCCAGTGAAGTACGACGTGGTCACTCCGACCTAGGGGAGGTAGACTTTGCACCTCATCAATACTATCAAGCGATTTCGTAAACACAAGGTCTAAATAGTTTGACTGCTGTCCCTCCCGCACCCTCGTTGGAATTAAGACGTGCTGAGTGAGGAATGACCTCAGTGTCATGTCCAATAAACGTCGGTCAAACTAGTTCTGGACCGCGTGCATATACTGAACTCCAGTGAATGAGTGGTGCATTGAAGTCCCCCATTATTAATACGTCGGATCGAGAGGCAAATCTTTCTAGCTCTTTTAACAGGCGAGCTTCAGCCTCGAAGTCACTTGTTGGTGGTCGGTAGACGGTGAAGACTTCAAGACTGTGTGATTTCGGCACCTTTATAGTGAGCCAAATAGCTTCGAAGCTGCATGCAAACTGTTCTGTTTTTTCCGACACTAGGAGTCCGTGTTTTACGTAGGTTACAACGCCTCCTCCCTGACGCCCTTTCCCGTCTCTTCTGAAAAGCTGGTAGCCTGGTATGGTTAACTCACGGTCGTCCACGTGGTCGGACAACCAGGTTTCTGTCAAAGAAATTACGTCTGGTGAGAGATCACAGACATGGATCTGCATCTCGTCAAACTTTGATAACATGCTTTGCGCATTGGTGTACATGAATTTTAACTTCCGTTTAAGGGACATGTGGTTACGATGCGGCTCACGCCTTCAGTTAATGCCTCGGCTGCGCGGTCATCCGTACGGGACCTGCCCAATGGAAGAAAGGCGGACGCTGCCGAACTTGATTGTTGTAGATAATCAAATTCCGCTCCCCCTCGCTGAACCGCTTTCTCAGTTCTAGAACTAGTAAACGACGTTTCAGCCTTTCTGCTGATGAGAAGTCCCGTTGAAAAAAAACGCCGTGGTTGGAGCCTTTTATTCTAAATCGACGGGAAAGAATGAGCCTAGACTGCTCACTACAGACCAGCACGACTTTGAGAGGTCGAGGGCGTGTTGATTCCGGTGGTTTTCTGTTCGTTTCCCAAGGCGGAAGGCTTTGATCACTTCTACTGCCTCAGATGGTTCCGGAATGATATTAAGTAGGCCCTGGAAGAGCACTAGGTCATCCGAAACTCGCTCCGAGGATATGATTGCACTCGATTCCGGGAGTCCCTGTATAATGATGCTTTTTTCTCGATCAATTTGATTTGCATCGAGCATTGGGGTATAGTTAGCTCAATTTTTTTTTTTGCTCGGACACTATTCGCTGGGAATGTTGGAGCAGATGCTTGTTCGTGGCCTGTTTTGCCAGACTTGGGAGAAGCGCCTGGCGCAGAGGGCAGCGCATTGTAATTAGTAGTTTTTGGTGGGTGAATCGATAGCAATGCTCGTACTTGGTTTAACACGATGGGATTTATTTTGCGCTTCGTTTATAGTTTTAGGGCCCAGGGCGTCGTATACTACTTAACAGTAAGTATTAAAGTTTGCAAATAAAAACATAGGTGTGCACTGCCTGTAACATATGTACTAATTTTAATTTTAAAAGAAAAACTAATAAATGGTTTTGTACTTGTAATATCCACTAACACATGTAACGCCGGTATTCTATCGCTGCATTTCACAGCTGCAAAGAATTCCCAGCTGCAGTTTTCATCAACGTGGTAGGTATCTTCATGCATGCTATATTTTTAAGCCATCAGCCTACCCGATTAGAAGTTATGAATGTTTCCTTTCGACTGCAAACCCGGGATTGCATGGTTATTTCGGATTCCAGCTCTTACAAACAGAGATGAAGAAACATTTTACTTGCATAAAGACACAGCTTATTTATATTCCAACCCGGCGCTGGTTAAGATCAGTCGTTGTGGTACGCAAAAAGCGAAAAATGGTGCGGAATATATGATTTAACTTGGTTTAAAGTGCCCACAGGTTACTTGATAAATGATGTAATCATTCTCGCCTTTTCAAGTTGTACGATTCTGTGAAGATGGTCAAAATGTTTTGCCTTGAAAAAGTACCACAACAGCCTGAAATGTAAGGAAGCACTGAAAAAGGTAAAGACCTGAAATTTACAGAAAAAATAAAACTTTGATTTTTTTAAAGTGCGCAGACTTGTCTAACTGACAATCAAAATTAAAACAAAACTGCATCTTGAAAGTGCGAGTTGGTCCATTTGACGACAATTTCGAGAATAACTATACTTGTATGTGTAATTAAATGCACAGTTCTAACCATAAACCATATTATGTCCTTGAAAGACTAACGAACATAAAAATAAAATAACGATTTTATTTCAGCAAAATTGTTGCTACACTGAAAGATGGTTTTTACATCCAATATATCCAAAAGGCGCTTGTAAATAGGAAAGAAATATCTCGAGCAAGGAATTAAAAAATATATACATATGAAACTTCTGATTTAACGATAAATATTCGTTATTCATGGTGCGATTAAGACCGAAATAAATAAATGCAAAGTTTCAAGGAGAGCCCAAAGGGTATTAATATCTGGTTTGAATTCTGGATATACTCAAACCTTGCTCTGAAAATTCCAAAAAGAGGTTAACTGAATTTTGGAAAAAGGCAAAAAACTAATGCTCATTAACATAAACACACATCACAAATAAGGTGTTGATGTTGGTAACAAATTTCAGTAACAAAAGAATTCGTGCACCAAGAGTAAACAGTGAAAATAAAAGAGATTTCAATATCATACTTTATCTCTGACCAGATTTATCGTTCGAAATAAATAACGTGCAATCGCCTTTTGAACTGTGTAGAGAAGCAAAGGGTGACGACTAAAATAATGTTTTAACGGAAAAATAACAACGCAAGTTATTAAACTGAAATCGCAACCCAAACCAATAAAGCATTAACAGAAATTAAAATCAAATTATATAGAAAATATCTAAAAGCCATTCTTGCTAAGCAAATCAAATTAAAGAACACAAGTCCCTTACACTTTACGAAATTATAATATAGGCTTGTAAAATAAAACGCAACATGAATGAAACAAAGCACAGAATACAAAAAAACGGAAAATAACGCAAGAAACGGAAACTGCGTTTAGAGAAGGGTTTAACAACGCAAGATTAAGTCTCTGGTAAAGCTTTTTTTGAAGGCCAAAACTGGCGAATACAGTCAGCATTCTGCTATTTTAAACGTTTTGAGTGTTGGAAATTGGCACGTTTTCCCCCTAGCTGAGGCGTACGAAACCAACGAAAGCCGCTTGGTTTTCAATTAAAATAAAAACACTAGCTGGAACTTTGCATATCACCTATCAGAATATAAATGTTTCTTTGAAACCTCAAATCTCGTTTTTAGGCTTCGTCGGTATAAGACGCGATCTACCACGAGGTAAACGTCTACCTGAGATATATTTCAATAAGACTATGTCGCTGTGAGCAAATAAAAAATGTGTGACAAACATGCAGCTCAGATTTTGTTTTTGAGCGGATTGACCTTAAGTGTGGAAAAAAAACCAGGATTAAGGAAATCTGTTCAAGATTTAAACTTCTAATTTCCTAATGGAGGGGGTTTTAACCTGTTCAAGTAGATTGAGAAATTCTTACTAATAAGTAAGAAGAGTTTAGTTCACAGGGATCTCAAAAGGCTATTTATGTATTTGATTGAAACACCGGAAATGTAAATAGCTTAAAATGGAAAAAATATTTTAATTAACCATATCCTTAAAAAGGAAAAGAGATATAGCTGGACAAGGAGGATAACAAAACAGCAATATATTATTAGCATTGTATCGCCGACCATGGTAGGATAGGGGCACAAAACCGGAACAGCAAATTTTTAGAAAGATGCCAATGGAAATAAACCCATCGGAGCGG
>WEDG01000820.1:0-15560 GCA_017591395.1 Schistocephalus solidus | reverse complement strand
TTAATCCGTTTTTTGGTTTCCTGGTGAACCTGTGTGCAAGTCCATTCATGCAATCATTGATATAAATTAAAAATAAATATGACTCGAGCGAAGAACGCTGAGGTACTCCACTCAAAACTGGCAATAGCATTGCCAATACACATAGACTGTGTACGACCGATTAAAAAGAAACCTATCCAATTTAACAGGTTCCTCATACTCCAGAATCTTCAACCTTTATGGTAGGCGGCAGGGTAGAACACCATCAAAGGCTTTTTGAGGTCAGTTTAAACAACATCGATCTTTATGGCAACATATGGGCACAGACTTGGAGAATTACATCCCTTAAGCAAAAGACATTCTTTCCTCTCATTTTCTCTTTGGAATCCGAAACTTTCCCATTTGGGAAGTACTTGAGGCTAAGGTTTGAGTCATTCTAAAATTTTCGTTTTGGACTCCCTCGCAGTCTATGGATATGTGATCTTAGCTCATTCTGCTTTTGCCGAAACTCCGCGAAATATGCGGATTGTTTTTATTAAAACGTATCTCCTCCTTCTTCTTGTTCAACTTTCCCTTTATATCCCACGTTAACTAGACAGGACGATTTGCTTTTGGGCTCTTTTTTGTCGGATAGTAACGATGCATAACACAGTTTTTAACTTATTTGACAACGTTCCAGTCGATATTGCATCCCAGTACACCCTGGCAGTTTTATATCCATAGTCCACTTTTTATTGTGGTACAATTTCTGCACCAGATATTTAAAAGAACCTCAAATGTCTCTATTTGATTGTTGTACAAACACTTTTCCCACAGCAACATGCCAGAATCATTCTTACCAAGCAGTGCTACGGACCTAAGTTCACCAGCATTTATCGGTTCTTTGAAAGAACGAGGTCCAGACAATTTCTTACTTAATCCACGTAAATTCTCGTTCGAAATTTAATATTCTGCATGTGTCTTTACTTTAAACAAGACTGCTTTATAGTCACGGGGCAAACTATTTTACATCCTGAAGCAATGAATCCCCTCTCGAAATTAATTTCTGCGGCTTGTCTTTTTAATGGAAATGAAATTTGGCTGCAATTTTGATAACCACGCTTTGAACCTCTCAAACAAACAGAAGGCGGAGTTTCACACGGACAGATTTTCGAGTGACATTTCGCGGCTTATCCAGTCTAGTAGGTGAGTGTGTGTCTATAAATCAATATTTGAAATTGAAGTCAATATGTTTTTCGACATTTTTACCGGATAGATCGGTAGATAGGAGCATTTGTTTATCATTTTCGGTCCACTACATTCAATGCTATTGCTATCTCGTGGGCGATTATCTTGATGGTTGCGACGTTAAGTTCATGGCCCATTTCGTAGGTGTAGGCAAAATCTTGCAAAAAATTTGTCTCTCCGTCTGACCGCCAACTTATATTTATGTAAATAGACGATTTTTGCAGATTGTAATAATTCGTTTGACCCACTTGTAAAAACATCACGGCTCCCAGTCGGGCCTTGTAACTCAGTTGGCTATAGCGTCGGCTGTACTCAAGCCTTTCCTTTGCTGGCGTGGGTTCGAATCCCACCGAGGCCACTGAGTTTTCACAAGTGGGTCAAACAAATCATTCTCATGTACAGTCAATTCCCTATCTCGTAAAATTTCAACCGAAATTCTGAAATGTGTGTTTGATTTCATCAAATCGCTTTCGTAGGTTTGGCGTATTGATTATCACACAGCCCAATCCCACGATATTTCTGCAACGAAAGTACACCGGCTTTTGACTGAGGTTCATTTTTACCGCCCACAATTTACATACTCTGTAATTTGCTACTAAATTAGTATGCAATTTTTGCATTGACTTTCAATGCCCTCCTTAATTCAAATATATTTTAGATAAAATATGTATAAAAATAGTATTTATTTTATCGCTTCATAAAAAAATTAAGCCTTCTTTAAAATATGTTCTTTAAGAAAGAATATCATTCGGTTTTAAAAAAATATTACTTACGAGCTTTTTAAAGATCTTTAAATGTTCATTCTAAATACATTATATCCATAAATGCATTATTGTTGTCTACAATGTATACAACATTATCCAAATCCATAACAACATTTACGATAACTAAGTATTTTCGTATTCTTACCTTAGACAAATTTGAGATTTTTTCTCACACAGAACGTATGCAGCAGGTAGTTTGAAAACCGTGAATTCCAGTGTAACGACTGGTAGGGTTAAAAATTATTCAGCAATTTACCATCTTTTTAAAACCATAAGATATTCTTTTTTAAAGTAAAACAGTGTAAGAAAAGGTTATTTTCTATCAAACGTGCACAAGAAAAATGTTGTCTGTGTCTTTTTTGTAAAACATATTAGAATTAATGAGCATATCGAAAATCAATGAGAAAATTACATACTACTTAAGTCGAATTTTTACAGAGTACACTGGCCAGCATCCTGACGTGACTGAAATATCTTGAAATTTGGCTGTACGATAATAAATATGCCAATCCTACTTAATTTATTTGCGTAATCGAAAAATATTTCAGAAATTTGTTTAGCGTTTCATGAGATGCGATACTGTACCACGTGTTGATCTTTGGATTTTATTTGACCTTTTGTTTTCATCCCGATGCTGCGCATAGTAGTTTTTGACTGGTGTGCATTGCCAACACGAAGGCCGGCAAGCATGCGCTCAATCGCTTCTGATACGTCCTTAATGCAAATTGGATTAATTATTGGGCTAATATTAGTTTGTTATTTTGCACTAAGGACAGACAGAACGTCAGGCATCTATTCTTCTTACTTTGCAGTATCCTAAGGTCTGTCTTATCGCGTCACTTCTTCTTGCTTCACAGTGGTGACCTGAGATATTTATGCCTAAATGATAGGTATGCTGAAGATATAATTGCTGACCACTCTATAAAAAATGAATCTCACAGATCATGTCTCTGTGTGGTAGTTTAAAAATGGTCTTTAGCCCACTGTTTTATTCCACTGCGACCCTTCCCAATTTCCTAATCCATTGACCTCCTTACAAATGAAGTGTCATCTTTCTCGTATCTTAATTCTACACTGATCCCAAATCTCTCATTCTCCCTTTATACTGAAATCCCTTTTACTTTTATTCAGAAAACTGTTTATTGCATTTGTCGTTCGCGTTTGTATCACACACACCGTGGTCTCTTTTCGAGAGGTTTGTCGATGACTACATTACGGCCAGGGGCTCTGTGTGGCTCTCAACATTTTTTTAAATTTTCCTTTTTTGCTATTTTGAAAATGCAGTTTATCAAATGCTCGCTGATTTTTCTAGTATTTCTCAGGTATTTGTAATTCATATACTAATAAATGCATCTTTTATAGCAGTCAAGCAATTTAATGATCGAATACTGTATGTTGTTATTTACCCATTTCGCTCTCCGTTTGTAGCCGCAAACTCTATCCGCCCATAAACCAGACCTTGCGGCGTATCTCTTGTGTATATGGGCACAGCCACCGTTTGTATTTTCCTCTCTGGCAAGTAAAATTCTCTAGGAAGGGATCGAAATGCGGAAACTGGGACACAAACTATTTTTCTTACAAGCTTTATAGTTTTCTTTAAACCCATGTGTTCTAATATTATGTGTTTCTTCGTATTCTGGTCACAGTGAATGAATGACCTTCAGGTTGAACATTTTGGATTGATACTGTTAAAGTAAAATACATTCTTCTCTTACATACAAACATTTGATCAGCTGTGCGGGCGTTCCGAAATGACTGCTGTCAGTAAACTGCAATAAGACGCAAAACACCATTCAGGATGCCGTGCAACTTGACGTAACATAACGCGGCCTGAGTCAGTATCGCCATGTGCCCGAGTGACTGCCTGTAGCTGGCATCCAGTTAAAACTTCTACCGCCACCACAGCTGCAAGCGGGCTCCAGGGAGTGCCCCACGAGCAGAACGGCATTAGTGAGAACCGTAAGCGTTCGGTGAGCGCCTGCTAACAAATACACTTAAAACTGTTTGACCCCGTTTAACGTTACAGCGGACACCTATCGAGAGTCGTCCAGACCTATTAGCATATCCTATCCTATGCATCATTTCTTCATCTTGTCTCATCGATAGGAAAGCAGACTTGAAATAATGTTCTGACTGAAGGGCATAACCGACTAAAGCGAGGGAGGTCGAAATGGCCATTTCTGGTTGATAAACCATCATCAGCCAGTCATACCAACCCCAGGTTGTGCCCCACTCGAGGCTCGAATGCGGGGCCTGTTGACCAAAAGTAGAACGTGACACATCCCCATGCGCTCTTCAGCTCACTTTGATTTCAAGACATCGAAAGTGCAGTTTTTGTCAAACCTAAGCGCACCGACAACTTGCGCACGACACGGTCGGTCAGTGGAGTGGAATTTCATGCAAACAATACAGGGGGGAAGGCTCTCCATTGAGTAGGATTTTGATGGAGGCCACATTAAGTAGGGTCATTGCAGCCAGTGCCTCAGACCTGAGAGTAGGTCTGAGTTGACAGCCTACCTTGACAACGCTTTTAGCTCGCCGTGATAGAGTTTTCACGTAATTTATAGTGAGAAATACGCGCTGTAACAGTCGATCTTACTCTCTTTTCCCTTTGCTTAGCACAAATCCACTCTCCGAGTCAGTCAGTCAAATCGTGAGAGGAGCATATACGGTGGCCAACTAGGGTATTTACTTTACTGCTAACGAATTCACTATGATAAACCTATCACCTACTATTGTAGTATAGAGTAAAGGTGTATATGTGGGGAAGATGGCACCTCAAGTGTTCTCAAATTCTCCTTCTTTCATCTGATATGCATTTTATCGTCAACTCTTTTTAACCTATATTTGATTCTTCAACTTACCTCATCATCTGATCTCTGCGTTAGAGAGTATCGTTGTTAGACTGCACTGATAGAACTACGACCTGAGTGAGACCACTTGTATAACTGCTGCGCTGCGTTCAGGTATTTTTGCAAGCAGTGATCAAATTCTATTCGCAATGTCTGCTGTCAGTTTGGTTTATGAAATCGATACATCCATTCGATCACGGTGGTCGACAAATGTTTCAGCGGGCAAATGACTTGTAGCATTATTAGATAAGATTTCGAATGCAGGAGTTGGTTTTTTTCATGTTGACATTATAATGATTTTCTCAGTGGTTGGATACTATGTGATAAATAAGACCCAAACTGAGTTTGAATGTTCTGGGACATTATAGGCAGGTGAGTAATGAGTGTAAGTCAGGACTTCAAGTGCTTGCAGTTAGTAGTAGAAACATTCATATCTCATCATCGCTCACAGAATAAACCTCTTTAATATGCATTGTGGATATCTTTGGAAGATGGTAAAATATCCGTGAGTAAATAGTTCAGATCTGGGCGAAATTTTATGCATGTGTTTTGGTCTCTAAGTGAGCGCTGACAAATAACCAAATCCTTGTAGGCACTTGTCAGATGGCAACTAGCTTCTTAGTCTTTAAGGTTGCAAGGCTTTGCTTAAAAAGCGCATAATGACCTTCCTGTGGTTAATAATCGAGATTACAGTGGACTTGCATGTCATTTTGAAGCTTATTCGCGACCAAACAGTAAATATCGAGTTTACGGACGAGGTTGAACTTTTATGAACAATTTTAAAAGCAGACGTTGGCCACCGATTTATGTGATGAATTGGATAAGTTAAAATACTCTCATCGTTATTCCGTTTATTTATTATCAACTTGAAAATACCAGGCTTTAATTAAATCTCTTTATCATGCTTCGCCAATGCACAGCATCCCTGTATTGCTGGCAGGCATTCTTAGTTTTTGGTAAAAGCCAAGCCTAGGTGTATTTCGCGCTGCCGGTACAGCAAGCCGGGATTGCAGTAGAGGTAAGCTGATTTTAAAGTAGCTTAATTCTATTAAGAGACTCTTTCCGGAAGTGCTATCAGCAGTTATTTTCTGATCAGTAGCGATTTTCGCACTCAAACTGTTTTCGTAGCCAATGATGTCCAACTTAAGGTGCACTGCACGTATTTTCACTGTAGAAACAAAAGTAAAGAAGGCAGTATGTTGGTCAGCCAGCAAACGTTGTCCACTGATAATTAAATTTCATAGATGAACGCGCTATAGAGTCCGCTTTCTGCTTATTAGGCCCTTGGTAAACCGATTTCAAGACCCAAGTCCACCCTAGGAACAGTGCCGTCGAGCAGAATTTAGTTTGTTGCTTTAATAGAGGAGAATCATCCGATGGTTCAGACTTCGACCATCAGTTTTTCTAAATAATGGCAGTTATATCTGCAGATAAATGTTGGTTGAATTGTTAGAACGTTGTTACTGACGTTTGAAATGTTTTTACTAATTGTAAGCCCAGTATTTTTCGTATCAAAAATTTAATTCTGAATGTGTTTTGGCATACATCCACCTAGGTGTCTGTAAACACGTGTTTTTAAGCCGAAGAAAATCCCAGAGTAAGTGGAGATTGTGATCTAATTGCAGTTTAAGCTCTTTTTTAAGAATTGCAGGAAAGGTTTCAAAGAATTTCCGCAATCAAATTTTGACCGACCGCAGGAAGTTGCATACATCAAATTGTATGTAGAGTTTGATTTCGGTGTATGTCCTAATAATGTTCACCCTCTATATCTTTAGTTAAGTTGATGTCGGTCTTGCCCCGCGCTCAAAATCGAGTAGCCTAATTCAGACCTATTTTTCCAATTGACAACCTAACAAACTGATTATTGCTTTATACAGAAACATGGAATCAACTGACCTTCACAGACTCACCCCAATTGTATGGGGGTAAACTGCTCTTTATACTTTTTCTCGACAGCTGACGTCAGATCAGATGCTGACTATGAGAACTGAGTCAGAATGGCTATCATAGTTTGCCTTACCTTTTCTGGTGACAGTTCATGACCCGTCTCTGATACTAACTCGGCAGATAGGTTAACGTTTGATTCTGAAACGTCAGATGAATACAGTTCTCGTCCCAGCGATCGTGTCCACCTTCTCAAGTCCATGACTCCTAATCCAGAGCATTTCGTTAAACGGTCACCGATACAAGAGCTTGACTGGATTTCCAAAGCATAAACATAATTTATATTTTGCCCTCTGAAATCAAGACGCGTCGTCAAAAAATATATTCTTTTTACGCTATAGACCGTGTTTGAACTTAGTAAAAACTTTCACTTCACATTTTCTGATATTGAGGAAGATTTCCCGAGAAGTTCTCCTTCTGATTCACACAATAATTAATAGTGCCAATCAGCACTAAGATGCTTCGATTTTTAAAAGTTATGAGTGAATTTAAACTGGCGCCATTGCTATAAAACTCTACAGATCTTTGAAACACATTATTCGTTCTCATCCGAAAGAAATTGGAACGGGAAAAGTGGGTTATTTTATCATACTATATGTATGTTTATTTATTTTATATTCTAAACTCGGGTTAGCTTTCATCCTCAGAATATGAAAAATAACTCAATGGTTCATTTGCTGTGAATGTTTCAGGTCATTCAGTCAGGTAGGCTTCTTTGTGTGAGTTTAATTTGTACGACCTTTTACTGATATCCTTGTATAAGTCCTGTTCGGTACTACCATGCTCAGGATGGTGCTACATCCATGTTTACGTTGTCCAACAACGATGATCTGTTTTTTTATTAAATAAACACGCTTCTTTACAATTTTAAGTAAGACGGTTGAGTAATTACAGGCTGGGAAGAAGGATCAGTTTTTTTGCTACAAAGTAATCTGAGCGTGAACTTAAAGTTAACATGATATCATGTGCTTTGACGCTGACTGGGAGTAAAAATTAGCTGCCGTCCTAAGTACATTGTTTTTTAGCTGTTGTTTTGCTCATTAATTTCAACGGGTTTGAACAGGAATCATTCCCATACTTAGGCATAGGTTTACGCCCAAAATGCTGCTGACCAAGCACCCAAACTTGACAGTAGCACGTTTAACCGCATTGCGCTATACGGCGTGGAAGCTTGTGAGAAAAAATTTCCATCATCTGATGGACCTTGTTTTTATGTGCAAAACAAGTCACATAATCAACAAGATGATATTCCGACGTTTTAATTGACTCTTCTCCGTCTCCATGTAAACTGTGGAAACCGTCGATTGTTGGGATAAGAAATATTATCCAATGGGCAAAGCGTGTCCCTAGACTAGATCTAGCCTCTTAAATTTAGATTTATTTTCGGGCATTCTACTGACTTCACCTTGGTCATAGTATCCACCTCGGACCAGCATTTGTCTGTGTCCCTCCGATACCCGTAAAACACAAGGTCCACCTTTACGCTTAGCTACCCAGTGGTCAAGAGTTTACCGAACCAGATGCCTAATCAGAACTTCGGACGACATTTTTTTCAAAATCAATATTGGAGATACTACTTATCGAGAGCCTTTATGCGAATGCAGTCAAAATATTATTTTACAGAGATTTATTAATCCATTGTTTCGGCCTCGCGTTCACCGAAAATGGGAAAAAATGCCCTAGACAATAGCTCCTGCCAGCAAGAAAATCCAGTCTTAAAAATAGGCCACTAACGAAAGCAGAGTCCACGCTGCAAAACTTAGTACAATGCGTAATATCGGAAGATTGACCACTGTTATATTTTATTGGAAAAATGTTTTCTGACTGGGTGTCCTAGTAAACATAGTTTAATTCACGTTTGACACTTTAAAAATAAAGTTTGTTTTTAATTCAAGAGTGAAAAAATATACGAACAAGTAAATGTTAAAACTGCTGAGAGTTTGCCCCTCGACATACCATTTACGCTTCTCAAAACTTCGCTTTTACTAGTAAAACATTTTGAAGACAATAAGGCAAATTATTTAGGTCTAAAATATTTTTGTGTTATCTATTTATCTCTATATTTTAGTAATCATTGAATAGCCGAAAGTTTTAAACAACGCATTTATTTTTTATTCTTTGATTTTTTCAATTTTATTTTGTTTCGTTTTAATTTATTTTTAATATTTGAATTCTTTGTTGTGCCTATAGATCCGCTTTCATGAACAAACGAAGAAATCAGTTTACAGACCGTGCCACTGGGAAGCTTGGCGTCGTAAAATGTCAACAGTAAAATACTCATGATAAAAAAAATAATTGGGGCCCTCCTTTTGACTTTAATACTTTATTTCGAAAACGAAATATACCATCCTGTGACCACAACGTTCATATACAAAGATAATCTGGAAATTGAACCACAAACAGATAATTTAAAGTAAATTGTTTTTTTTAAGTTTGCGAGGAAAACACAAAAGGAATTTTTTTTTACGTTGACATCGCAAATGAGTTGGATGAAAGAATTATATGTCTTTGTTGATGCGTACTGTCAGTTTGTGCTCCTTATTTTCAAACTCGTACCATGATTACAATTTTGCTAAAATTGCTGGCTTTGATAATATGGGTATTTTTGTGGAAGGAGGTGTGGCATGGAAGTTAATTGAAAAACAATGTTTATCTGCTTCATTTTAACAGTAAAGTGTTGCAGTCCAGTGAGCAATCGATGCTGCCAACGGCAAAATTAAAGGTTAAAAATTAAAAACGAAGGTAATGAGACAACCAGGAGTATTAAGAAGAAGTAGATGCAATCATTGGGACAATAGCTGAGGTTTTGGATTCCAACTTAAACCCATCTCCAGAGACAGTATCATATAAGGTGTTGGCTGAACGTTTGATTTTATAGTACTTAGGGTTAACAATGTATAGACAAATTTGTACGCAGAAAAATGACATAAAAAATGCAATCACAAGTTTCTTCCCAATTGGTTACATTTTGAAAGTTGACGGTTGATAAAAAATCCGGCAAACCTTGTATTAAGTGACTCGTGTTAATATAGCATCTTTGCAAGCTAGCCTTCTGTAGGCTAATTTTATTTAGTCGAAAACGGCTAAGGGACTTCTTATGCTATAGAACTAAAAAAATAGTTTGCGGATAACATACCCAATGTTGATTCCAAAGATGACTTAGAGGCCTGTTAAACTTAAATATCCCTTATACACAAACAATGGTTTTTGCAAATGAATGAATGCTTTGTGAGTGCATTTTTCGATTTTGTATATGCGTAGTTTTTTGGACTGAAAATGACATTCCTAATATATTCATGCTAACCAAGAAGAAATCGAAACAGGTGGCCGTAATTGTTTTTTGTTTGCGGCATGAGCAAGGTTTTCATAGATAATTGATGACGTCGCAGGAAACTTATCTAAAAAGCAAGAAAACTAAAGTATATCTTCCATCTAATGAAAACTGTATAAATAAGATAACATTATAATTGGAAAGGAATTTATGTTGTAATGCAAATTATTTTTGGAGAGGAAAAATTATAATTGGTAAATGGCACCCCACCCCCGAAAGTTATCTGAGGGTTTGAACTTCACAAAGCCTATTTACGCTGTAGGTTTTGTTCACGCCGCCCACACAGTATATTGGTATATGAACGTCTACCGACATGTAATACAGCTGACCTTACATTGAACTCCAAGAAGGGCAAATATTCCGGTGCTGAGCCTTTACAATAAATTTAACCCATACCTTAACTTTAACGATGCCTTCACCTAAACCTAACCTTAGCCCTAAACCCAACCTTTCTTTCTGTTATTTGGCGCAAAGTAACTTGTATTACGGTATATTCCTGTTCTCTTACCCTGCCAGGGGACCCCATGAGTGACCCTTACATTACACACACTCTGATTTCTGCCAGGGCACATTTTTTACTTTCGCTTTTGTCGACCGAGTTATAAATAAAGTTATTAATAAATACCCGCTCTGCAGTGACAGAGAATGAGAGGTGGCAAGGCAATGATGAACTTCGGTTCGATGAAGTGCTTATGACCTATCTGCTCGACCCAGTGTGTGGACTGTCTGCGCCTTACTCGAGTGTATCTTTGCGTTTCTAGTCACAGCTGGTAGTCAGGGCTATGTTTGGCTGAACGAAATCAGAATAAACCAAAAAAAGACTTGATCAATGTACCTATATTTTCTATCGTCTCTCCTCTCTACATTTCAGTGTGTTAGGGTGCATCAGACACAAAATATGTTGAAAATCAAACCATTATTTCGTTCCTTAAACAGGGAAGGTCGGTTTTGTAAAGCAATAACACAAATTCCATTCATAATTTGAAACAGATGTTGTAATTATATTGAGCGTTTAAAGCTGTCGTTAAAGAAAGCTGGAGGTTTCGAGAGACAGACATATATATTTATATATATATATATATATATATATATATATATATATATATATATATATATATATATATATATATATATATATATACATGTCGCTATGCGACTGCCTGTGAGTACTCTTGTCTGAGTTCCAGGGCACAATGGAACATAAATGTTCCTTAAGCAGATCGGTGAGCCACACACTATCATCATATTCCCGATCGCAACCGACAAAGCAACGAGCCCGTGGCTCAATGGTAGAGCGTTCGACTCAAATGCCAAAGGTTGCGGGTTCGAATCCCAGGTGTTCCACACTTGGGATTGGGTATGACTGGCTGATGACGGCTAATAAGCCAGAAATGGCCATTCCGGTCTCCCTTGTCTTTGTCGGTTCCACTTTATGAATATATATATATATATATATTGCTAATTGAAGCAAAAATGCGCGTCCCCGGGCATAAATCAGAAGAAGAGGCGATCACGGGAACAATAGGTTTAATATCCTGACGTTTCAAAATCAAACAAGATTTCATCGTCGGAGGTAGGTTCAGTACGGCGCCTCACAGTATTTATGGGTTCTGAACATGCTGGCTTTACAGCTATTCGTGCAGGATGCACTGCAGGGGGGTGGGGTAGTTAGTTGTTGTCCTGCTGATCATTGATTTTTATCCTCCCTCGCCTCGCCTGGGGGGCTGTGTCGGGATGGCAAGTGTCATTGACCTCGTCTGCATTGCCCGCGTTTGGTGTACCGGACCCGCATGTCTGTTTCTCGTCCCTCGTTTGAATCTGTCCGTGCACGGCTCATCGGTGGTTGCTGAGTCATTGCCGGTGTCTCCGTTCCTATCGGGTTGGAGACGCTTATCGTCGAGTTTTCGTGCGCAAACTAAGTTCACCTGCGTCCACGTTAATGCCTGGCCGGAGGTCTTGCTGGTTTGCGTTCTCCGCGGTTATCCCCTCGAATGTGTTGGTGCGTGGCCTAGGGTTCACTCAGGCATGTGTTCTGGCTCGTTATGCGGTTGCTTGCGACCGCGAACAGTCTGACTTCTTGCCGGCGATTCTGTTGATTCAGCCGCACTCGTAAGGCCTGGTAGGCCGCCGGGAGAATCGTACAACGGTTAATGGAGGAAGGTACGGTGTGCCAGGCTTCAAGCGTTTCTCTGGCTGTTTGGTCGATACCTCGGCCTAGGATTTCGGCGTCCTGGAAAGAAAAAGTGTGTCCAGAGGCTGCACAGTGTTCCGCCACCAACGAGAGCTGATCCATCCTTCTTACGGCCCTTGCGTGCTCACTCCATGCGGGTCTGTAGTCGCTTACCGGTCTCTCCGACATAGTTCGCCCTCACAGGAACCGCACTGAACACGATAGACGACGTTCGCCGTTTCGCCGCGTGACAGGGGGGCCCTTGGGTCTCATTACCAGACGTCTTATTGTCGCCTCAGGGTTTGTGGGCGACGCCGATCTCCCAGTGATTGTAAGAGACGAGCAACAGCTTCAGATACGTTCTCGATATATGGTATTGCCCGCCACACTTTCGGTGGTTCTATCACTGGTCTTATAACTGCCTCGGTTGTCTTCTGCGTTCTATGAAGCTACGAGGATAACCGTTGGAGATGAACATTCGTTGAAGATAATGGAGCTCAGCTGCTTTGTCACCTTTCTCGCTACAGTGAGTTTCCGCCCGTTTGTAAAGCGTCCGAACGCAACTACGTTTGTGGCACAATGGGTGGTTACTTTGGTAACTGAGGACCTGACGCGTGTTGGTGGCCTTTCTATATACCGTTGTCCTTAGGCTGCCGTCGGTCTTACGGTGGACTAGGACGTCTAAGAACGCCATTTGACTGTTGGCCTCAGCCTCCATCGTGAACTGAATGTCCGGATAGATAGAGTTCAGGAGTGCGTGAAATTCGGTGACCGTTTCGCGCTTTAGAACGACGAAAGTATCGTCCACACATCGCACCCAAAATATTGGTCTTTGTTTCGTGAACACACGTGTCTCCAACTTTTGAAGGATCACCTCAGCAATGAAACCAGACAGCGGTGAACCCATCGGAGTCCCTTTGATCTGCTCGTAGACCGTTCCTTCAAAAGTGAAGTAGGTTTTGA
Source organism: Schistocephalus solidus (assembly GCA_017591395.1). NCBI lineage: Eukaryota > Metazoa > Platyhelminthes > Cestoda > Diphyllobothriidea > Diphyllobothriidae > Schistocephalus > Schistocephalus solidus. The sequence continues at coordinate 2,330 of WEDG01000820.1, read as the reverse complement.
GGCAGAAAGTGAGTAGCTGGATTAGGTGCGCCCGTTTAGGCTTATTGATTACCTCGTCATAACGGTTCTCAAGCAAGTCATTGACCGTTTCAATTACAAGGCTCTGAGGAATCGAAGTGAAAAGTGAGGTAACATCAAATGATACCATGACTTCGTCTGCCTTAAGGTTTAAACCACGGAGTCTTTCCAAGAAATGGGCGGCTGAACGGTACCGTTGTATCAGAGTCTGGTGTAAGGCACCAGCACGTCGGAACAGCCATTTGGTTAGATTGAATGTGGGTGTTCCACGCAAAGGAGATGATGGGTCGAAGTGGAGCACCATGTTTGTGTACTTTGGGCAGCCATAGAATCTCGCCATGGCCGAATCTGTGGTTTTATTGTCAGTCGTCCAGCTTTAGAGATGGCCCCGTTACTCTGCAAACTAGCGAGCGTCATGTTGATTTTTGCCACTAGCTTCTTCATAGGATCTCCATCGCACCTGTGGTAGGCATGACGGTCATCGAGTAGAGCGTTGGCCTTCCGGAGGTATTCCGACTTATCGAGTACTACGTGAACGTCCCTTGTCGGCTGGCAGCATCACGATGCTCCTGTCAGCGTTCAGTGTCCTGAGGGCATCCTGCTCCATTCTTGGAATAGCTGCGTGGTTTGTGTGTCGCAACAGTAAGGACGTAACTTGTTGTCTGATGAGGTGCTTTGTATCTTCCGCCTCCTGGAAGTGCTTTTAAGACCGACTCAATGGTGGCCACAAGATTAACCGGATCAGCATCCGCAGTGTTGAAGGATGCTTCATGTTTTAGCAATTGAAACTGTACCGGTGTAACTTCTTTGGAGGATAAATTGTGGACCGGCGTCTCGTCGTGATCTTGGGTGGTGGGGCTTAACTTTTGGAATTTAACTCTCAGCTCCATATTTCATCTAGATCGCAGTTCTCTGGCTCGAATATTGATTACTCGGTCCAACAGTGATACATATATATATATATATATATTTAACGCCGGCGGGCTCGCGTGACTGCTGTCCCCTTTGGAGCCGTCGTAGGTTTAGGCAAGGCAGCGTGCCTGTTGGCCTCCCCCACGTCAATCAGCGGACTGAGCAGTCGTTGCTGCTCTCGTGAGTTGTTATCCGTTTTACGGGCGCATTCGTGAGGCAGTGTTTGACTTTGGTCATGTGACCTGCGGCCGCCACCCCGCTTTTCCGTGAGCCTGGGCTGTCGGTTCCGTGGTGCTCGTTTGCCTTATTGGCCCTGGCCGAACTGGATCCGAGCCGTGTACGAAGCGCCTGGTAGGCGGGATGTAAGTCTATAGCTCGGTTGAGTGTGCCAGTCGAGGACCAGCTCTCGAGCACCAATCTGGCCATCTTCTCATTGGCTCGGCCAATCACCCTTGTTTTGTCAAAGGCGAAATCATGGTTTAGCTGTTGTGCGTGACCATAAACCAAAGACAACTTGTCTTTGCGGTTGATTGCAAGTTGGTGTTCATGCAACCTTGTGCCCAGGCGTATGCCCGTTTCACCAACATACCTTGCATCACAATTTTGGCATGGTATGCTGTAGAGCACTGCTGATTGTTCTGTCAATGGAAGCGGGTTTTTGGGCTTCATGACTTGCTGTCTGATAGTGCATTCTGGTTTATGAGCCACGCCAATCCCAAAAGGTTTTAGGATTCTTGCAGTCGCCTCTGAAACGTTCTTCACATAGGGATTGCGAACCAAAACTTTGGCTTCTCTTCATCTCGACCGCTCAAACTGAGGCTTCCTGGAGGCATTTGCGGATGAAGGACTTTGGATAACTTTGGACTTTGGATATAAATATATATATATATATATATATATATATATATATATATATATATATATATAAAGGAATATGAACGCGCTTAATTTTGAAAGTATCATTGACAATTGTGGACAAAAATGGCTCCATTTACTGTGATCAAGGGAAAAATTAAAAAAACTACAGGAAAAGTTCAAATCTCATTTCTTTGCTGCATAATTTCACTCAACGTATTTCGCAATGAATGCCAACACAGAGCGCTGGTATGCACGTGTATGGTAAGAGATATGTCGGAAGTCTGAGGACATGGGGCGGAAAGCCTTTGCAGTAATTTTCAGACTTAGAGTGATGGTAAACGTACTCCAAAACTTGATCAGCGATTTGTTTGCGTTGTGAAAATTAAAACCACGTAAGAAACATAAGAAATGCCTGTCATACGCATTTTCAGCTAGAAGTACTTATTATATGTTTTTTATTGGGATGTATATGTGACCTACAATATATACTCAAGCAATAATTCTGTGTTTCTCCGCTGCCATTAGTCTTAGGCACCCAAGAG